>JBAMHW010000012.1:9050834-9086838 GCA_037177495.1 Rhadinocentrus ornatus
AGTTTGCTCTTAAAAGTGGATAAAGACTCTGCGGATCGGACGGAGTGTGGTAGATCGTTCCACCACCGGGGAACAACGTCTAGTTACAGATTTTGCGCTGCGTTGTGGTGGGAGCACTGGGCGTCTTTCACTGGCAGAGCGTAAATGTCGAGTTGAAATGTGTAGCTCTGGATTAAGGAGTGAAGGTAGACAGGAGCCGTTTGGGTTGTTGTTTTGTAAGCCAACTGTTTCAGAGAAAGAGATGAAGCAGCCCAAATTCTGAGGAGGTAAATAAAATCTTATTTTTCTCAGAGCATCCCCCTGATGATGTTTCCTTTGCAGTCTACCTATAATTATCTGTCCTATTTGAGCCATCCTTCCGAGACTGTGCACTCAGACGCTGTAATGTTCAGATGATTTTAGTAGAAAGCCAACAAAAACCTCTTAGGATAGCTGTTTGCTAATATTTCCCTATATTTAAGCATGCTGAGCCACCTTCAGTAATACCTTCACTGTGTTAAAAAGATGCTAAAGAAATAAAGATTTCCATAAACTTAACTTGTCAGTAATACTCTGACTTGGATTACACTCATATTCACCATTTACACATGAGAGTAACGGACTGAACAAATCATTTGACAATCCCTGCCCCAATACAATCCAAACAGTAAGTGGACATCTCTAGTCTCTATTCTGTCACATCAACAACAATAATCGTACATTTAACAGCATCTTTAAGATGTGCAGTCATTCTGCTGCTGCTGAGGACAAGTCTAGGGGATTTAAGTGTTTCACACCCACACTGCGCTGATGGTGATGACTAATACCACCTATGGTCTACACTGCAAACTCAGTTTGCTCAGTGTAAATGTGCATATATATCTCGCAAGAACATTCTTTCAAGCACAGCACATTTTTAGGTAAGATGACATTTAGAAATTCCAGTTTGAGTAAAATGTCTCTTGGTGTTCAAACTGTTCATTTTTCTTCTTTATCATATCATTTAGACTACTTAGGTATCAGGGGTGGAGAGTGAAAGGCTTTGATTCTAAACATAAAAGTAAAAAATCAGTTTTATGCATGTTAATTGATTATATAATGATAGCTAATTGAAAAGAAGGAAATTGGAAAAGTGAAAGTGAAGCCCTTGGTTAGTCTCGAGTGTTCACACAGTGTGGCCCCTCTGTATTTAGTTGTGGAAGCACTTTGGTTTCTGCGTATGAATCAAGATACTTTGGAAACAAGGGAAACATGTATCGTGGTTTCTCATTGTGAGGAAGAATAAAAAAGTAGGAGCTGCTGCCAAACATATCACCATCTAGCAAGTGATGTTGAGCTGACAAATGAAAAAATTTAGGGGTTTTTAACTATATTGCACAATTTGGAGCAAAGATACAACATCCCATCTTATCTTAAAGATACTTTACTGAAACAGTGATCCCTCACACTGAACAAGACTAAAAGTGATGTCATGAGATTATTTAAGAAAGCAGAGAGGATAGCTACCATGTGAAGTGTGCTACACAGAACCTTATGTCACCATAACTCCACGCATTATCACCAATGATCAACAGCTAGCACCTGCTAGCTTTTCGTGTGAACTTAACAAGAGCAATGAATGAACGATTATGTTGCTTATTGCAAATAACTGCAGGATATTGATTGACATCAGTATTAATTTATTACAAATATTAGCCTTCCCATGAACTAGCCACATCTAAATGCCACATTTAATGTTTTTATTGTTAAAATATATCAGAAATAATGCACTGAAAAACAAACATGTTGAGGGGCATCAATGAGAGTGCAAATGCATGGCACAGAAATAAATGATTCCTTAATAAGCTACACCTCACACTCAGTTTACTAGTGAGACAATATGATATATAAAGTTCTTCATAAGACTGAAATGACCAACTGTTGACCAACAATAGGTCTAACTTTATAAGCCTAATCAATTTATATTCAAATAGTTATGATCATAAAGCTGCAATTTGCTGCATGTGCACATTTACAAACACTTGCTTCTGCTTCAAAACACACAGGGATGATAAAAGAAATACACCCGAGTATACTAAGCTGAACAACTCTGTGCTCAGTGTAGAAAGCAGAAATCCATCTCTGGCCTGACAAATTCTAGGAAAATTAATTATAACAAAACACATGAAAGACTAACAGGATACACCCACATTAGATTAATTATGTCAGAAATGTAATGATTGTGCTGTCAGACTAAAGTTAACTAAAAGTATTGTTGCCTACTCAGATGTTCATGATCTCAATTTTTTACATGCTTTAAAATTGAAATCTGAATGATTAGGTATACATGTAATTATATAAGTCCATATGTTTATCTGGCAACAGAACATCCCTGTGTAAACTTTTGTATATATTGTATAGTAGGAAGTATTTCCAGTTCTCTCTCTGATCCTGATCCCAAGTCCTCCTTCATCCCTCTTATCTGTCATCTACATGATTCTCCCCATCCTCTGGGTTTTGGGTTTGTTTTGTTTCTCATCCTCCCCTTTGTCTTTGCTCTTCGTCTCATCAGCCTCGTAAACTCACTCAGATGAAAATAATGCAGCATAAAATGCTGCAACAGAAACAGTGCAAACAAAACATCAGCTGCAATTATAATTAAGGCATAAGTATTATCTCATGACATTTTATGCTACTGGGAGTTTGGATCTGCAGCGCCTTGTCTTAGTGGAAGTACTAGAAGAGCTGCAGTCCCCTCGTGTGAAGTTTTTAATTTTACAAGAAGGCAGAGTTTGAGATTAGCTGTTGCTAGACAACAGCTTAATGAGTCAGTGCTGCAACACAAGTGTCACAGTTTGACACTCAAGAAGGTATTAAGAGTTGATTAAGAGAGCAATTAACACTGTTAACTCTGTTGACATTACTCTCATCAGCATCCTGTCTTTATTAGAAGAGAAAAAGAAACCTGAACATGATTAAAAAGGCGGAGAAAGGCTAGATAAAAGTAAATTTAATCCTGCTTTGCTGTCGGCCATGTAGGTATGTGTACCAGTTTTTGGTGGCACATTTCTATTTTTGACTGGATAAACCCACATACACAAACTCAATCAGACATTAACAGGTGCACACACTACTGTGCCCACACTCTAAGCACATACGTAAACACCTGTGCAGACAGCGCTCACTTTCAGACAAGCACACACCCACGCAGCCACCACTTGTTTGTCAGACCCATGACTTATGTGTGATTGCTCCTCTTCAGCACCCCCGCAGCTAAGTTGTCGTTATGGCCCTCTGACACGCAACTCTGGAAATAATGGCAGCCTGGGAGGGAAATTTCCTCCTTCTCCCACGCAAATAATCACATCCAAACTGTACTCTCACAGTTCAACATCACAGAAACAAAGAGATTAACGGAGATGACAGCACAGAAGGGTCTAATACTGTAAGGATGTTAAACGTCAACAAACTTTGCTCAGAAACTCACAAAAACAGGAAAAACCCTCATTCACTGCTTCAGACTCAATCAGATTTCCATTAGTCCTACTGATATAAAAAAAACACTAAAACAAAGAAGGTTTAAGTGGGAAAAATGATCTGAGTTTGCTAACAAATCCCTAGTTTAGTCATTATAGCTGAATTATGAAACAGAGTGGCAGTGAAAATGAGCCACTAAGGAAATTCTTTCCACACTTTTTATACTATTTCATAAATTTATCCTTTTAATCCTACTAGATGTGTCAGAGAAAACCTTCCCAAACTAACAAAAGAAAACAAAACAAAAGAATCAGAACTCAAAAATGAAGAAACATCTGCCAGCTAGTTTAGGCAGGCCACTTGAACACAGCTTAAATAATGCAATAACGCTGCATGCAATTATTTGAACCCCTCCATCACCTCAGCATCCACCTAAAGGCTCCAGGTTAGAAATCATCTCATTGCTGTAATACTGAATTGAGAAAATTTACACAAGGAGTGATAGAAGGCGAACCTAATGCCGAATTTCAGCCATATTCCTTTTCTCTCACATCTAAGTGTGTTATCTGACTGAACCACTTTTCCATGGCTTCCATGGCAGTTTGATCGATGACAATATGCATGCACGTGAAATGAAAACATTATATCACATTACTGAATTTTAAAATATCATAAATGACAATGGAGGATATGATCTGTATCATTTCATCCTGTCTAAAGATAGAAAAAAAGAGATATTTTATAAGAACATACTGTGGCTATGATAATGTAGCCCGTTCTAAAAAAAAGATCACAGGGTTGAGGGCTTGATCCCCAGCTCCTCTGTATAACAAAATGTCATTTGTAGAGACACTGCACGTAACATTGCTTCCAAGAGCAGCCAGCAGATTGCATAAGAATATATTACAAGCTTTTACAAACATTTATGGAAGTAAACCTGCCTGAGTTATCTCTACCACCTAGTTTGGGTATGTAATGCCAAAAGTGTTTGTTATCCCCTTGCTGTTTCAAGTTTTGACAATTTAACTATTGTTACTATATTACTATTATCTCAACCATTTATTTACACAAATGTATTAGTTATTACAATAAATACCAAGAAAACTGTCTCCATTGCTTTTTATTCTTGGTGAGGTTGTTAAAGTCTTAAATAAGACAAAAGATCCAACATACACATATGGCTCTTGTGATTGCTCCATTTTGTGAATCCTCATCTCCTCTCTCCTCATCCTTGTGACCTGGAAATCAATCACAGCATAACCCATTCAAAGATGCTTAAATTCCTAAAAAGCATTTGAAGAAGAGAGGAGGCTTGTCAGAGGAGGTATGAGTAAGGATGCATGGCTCCATATCTAGTTCATTTAGCCCCCTGACACAAACCATATTAATGTCACATTGTAAATTGAATTAGTACTCAAGTATGAGTATTGTTAATGCTCATAACAGAGACAATAAACACATCACATTTAATCAAATTTGGGTTAAAATGATGATTCCAGAGGAAGGCTACATCATCATTTGTTTAATTACTGTTAATTTGATTCCTCTGTGGATACAAGAAGGATGCACGGAAAAACTATAAAAGTCGAACTTCTTCATCCTGGAGGACAATTTAGAACTAAAACCTGCAAAAACAAAATCAAATCCCACAGGGTATGCAGAATTTAGCCACAAGTCTCAGAGGGCAGACCTCCTTTAAGCAGCTCGATAGTATAAGTTACTAGAATAATTCAATCAAAACAAACACAGTGACTAGAAGTAGCTGAAAAATGAACGAGGACTACAGGGCGGTTGTAGCTCAGGACAAAGAACAGTCATCTTCTAAGGCTTGGAAGGCTGATGCCAGGCTTCCCTAACTGTATGCCTAAGAGTCCTTGAGCAAGACACTGAACCCCTGCATTGTCTCCCTAAATGTCTATCGAGGTATGTGTGCGAATAGGTGATTGTGCCATGTAGTGTGGTAAAAGTACAAGTCCTTTTACCATAAAATGAGAGGCTAAATTCAATTGTGGCACCACATCTCAAATTCACACAGTTTCTGGATATAAAATCCTCTGGAGAATGCTGTCATCACAATTTAAATCACTGCCACCAGAAAGCCTTTTTTATTAAGACTGACCCTTTTAACAGGTATGCATGACATAGCCACACCTCTGGGCACAGATTAATTACTTTAATCTCCACTTGGAACAGCAGATCCCTGAAGACGGGTAGTTTCATGACTTATTTCCATACAAGATAAGTCCTGGACATGCTACAGTCAAAGACAGGTCCTCCTCTCCAGAAGGGCATCCACCAGAGGAAATGCAATTGGGAATATGTGGAGCTTGGTTGTAAGTACAGAGGGATTTGTTCTATTGGAGGAGGTTAACTTTCAGAAAACGAAACAGTACAAGATTTCAAAGGGTACCTTATGGTTGTCAGCTACTGAAAGTAAAAATCTGGTAAGTCAAAAGGGTTTGTGAGTAAAGACCTTCCTCGTTGTTCTTCGATAAGCTCTACGTGTCTAAACCAGTGCCCACCATCACTGTGACATCTACATCAAGCCATGACTGACCACAACCTCAGAGGATTACATCTCAGGCGTGCCTTTACCCTTGACATGCTCCATGTGGTCAGCACAGCTACTAGTGGAGATTGACTCAAAGCTCTTTAACATCATTAAAAAAGCTACTCTTTTTGTAGAATAACACTTTCACACAAAGCACCAAGCTTTAAAGAAAAAACACAAGTCTGCTGTTCAATAATTGTTCACCTAATGTGGCCAATCCCCAAAAGAAATATACCTCATGCTGCAAAAACCCCCCACTTAAACCAATTCAGTTTCCAGGTCACAGTAGTGCCGTGTGCTTACTTTCTCTAGAAACAGCATAGCATATGGCATGCTCTGCTAGAAGCTGAGAGAATTTTTGAGTTTGACACTAGAAGTTTTCCCTAAGAGGAAATACTGCAACAATGGCCTAATAGGATGCAGCTGCTCACACAGTAGGAGGCTAATCTAAAGGCTATTTGGTTTTACATGCATTTGTTAGCTGGATGCAAACATGAATGGCACATTCACAGCCACTGTTTTGGATTGATGGAAGGATGAGAAAAAAAGATAATATTTTCCACGGTTTTGTAGGTCTCTTAATATATTTCAGTTTACAATTTTACCTGCTTTTGTTGCCCTGCACTCTTTTCGACCTCCCCTTTGGGGGTAGTGACAAGTTGCTGAATGCATTAGCATCACAAAGACTTAAAACCCAGTACCCTTTTTATCCTCCTGACTACCAGTAGTTCAAATTTGTCCTCTGTGGAGGACATTTGTAAACCTGAAAATCCTCCTGCATGCTATCAAACTAACTCATTTTGTACTCTAAAGAGGACATTCAGGGCTTTTGAATGGTACCACATTTATAGGGGCGGGGCTTTGGGAACTTCCTGTTTCTCTTCAATATGGTATCCCTTACCACAAGCACATTTTATGGGAAGAGGAAAAGTTAGTGAATAATACTTTGTTTTGTGCAAATTTAGTCCTGAAATATTATTGTAATATTTTATATAAACCTCGTAAGAACACATTAAACCATTTTCCTCCATTTTGTTCTGTATTTTTTCAATTAAGAAGAAAGAGATTCACTGTCAGAGGCAAAGAGAATCTAGTGACAAATTGTTGATGGAAACTCAGATATTGAGTTGCCTGATGAGGAAGAGCAAGATGCAGTGTTTGAGTCAAAAGCATGTGTATTGGCGAGCAAATGGTTCCATTTACTGGGCACTGCCCAGTGCGCCAGTATGTGACATACAAACCATATCTGACTTGATTGAAGGTGTTTGTCTTGGCTGCACCAACTTGTCTGGTCTTAGACTTTGTGGTCTACCAAGGCAAGACCACCTTCAGTGTCACCCAGGGAATTGGAGAACAAGCTGTCATTCATTTGACCGAGTCCATTCCCAGAGGAACTCGCCTGTTCTTTGAAGGGAACCTCCTGGAAACCCTGATGGCAAAAGGGCCGACAGGGATTGGAACCCTCATGAAAAATGGAGTTCCAAAAGAGTGCAACATCATTTGGGATAAGCCCTTTAAAAAAAAAGAACATCAGAGATGGTGGTCAGACAAAGTTCTCTTGAACTTGTTGTGCTGTGTTAAAGTGGTTGGACAACAAGCCATTGGCCATGGTATGACAGTGCATGCATTTTTCAACAGTTAATTACTTGGGCTCAAGCAGGAATCACGAGTAACAGCGAAGATGACTACACTCCTCACAGGAGGAAACCTCAGTCAAATGCAGCTCTCAGACACTAGGGGGCCATCCATCTCCTAGAGATGGTGTATGAAACTCATGCATCAAGGTGTCGCAGATCCGGTTGCAACAGAAAAACATACGTGATGTGTAAAGTGTGTGTGTGTGAAGTGCAAGGCATTCCTTTGCATTTCAAAGAAAGGGAGTTGCATTCGGAGCTATCATACACCATGAATACCCCATGCAGAAATACATCAAGGTTTTGGCTTAAATGAACAACATACTGCAGTGTAGTGCCATTCATAGCGGCCGTTTGTTGAAGGTGACTGATTCTTCACAAGCGGGCCCGATTGTTCACGACCGCAGCCAATTATTGACAGCAAGAAGACCAAGAAGGAAGGGTGTCCCCTAATATAGTAGGGGAAACATTGCACTGATGTTAGAGTTTTAATTAATGCTGAAGTTGACTTTTTGGTATTTTATGTATAAATGCACTATAATACACTACAGCACAGTGTTGTGGAGTTTTCACTCATTCTTGTTGTTAACATTGTTATCAAAGTTTGGTTTTACATGCATGACGTTCCAATGTCCACTGTAGTGGACACAATATCTTAAAAATAATAACTTTTTTTTTTTTTCAAAAAATGTTTTCAGTTATCTCATTAAGCTTCAAGCAGTCAGGGAAGATAAAATATTCAGCTTCTTTATAACAAGCAAGGACACAGACATAAAGGCCATGAGTGCAGAGGCCTGATTCTCATCTGAGGTTGATTTATTTTAAGCTTCATACTCCACATGGTATTGCCATAGTTTTATATTGTAGCGTTCATCCTCTTGTGTATTGTATTCTTTTATACGTCCTGTTCTTTACACACCTGGTTTCATTTGCAAATTTGCTTCACCTGCTCCTCGATTAGTTAGTTTTCCTTGGTGTATTTATACCCCTTGGTTTTGTTTGTTTGTCTATAGGTAACTGTAGCGACTATCTACTTCCATCCTTGTAGTCGCTCTGGGTGTGGGGGATCCAGGTGATAACGCGCTTTAATTAATTACTGTCCAGATAAAATATAAGTTTCGGGTATGTTTCCATTTATTGAATGACTGTGATACATTGATGATTGATGAGCGAAGCGTTGTCTAGCGAAGCGTTTAGTAGCAAAGCGGTAAAAACCATGTGACCTCCCATCACCCAAACACCCCGTGCACTGTCACCTCCACGCCTCTATGCACTTACCTCGACCCCACCACCAATGGTCGAGGGAAAAATAGGTCACATGTGCCATTCCAACATAAACAAAAACCACAATAAACCTGAACCAAACAAATATAACAGAAATAATGGCTCCTACAGTAATCTTCAACCTTCCGGTCGACATTTTAAACTATAGACTGCAAACAGCTGGCTGGTAGTGATGCATGTTTAACAGTGAAAGGCAGCGAAAAACTGCGAAGCTCATAGGCTGCCAAAAAGGAAAAGATGGACAAAGGGATCATGTGAATTTAGTACAAAGCACTGAATGGTTTAGGGGCAGATTACACTGGGGCAGCAGTGGTTTAGGCAGTAGAGCAGGTTGTCTAAGAACTGGAAGGTTGGTGCCCCATCCTGATCCTGATTGGGCAAGACACTTTTCACCCACCCTGCCGCCACTGTCGGCAATGCTGATGAATGTTCAGTGATGGTCGGAGAACTAACTGGTGTGAATTGGCTGCTACACTTCCGTGAAGTCTGCCGCAGGGCAGCTGTGGTTACACATGTACCATCACCAAGTATGAATGTAAAGTGAATAAAGTGCGCCACAAAAGCACCTTGGGTGCTTTGTAAAGGGCTGTTCCATTATTAATATTCAGGATCCTCCGCTTTGTTATAAACCAAGCAGATCTTTTAAATCAGGGTCAAGTCTACTTTCTGTTCCCAAACTCAGGACTAAACATGGAGAGGCAGCATTCAGATTTTATGCTCCTTAAATCTGAAACAAACTCCCAGAAAACTGCAGGTCTGCTGAAACTTTCACTCTGTTTTAAATCAAGGTTAAAAACTACTTGCCGCTGCCTTTTATCTAAACAACTGTTGATTTTTCATGCTGTAAGTTTTCTTTTCTTGCAATTTCTCTTATTCTTTTATAGCTTTTTGTCTTTGTTTAATTTCTTTTATTTAGTTTTTAATGTACTTTTTAATGCTTCTTCTGCACCCCACTGTAATGCTTTCAATGTTTTATGTGAAGTTCTTTGACTTGTCCTGTACGTGAAAAGTGCTATACAAATAATCTTCCCTTATTGTCATCCCTTGTTCCTTCTTGTTAGTCTGCTTCTTGGTCATGGTACTGGCCTTTTCTAGTCTTTTTATTTACTTAATTATCCTGCCTGTGCAGCGCTTTTTGTTACACCTCTACAATAAATCCTCATCTGCCACATCTGCTTCCCTCCTACCACTTCTTCTTGCATTTGAGTCGTGCCTCCACACTCTCCCCACACCCTGACAGGTGTCAGCAAAGGTATAAAATAATCATCACAACCTATAGGCATACAAAAGATGATCAATCAAGAAATAGTGTCCACCAAGCCCAGTGACATTGTCTGGTTACATTTCTACTGAAAACCTTAAATAAAACAGAAAACCACTATAGTAGGTTGGCATTTCAAAACTAGCATGCACACACACTGTGCACAGACACATGTGAAACTCTGCAGGTGTTATTTGATTAAAAATGAAGTCTCCTGTCTTTTCCATGGCAGCTCTGTGGCAACATCCAGCATGCACTTCAACATGTATTTTGGATGCCAACACACACACACACTAAAACATGCATGTGTTGGTAGCTCAGCAACAAGCTCTAATTAGTCTTTGCAACTGCACAGTGATGAGTGAAAAAGGGGATCAGCTAGATTAAAAACTGAAAAATAAGCGACTGCACTCTTTCATACATGCACATGACAGCACATTCAAATGCCTGATCAAATAAAAACTTTGATATACTGTGAAGAACGAATGCATTATCTGTTTTTGGCTCAAGGAATTTATTTTTTATGTCGACATTTCTCAGAAAACTGGCATCCAAACAAAATAGCTGGCATTTGTAGAGGACTACAGAGAAATCACTGCATTCGTTAGGAGAGCATAAGACCCTGTGGGGGGGAGGGGTGGTGGTCAAATACTGCTCTGTTGATCTAAATGTTACATGTGGACAAAAGGCTTTCCATTGATATAAAAACATGCTGGCAAGAATTCACTGCAGCAATCCCAGAGACAAAGTGAGAAAATAAAAAGAAAGCAAACATGAGAGAGTTGGTGTCAAAAGAAAAAAGTCAGATTTACTTTCATGTAAAAGTTTTGGTTCACAATGAAACTGGGGTGATAATTATCTTCTACTGATGCAAGACATAGATCAGTTATCTGACACCGAAACACAAAAGCTATCCAGTGAAGCTATAAAACCCTGAAAGCGAAGGACAACTCACACATAATTGGCTTTCTGTCACATTTAACCCCATGACAACATTAACAAATCATTACACCAGTAACGGGCACAAAACAGTTTTACAAATCAGCAAAATAAACATTTAAACCTCTTAGTTAACTAAGGTACTAAAAGGATATGCTAAGTGTAGTATGATGCAGGAATCTTACAGGTTTACCGGCTAATAAAACACAATCACAAAAGGCAGAAAAATGTCTTTTAGAAATCACAAAATTTCTAAAGAAAACATCACTGCAGCACCTGAACAAGATATAAAAGAAGCAGTTTCAAAATGGTGAGAAAAAAACCTAATTAATTTGGGTAAAATCCTACAACATTTGCATTTTGTTGATTATTAATCAGTTAATTTACAATAAGGCTAAATTCTTTCCTGTTTAAATATAAACAGTACTGCACTTACCAGTAACACTGTATATACTATATTCTATATAGCATGTATAGAAGCAACTGCTGTTTTTGTTTTTTTCTTTGTTGATAGCTTTATTTCAGCACCATGGAGAGCTCCACAGTACTCAGTAGCAACTGAGGCTAATTGTACCCCTCATGGGCTGTAAAAAGCATCTGTTGGTCGGCCTCCCAAACCA
Organism: Rhadinocentrus ornatus; assembly: GCA_037177495.1. NCBI lineage: Eukaryota > Metazoa > Chordata > Actinopteri > Atheriniformes > Melanotaeniidae > Rhadinocentrus > Rhadinocentrus ornatus. Next base: position 9,062,559 of record JBAMHW010000012.1, read on the forward strand.
CAGCAATAATTCAACTCTTAGGAGACGCCCAAAGTCTCTAGCACTCTTGTGACTGTAGCACCACTTTATATCTCAGAAACGGGAAATTTCATACTCAGAGAAAAGAAACAAGAGAAAGTACATGCTCATTTCAGCCATGTCTCAACTTTCAGCTAAGCCTGTTTTTTATGTGTAGTTTTCCTCTATTAATGGCAGGCTGGTCGAATGAACATTGGCTTTGGTCAATCATTTAGGCTATGTTCACACTACAGACATAAATATGACTTTTTTTACCCATATGTGAACCATGTCGGATCTTTTCATGACAGTCTAAACAGCATAAATCCAGTTGTTTTTAAGTCTGACCCAGACCATGTTCATTTGTAAATTTAAATAATATCTAAATCGGATAAATATCCAATCTTTTTTAAAGCGACCTAAGTCTGAACGGTTCCTGTGCATTTAATCTGACTTTTAAGTCATTGAAGTGAAACAAACATCACAATTTTGGGCTGGAGGAGCTGGCACATGGCAAGATCAAATGTAAACACAATATTATATCATAATGTTGTCGGCTCCGATTGCAAAACAGCTTCAAAACCGATGCACACACAGTGACACATGTAGCATCTGTTTAAACCTCCATAAACACAATGTGCTGCTTGTGTCTTCACATCTTTCTCTCTACATGCCCATCACTTCAGCAACGTTGACTGTTCTCACCATAGTCTGAGGCGGATACATTTTAATTTAAACAACAACAAAAAAAAAATTGGATCTCAGCTAAATGCTAATTGAAAATTAAGATCTGCAGTGTGAATTTCCTGCAGTGTGAAAAAATGTCTTAGAATTCCTACAGGCAGCAATAACTTACTAATAGGGCTTAGTTTGAGCCGGATTTAACCGGAACGCATTCCGGCACCTCCGAAGTTGGATCCGGAACCTATTTTATTGGATCCGTCACTTGCTGTCACTATAAAAAAATCGTCTAAATAAAAAATATATATAAATGTTTGTTTCGTGTTTAGAATAGTTTTCTGCTTTGTTACTGTATATTTCCGGTTGAGGTTACACAAAAAATCTTGTGTCTTGTGCATAATTTAGAGGTATTCTAAGGTGAATTTTAGGCTACAGAAACGGAGGGAGGGCGAGCATCAGTGATTATGAGATTGCAGTTAGCTTTCACTCAGACGGAAAACCTTTATAGTCCGAAGAATGCTATTGCCATTTCTGTTTATAAAAGAAATGTTACGGTTTCGGCCTAGTTTTTATTATGTTTTAGCTTTTTTAATTTGGCACCACGTAAACGCTGATGTGTTTTTTTTTGGGGGTTTTTGGGGGGTTTTTGTCAGGCCAGCGTTCGGAAATTAAAACAAATATTGCCCTGTTATGCACACAGTGATGTTTGGATTTACTTAAAGGGGTTAGTACCTTGGCCGTGTGTGTGTGTGTTTTGTTACTTCGAGCCCCCCTTTTGAGTCACTGGAACCACCCCCCCTCTGCGCTCCGGGACGTCCCGCTTTACAAATAAGCATTGCTTACTAATAATACAAATTTGAAAAGAACTTAAAATGCTACAAAATCCTTGGAGTTTATTAAAAAAAATCTCTCTTGAAAACGTAGCAAAATCTCTAAGGAGAAAGTAAATAAAGGCATATAGTAGCTTACACCTATAAAATTACTCCTGTGAGATTTAAACACACACCTATGTGGACCCTTCTGGAATATTTCCAGGCAGCTTTTCACATGTGTTATGCACACAAATACAATAACATGGTACCTGTCATCATTCTGAAATGTCTGATCTCCCAGCACCAAGTCCCTGAAGCGGTAGCGGGGTGGGAGAGGAGCCACCTCCGATTCCACATCTGCCATCTTGAGATTAGAGATGTCCAGAATGACACCTGAGTTGCTGCTGTTGTTTTTCTGCAGGGTGTCAGAAGTGGATCTGCACAACAAGGGGAGCAACATCTGCTCATCAACAGGTCTGTGACATTTCAACGCAATTTATCAAACCAACAATTGCTTGAGATTGTAGATATGGTGTGGATATGATGTCAATGACAGGCTGTAACATTTGGTGGTCAGGGAAATAGAAAGGTAGGTTCTACTAATTTAATTTATGTGTTTGTCAAGTTATTGTTTGAAAACAACAACACACTGCATGTTATAATCTAAAATAACAAAGAAAAAGGGGAAATTAATCTTTATTTATTAAAGATGGTATACTGTGCTGTCCTGGAAAACAGCTGATAAAGTTTTGATAACAGAATATTGCAGCAGCTGAGCTTTTTTGCATACTAGCCACACAGTTGTCAAGGCTAGCAAAACAACTTAAAAAATAAAATGAATGTTTACCTAAAAAACAAAAACAAAAAACAGCATGCATTATTAAACAACATTTTCCAACCCTCCAAGTGAACCCTGTGAAAAACAGATTATCACCACAGACTACTCTGGATATGCAGCCCACCTACAAACAAGGATGTTTATGTGCGTCTGTGTACAATCTCGGCTACATGTGTACATGTGCTCCTATTCTTTATTAAAGTGTCGCATGTGGTGAAATGCTTGAGGAAAATACCTGTCACCATGGGAACTTGATGATTGGCGTGGAGGACTCATGACTGTCTCTTGAGGGGGGGATTAGAGAGGGAAATGAAGGAAAGCAAGACGGAGAAAAGAAGAAAGATGCAGATGTTAAAAACTCTTATTAAAAGTGCACCTTTCTAAGACTTAAGAAGAATTAACATGATTGCATTTACTGCTTTTTTTGCAGCCTAAGTCTTCCCAAAGTTAAGCAAGTTGGTGTTCTTAAGCCAGAAAAGGATTACACTGATACACTATAATGTAATTGTACAGTTTAATGGTGTCTTTTCTGATAATTTGGAAAGTAGCAATGCTGGAAGCTCAATTATCTATCCAAAGAAAATGTTTATTTAAGTCACCCCAGAGTGTGTTTTAATTTGTACAAATATGGAAAAGAGGAATCACCTTATCAGAGTGACAGTAAACCCATTTTCTGCCTTTGAAGCAAAACAGGGGCAAGGAAACGGATTTCAGAAATAGGACACAGACTTTTAATGCACCTTCACTCTACTGTGCATTCGGTGTTACAAATGCATGCTTTCTCGGGTTCAGCTTGGATTCATATGTGCATGTTTCTGCTTGAGTGGATCCATGTTTTCTTTACAGATGACATGTCTATGTATCTTGTTGAAATAGTTTTCATTTAAATGCTTAGTCATCAAAAAAGGAAACATTTAATAAACTATTTGTATGTGTGCATCTGTATGGTCTTCTTTGTACTATGTGGGCAGCCTTAAGTGGGCTAATAGCACCAAGCACAGACTCTGACAAAGACAGACAGGGTATGGAGAGAGAGAAGATGACAACGTGTTGAAAGAAACAGAAAATAGGACATATGTAATGCAGAAGAATAACAGATTTCATTTCCTGAATGTGTTCAAGATTTTAGGGAAAAAAATGAAGCTGAAGAAAAGTCAGTGCTATATAAAGTTTATTATCCTTTTCACAAGGTTTCTATAAACCTTGAGATATCCCACGGTTGCAGTTCTAGAAAGAAATAGCAACCTCTGGGATATCTCTTAATGGGTGAGGCAAAGTGACCACAGTTAAAGTGAACAGAGATGCTCCCAGTAGGCAGCCTTTCTCCTAATGGAGAGAATTGCTTGGATTCTGACCAAAATAAAAGGCACACGAAGCAGAAAAGGCATAAACCTGGTCTTCAAAAACAGTAGAAAAAAACGTTATGCTCAAAATGCTGGGAAAGAAACATGCTACCTTTATGATCAGAAATATTCAAGCATGGAATTTTGCATTTTCTGCATTAAAAAAAGGGGTTAAATCTGAAATGTAGTCATAACTTGAATTAAATTCACAAAAAGTACATCAATTATGGCAAATATACCAAAAATATACAGTACCTACTAAGTAACTATACAGTCACATTCAGATCACTTTCAATTGCTCAGATAATGATCAAGAAACAAAACAGAAAAGCTGAAAACTACAAAAGTACAGAGACAAAGAGTTTATAAAAATGTACTTATTATTTACGCCATAAACGTTACTTCCAAATTATGAGACAAAATGTACATTTAGCTCAAATACCTTCTCCATTTGGCAAAGTTATGGCACAGACACACAATATCTTTAATAAATATAGCTCGTGTAAACCAGTAAACACCAACTATGAGGCTGAAGGGAGATTTCCAGAGAAGTCACATGTCAAACTGTTCTCGCTAAACCTGTTTACCTGGCTGCTGTGTTTCCGTGTCTGGCCGAGGTCCCATCATCGTAAACAACGGTTTGGTTTTGATAACCTCTTTGCACTGTGCACACAACACTGCCTGTGCGACACGGGATGTCTTCCATCTAACACTCCTCTCGAAATCTCTGTCATCATTGGAAAGTGACAAGAGGGAGGGAATTCAGCTCCTGTGAACAGGCCGGTGGCAAACTAATTTAAAGTTTCCGTTTAATAAAATTAGCCTCACAATGGCAAATAGGAAATTTTTTCCAAGGTGGATAAGAGTTAAAAAATTAGTTCCGGTACTTGGCGCTGATTGGTTCTCGCGCATTCCCAAATCGTCCTTATTTTCCTGACGGCTAATTAGAATGTCAACCAACGCGTGACCCCGAAAACATCCGCCGATCGACACTTTGCTGTCTCTTAGCAACAACTTTGTTTGTGACTGTTGACGAACTACTTGGCGGAAGGATGTATCGGTTAACCTAACGTTATTTTTAGTCCCCTTGTTAAAAAATACCAAAACGATTTTCCAGTGCCTTTCTTATTTTTAATTAGCTCAGAATCCCGTGTAACCGTTTTAAGCTAATCTTACATAACAACCCCTCGTCTAAATATCACTGCAAACGCCGTATCTAGTGGTTTTGCCGTTTCTGTCCTCTGCCATGTAACACTTGCATACGCATAGAATAAGGACATCATGTAAAGCGTGCTGTCCTCTTGGTTTTCATGCATCCCCGTCAGCATCCGCATCCTCTCCTCACTTGGACACACAGCAAGCTTGGAGTCTCCCACTGGTGCCTCGCCATCTACTGGGCAATCTTGAAATAATGCCCTCTTTATCTAGGGAACTAATTTAATGATTAAAAAATACTTCTCACACAAAATGCTTTTAGTGAAATTAGAAAATCTAACAATAGATGATAATGTGCCTTTTCATTTGTCTGCAAGCTTGTGCTGTGTGGAAAAAAAGACAGCTCCTTCTGTTTTCTGAAGAATGCCAGAGAGTTTATCCAATGTATTTGTGTATAAATGCATACATCTTATCATTGAGGTATAGAAAGAAAGTACAAGTTTGCTAAAGCTTCTGAATAAATACATAATATGGTGCAGTCACTAAAACATAGTGAACCACAGATGGATCACAGAAACACTTTCCAAAAGGAAAGATGGGAGAAAAATGGAATTACACAGCAATGCACCCAGATGATAAGACATTTATTTCTTTTATTCTTCTAACATCCAACATTAGTTATGGAGCATACACAGTGCATGGAAATTCTTGGAAACTTCTGCTTAGACCATCGAAATATTAACGTAAGCATAGCTACATTTATAAGTAAATATCTTTCTCTTGAAACATACCTGCAACAGCTCTGTCCTCTGCTATTTGTCTCACAACTGTCCCCCTGAAAAAAATATTCATTCTGTGTGCGCAGAGACGAGCGGGAGACACTGCTGCCTCTGGAAAAGCCGTGTTGCTCTGTGTGCCTTCCTTGTGTTCAGCCTCCACATTTCAGTCCATTATCCTCGAGGGGAAAGAGCTCTGAACGTCATCCTGTTAAAGCCCACACAGCCACTTATGGTTTCCCATGCCAGCAGTCAGATGTCGCTTACTTGCTTATCTCACCAGGAATCTGGATTCCCACAGACTTTTTCTTTTCCACTAGTGGATCTGTCTGATTTGGTTACGTCACAATAGTGCAGTCACCTTTTACAATTTTCTACTTATATATCATTTTGTGTATACCTGCGGTTATAACACCCTAAAGTCCACAGTAGAGTGAGATCCCTTTCCCCATAAAAATGCTGCTCCTGAACAACCTGAAAAGCTTTGTTTGTAGTACAGATTCCATCTCTTACTTGATGACATCACAATGAAACACATTTGCAGAATCATTTTCTTATGGCTTGTTTTTGCACATTTTAAATAAAAAAAAGAAATCTGGGATAATCTATTCTGAGTCAGCAGGACAATGACCAGGGGAGAAGTGATGACCAGCGGTGGAGGAGTTTTCCGTTTTCCTTGCCACTGCATCAACATGGAGATGAAAACATGTTTATATCAGGAAGAATTTAGGCCACTGACTGGTGTGAATTTGAAGAAATGTCTATGCCCATCTTTACCATTAAATGTCTGTAATTCTTACACGCTTACCTTTAATAGTAAATCCCAATCGTACAGTGGGTTTATACACTAAGAGATCATTTTTCTTCTTTTTTTTTATGAGTATGTATCTGGTTAGTGTTGTGATATGTTAGTTATATGTCTTTTTGATTTGGTCATTATTTAAAAACTCTTAATCACTGGCAGCTCTGTTTTTCAGTAAAAGCTGTAGGAATTTTCTGGTGTGTTTATGTACAAATGTAGAAATGTGTTGTCTGGTATTAGTGTGGATTGAAGGGTTGTTGTCTTCTGTCTGTGGTGTTTTGGTCTCTTCTTTCTGCTTTCCCTTTAGCTTCTTTTGGCTGTCTTCTTTCTTTTACTGTCCCCTCCGGTCAGGTCCAGCAAGATTCCATAGATTCCATGATTCAAAGTAAATAAATAACAGTAAATAAATAAATATAGGAATCAGACTATCAAGAGGAGCCTTATACCCATAACCATCCACTTGGCAAAGCAAATTTGTTCGGCACAATACAGCAACCAGACTATCATTCTGCTTTGATGCTGGATAGGACAGGTTAAAAATAAATAAATAAATAAATTCCATATTAAAACATGTTGTACCAGTAACGCTCAAGATACATTAATTTATGGAATAATGTCAAAACTTATAGAATCATTCATGGAATATTCTTTTTTTAAAAGACTTGTATTTTCCATTTGGACATTTGAAGGAGAAGTTGTTTAAGAAATCATTTTAATGTGCAATGATCTACTAAACTTACATGAAGGCCAAACAGGAACATTATTTATTAAGTTTGAGCATTTTTCTAAGCTTGTTAGCAAACTTACTCATGCAGTTATAAGGTACGTTCTTGTTTGAAATGAAGAGAAAACTTCACTCTTCTTGCCAACCAATTATTCTCTCACGTGGTAAAATGTGTGGACCCACAATTAACAGATGCATTCAATGCTGATTGGTCCAAAATTTCTTTCAACCCATCAGCAAACCAATAAGAGTTGCCATGAAAAAGGGGGGTTTTAACTTTTAAAAAGTCAGGTGCTAAAATAAAGCATTTTAAACAAAATATAAAAATAAATTATCCAGAAATGTACAGTAAGAGAAAAAAAGCTAAACACTGAAAGCTTTTAGTAATAAAACTTTGTGAACTTTTAAAACATTCAGCAAACGTCTTTCTATTTTAACTGTCTTGGTTTTTCACAATCAAGGCATCTCTGGGACCCACTGATAAATAATAATAAATCTTCTACAATTCACCATGCTAACTTCACCTCATCTCCTTGGCTCATATCTGTCATTTATTACTGACGATTAATAGGCATTAGTAAACATGCATTCTTTATCTCTATCTTTATCATGCATAACGCAGCTTTAAACTTACTTTTACAAAAAAAATCTTTCCCATAAATAAGGTTAATATAGCAAGCTATACACAGGAAAAAGTAAGTAGATAAATAAATAACGGTAACCTGGCAGCCTAAAGTGTGCTGTAATTGTAGCACGATGTTGCCAGCTTTGACTGATGCAGCTATGTCTCATTTTGGAGAGAACCCTCTGGTTATGCAGTCATTGTGCTGTCTCATTCAATCTACTCCATATCAAAATGCGTCCATTAGATAATTAGTCTCCAACACTTGTTTCCTGTCCATATAATACAAATGTTGTCAAGTCTCAGCACAGTATAGCCACTCTCCCCCCCGGATGCTTGCTCTTCATGCTCCCAAAGTGTCTAAAAACAGAGTCAGAGGGAAACAGGTTCAGACTGAGAAGCACTCAGATTCAGTGAGCAGCCCAGAGGCATATAAGCATATAGGAGTGTTGCATGAGCTTGGTGCATGAATCACAAAGTGGTTTTGTGCATTTGTCTGGCTACAAGCAAGGTGATTTGAAATATTGTTTGTTTGTAGACACTGCCTCCTATGCAGTTTCACACAGTATGATTGTTAATAATTTAAACATCCTCATAAAACTGCAATTCGGGGATAAAAAGAAGTATCTGTTATCTAACCCCTAACACACAGCAAGTGTGCACAGTGTGTTTTGTACTGTCGCATTTGAGGAGTGGTGTTCTTGCATCAATATTATTTCAGAATTTAACTACAATATCTTTACATGAGAATTAATTTATTTTTATATCTCTGTATTGCTAATTATTATGACAAAATGGATACTCAGGTACTTAATTCAGTAACATTACTGATGTAAAACTGATTCTCTTACCTCCATGTGTTGCTTTCATGACTGTAAACCTCTATTGTTTTCAGGTTGGTGACACCATCATGTCCTCCTATAGCCAACAACGTACCATTGAAGACTACAAGGGACATCTGAAGAATGATAAAAAAGAACAATTTTATAAGAAAGAATTTTATGAAAAAAAAATAACACAAATAAACAGATTGCAAATTTTTATGGTTTTTCAATAATTTTTCTTTGTGAGAGAAATATTGACACAGCATCATCATATTTATTTGTTTTAACACAGTGGTTCTCAAACTTTTTTTGCTGAGCCCCCTTTTCATTGACAACAATAATTTCAAGCCCCCCCGATCCCAGTAACACATGCACCCTAAAGCTTAAAAAAAAAAAAAAAAAAACGTACGAGGAAATGTGCCACAAAATAATTTTTAGTTTATTGGCTGCTTCTTCATTAACTACAGTGAAAACCATGTCAGTGGCAGAAGGAACGATCAGCTAATCTGCTACAGTGTGAGATTTGATAAACCAGGAAACTCTGCAAACTACTTCAGGTGAGCTGAGCTCTCAATAAGACAGATGCTGCTTTAGTAAAACTCTGCTATATATGACAGGTGAGTTGTTTATTTCTAAAGTTACAGTCTTTTCTTTGTGTTCAGAATGATGAGTCCCCGAGTAGCGTTATTACTTGTTTGGCTTCATTCTGTCAGATGCTGATATTTTGAAACATACATCACACTGGTCTGTCTTCATTACCCATCATTGACCATTACCATTACTTGACCATTTACCTGGTCATGCCTAGGGACGCAAGATATGCCTCATTATATTTTCTCCTCTTGTTTTTTTACTAGTTGAAATCTCTGTTCTTGATTCATCATTGTTTGCCCATTGCTACTTTCACAAATTTGTCCATGTCTTATTTAGTCTTGCTGTGCCCCCCCCTTTTTTTTTTATAAAAGTCAATTTTATCCACACTTAGAATCAAAATGGTGTTATTTAATGTTCCTAGGAAACACCTTCTGATAGGATCAAACAGAAATGAGAAGCTGTCTTAGGTCTCTTTTGTCATGTGTGGCAGGTGGTGGTGAGGACCCAAATGCAGGCAGTAGCAGGCAGGAGGCAAAATGGTGCGGGTGACAAGGTTTATTCTAAACTCAAGACAAGGATCCACACACACAACAGGGAGTAAACCAAACACCAACAAGGATCTGACAACGAAAACTGAAAACCAAGGGACATATATACAGAGGGAAATCAATTGGGAACAGGTGAAGTCAATCCAAAATCAAACCAGGTGAACTATCGAGCCAGGGACAGAAAACAGTGAAAACTGAACTACATGTGCCAAAACCCCAAAAAACCCAACCCATGAACTAAACAGAAACTAAACATGACAAAAACCCGGAAATAACCCCGTGAGATCATGACATCTTTAGCATTGAGCAATCATGCAACCAATCAGAAAGAACAGATAAAACAGACACACCAGACAATAAAATGTGCAGTACCAACTCTTTTTTTTTTAGGCATGCTTGTTAACACTTAAGTTGAATAGTTTCTCTTCTTAGGCACCACTTGTGATCAGATCTCAGCTAATAACTTCATGCCAGTAAACATGTAGCTTACATCATACAGGTAGCAGTCAGCTGTGCGACACACATGACATCAGCAGGTGTGTTGATGTTTCTGTAAAATTATACTTAGCTTTACCCAAATATTAACATGTCACAGAATTCTGTGCTAACATTTTAAGCTGACTTGTGTAACAGATGTGAAATGAGAGAAGTAAGTAAATTATGATTTTTGTGATTGTGATTTTTGTTTCAGAGCTCAGAGTCAGCCTATGTGCAGAAATTAATACAAACTGTAAGAAAGTTCTCTGTAACTTAAACATCCTCTGTTTGGAGAGTTTTTACAGTAATGTACTCTTCCTCTTTATTGGATGTTTGTATTGTGCAGGCAATCACATCATCTGGTTACATTCAAAGAATTTTTAGCTTCTGGTAATAGTGAGAGCAACTACATGCAAAATGACATTAATCTAACAATGAAATGGCACAAAATTATTATTTTTTTTACCCCGAATAGTTTTAATTTCAAACTCCAATAACAGCACTTATTATGTAAACTCAACTAGGAATTACCTATATTGCTCCTTTGATGCAGCAAAGCACAAAGTGTAATCATAATGTTATAAGAATGTTCCTTTAGGTGTTCTGTAGACCAGCTCTAATGTGGTGTGAGGAATTGGATTTGAATGCATCATCAACCTGTCCTGAGTGTGTTTACAACTGTATTTATTTATGGTTATGTGCTTGTGTTTAAGTCATCTAGGATACATGTTAGCCTCAGGTCTGAACAGATCCAAAGTGTTTCAGACATAATGTAGCAAGTGTTGGCAAGTGTGAGAAATATATAATGGTTTTTGAACCTTAAAGCATGTTAAGCTGCTGTTGACTTTGAGATAAAAATTCAGTTCTATCCTCACCTAAGTTGAATAGTTTCTCTTCTTAGTTTTTATTATCTTTTAAAACACATCTCAAAGTTGAATAGGAGAGTGTTTCCGTCTGATGTGTGGGATTAGTCTTCACTCACATTGTCTCTCTTGTTCCTCATGCGTTTTACAGGCGACCACCTCATATTGTCAGGGTCAAACCTCTCAGCAGCACAGAGCTGCAGGCTGAGCTCATCTTTGCCCCCAGCTACATAGATGCAGCCCAGGTACACGGTGCAGCCAGCATTCTCCCTGGGACTCAGCATGTAGGCACATATTGACCAGGTACCATCTGCAGGGTTGTACCGCTCCACTGGGAAACATCCAGAGGACAGCAGAAGTCAGAGCAATATACATATATTATTTAATACTGCACACACTGTGTGAGTAAGGCTCCCTTACAGGCAAGAAATGTTTATATTTGTATACAAAAAAGTCAATGTTGCATTGATCTGTATGAAATGAATTGTGTTTCTTTTGTTTATTTTTCAGCATATAACTGTAAGAAGTCCTCCAAAAATAATGCGACTTTTAGGTTTTTTTGGTAGCATGGACCTTAAATTTGATTGGAACTAAAATAAAAAAAGATGGTGGGAATTTCACTTACGTTCTCTTCTCACAGACTGAAATAGTCAGTGGCAAGTGGTAGAACAACATAGCCCTTGTTTATCTTGGCTAAGGTCAGTGGGCTAGAAAATGTGTGTAGGAGTGTGTGCAAGTGGGTGTGCATCTTTGCATGTGTGAGTGTGTGTGGGATGCACAGAGTAGAAGGTCAAGCTTGTCTTTATGTGTTAGCGTTAATGCTGCACATGTCAAAAAGCTGTCAAAGAAAGCTGGGTCTGTCTTATTTTAAAAATGGCAGCAGAAAAACTCAGTTCAATGAAGAGCCCAGACCACAACAAAATTCTGCATCAGTTTAACAATACACTTCTGTCATTTATCATGAGTGGCGGCTGTAGCTCAGGAGGAAGTGCAGTTGTCTTCCAACATGAAGGTTGGTGGATTGATTCCAGGCTGTCCCCGACTATATGTCAAAGTGTCTTTGGGCAAAACACTTAACCCAAGATTGCCTCCCGATGTGCCTATCGGGGTGTGTGTGAATGGGTGAATGTGACAAGTGGTGTAAAGAGCTTTGAGTGGTCAAGCTGACTGGAAAAGCGCTATGTAAGTACAAATCCATTGATCATATAATTTATTATATATCTTTTGACATTGTGACTGAAACATACGGTCATTTATTTAAAGTTATTTCTCCCACCTGAGTTTAGAGTGGTTTCACCATCATTTCCTCCAATCACATACAAGTAACCGTTCAGCACAGCAGCCATGGCTCTGGTTCTTCTGGTCAGCATTGGCACCGGCTTACTCCAAGTGTTCATTTTTGGATCATACCTAAACCCATTTAACAAAAGATCAGTCAATCTCAAATTATTCATGCCGCTTTCTGTTCTGAATCAGCCACTTGGCATAAAATTAATGCTGGATATCATGCAGCTACATCAAAAATGTCACTTGTGCCAAGTTTTTAGGTGCAGAGAATGATTTAAATGAATCATTCTGTATGATTTTGAATTTTAGGTGGCACTCATGCTACAGTACCTCTCCACAGTATTCGTGACAGTAATGCTGTCATGTCCTCCAATCGCATACAGATATCCATCCATCGCCACCAGACACGCTCCGCTACGAGGGCTGCTCAAGGGTGTTACATCTGCACCCCAGCTGTCTGTGTCTGGGCTGTACCTGCCATCATGGAGGTCAAAGAGATGATGGAAGGTAATATCAACCACGGGTAAAAACAACTTAAGGAGAAAATATTCGGCCATCTTACTTTTTTGTACTTTTTTGCAGACGTATTTGTCTGCTTGTAATTAACTGCTTTGTGATAAGCACACAGAGAGAAAATATTTGAGGTGTGTTGGCATTTGTGTAAACATCTGCCAGAGTGCTTCCTCCCCTCTGGATGACTATTAAAGTTGTTTTTTTCCATTCAAGGCCATTAGATGAAAGCCCACATTGCACAAAACAACCATTTTTCTCCTAATTGGCTAAATTTAGCTAAACGGGGGGAAGTTACAATGTGAATAGCCTTCAGAGATTAGCTTGCAATCAGGTAATCACAACTAAAGTGAGCTGTTTCAGACCATTAAAAGCTGACCAGTATACCACCAGTGGCCCCCAGCCAATCGGGGGAAGATCATTAAAGTAAGCAGTTGGAATTCATTTGAGAGTTGGATGTCTCTTGGTCTTGAAGCTAATGGTGGGACATTTGCAAACAATTAATTCAAGGTGAACAAGTCCCTTACAGGAACACCACATTCATGTTCAGTTCCCTGCACAGATGTGTTCTTTTTGTTCTTTTATTTGTCTAATTGCCCGAGTGGCATTAAGAATTCTTTCCTGACTGCTTATGGCCAGTGAGATCCAGTAAGACATGTAAGGACATGTTGTTAGCTGGCACAAGAGTTGCTGGAAGCTAAACTTGGCCATTACTTGCAAATAGAGAAAGAAGAGTGCATGTTAAGGAAGAAGAACTGTGAGTTGAAACATGCCAGAGAAAACGGAACATCCAAATTGATGAATATGTGGTGTATGAGACTGAAACTCTTAATCCTAATGCAAACCTTTAAACCTGCAGAAATAACGTGCCCTTTTTCTTCTTGGGATCAAAGACTCATTGGTAGCAGGAGGAAGGGCTAAATGAAAAGTACAGTAAAGTAAAGAAAATAGGGATGTTTATCACTGTTAAATCCAGGAGTTGGGCCACATGGTTGGGTCAAAAGGAAGAATTAAAACTGGGTCTTTGTCAAGCCTAAGCAAATCTTTTATCTCCGTCCATACAAAAATACAGCATCTATTAGTATTATAAGGGCTCAAACAAACTGTGTCCTTAAAAAAGAGTAATGCTACCCACACTATGGGAAACATAAGCTGGTCCCATCTGATGAAGCAGCAGGAGAGGAAGTGAGAGAAAATGTGCCACAATAGTGCAGAATATGTGTGTGTGTTTCTGTGTGTGTGTGAGAGAGAGTTTTTTTTTGGCTTACTCTGAATATGAGGAATATGCACCTGTTAGCAAAAGTCTTTTGGCAGTCCATTGCTTCCTAATATAGGGATCTCAAACTCTGGTCCTTAAGAGCCACTGTCCAGCAGGTTTTAGATAATTCCCTGCTCCCACACACCTGATTCAAATTGAATAAATCTAACAGCTTCTTGTCAAGTTCTCTGCAATTAATGACCCATTAAGGTCCATGCATTAAAGGGATGGCTTTTGGTTAGTTTTCATAGGTTTGCCTTAATTCTGACCTCTACTGATCAGTGATGTACACAGCAATAAAAAATATTATCCTAGCATATCTATTACGCAAAGTACCCAATAATGCAGCTCAAACAATGTGTTTCAGCATCAGGGTTTTATCCTACAATGTATCAGTCAACTGTTGCATCTGCTTTGCTGCTTAGCTGGTCAAGTGTGAGTATCACCATGAGAAAACCTACGTGTATCCATCTGTCTGTCTGTTTTGATGACTTGCAGTTTAAAATTTTCTTTTTTTTGGTGTTTAATAATGTGAATAAACATAAGATTTAAGATTAGTGTGAAACACAATGGCATTGCTACTTATGAGATCCAATTACAGGATTGTGTATGGTATTTTTAAAGAGGGCAGGGACAAGCAAATCTTTGCAGACGTGATATATTGCATTTGGTGCGGAAGGTCTTTTGGATGACACAATCACTCCACACCTCTGATTTATTAATGCAGATGACCCTTCAGTGTTTTCACCATAACACCTTTACTTAGTTTGCTTTCCTAAAATTCCACAGATGTCCGAGCCTCTCACATGTTAGACCTCTTAAAAGGAAAGTTGGGAAAAGTAATTGTTGGAATTTAGCTGTATCCTGAAAATAGTTTGGGTTTTACTCATATATGGAGTTTAAACAGAAGAACACAGGTATTTCCATGAATAGTAGCTTCCTTGTTTAGACCACAATCTTTGGTCCTACTGTCCTACAGGGTCCTGCTCACACCTAAGCACAGTGACCCCCCTCTGCTGTCAGCACTCAGCACCAAACTTACGAGTCTGATTGAGACCTTTAATGTCAAAGTACAATGCCTAAATTACATTTATTTCCCTCACAGATCAACCTTTAGACAGTCATTGGGAACAACCTGTCAGAGCTGGGCAGCTGAAATGTCACCTGAACTCCAGCATGCCTACATTCAGTATAAATACCAGAAAATCAACAGAAATAATCAAAACCTTTTCTAATTACAGCCTGTCTTGAAGTCAGCAATTAGATGCTCACATTAAACTGGAACGTGAAATTCACAGAGGCACTTGTGAGAAAAACATATTCAGTTCAAAGGAATCTATGAGGTGCTTACAGCGAGAAATCCTTCCCCACAAGGAGCTTACTGTGGTAATACCATTGGAAAATACGTGAAGTCATTTCACAGTGGGGCTTTTTTGTTGTTGTTGTTAAATATAACTGGCATATTAAAACTAACATGTCCCTCACCTCTCCACACTACTGTAGCATCTAATGTTATCTTCCCCACCCACGGCGTAGATCTTGCCATCCAGTGTTCCGACAGCAACGCAGCCTCGACTGTCAACCATTCGTGCAGCTGCTCTCCACTCGTTATACTCCGGGCAGAACTGCTCTACCAGACAGGATGGATCATCCTGGGTCCATCCACCAACTACAAAAAAACAAAACGCAGAACAGATTTCTTACTTGTGCAAGTTGTCTGAGGATCATTCCTGTAGGCTTCCATCTAGATGACTTTCTGTTTAAATTAGCCGTTTCACAGCAGAAGGTTGAGAAATGCATTTAACTTATTGTGTTTTTCCCATAGGCAGTAAAAGCAGCAACAACAAGACACACATAGCTGTGTTTGGAGCTGCTTTGACTGGTTTCTGCAAGAGGAGGTCTGATTCAGGAATGTTGAGCATAACCAAAGCTAAATAAAAAATTTGGCAAATATATAGTTGCAAATAAAACAAATAGGAGAAAAATATTAAAGAAAAAAACCTTCCACCTTTGTAAGATACTGACTGTGTTGCTTTGCAGAGAAGATCAGATTCCCCATATATACATGGTCTTTCCACTCTGTAGGATTGTCTTTTCTTGTGTTGCTTTCAAACTTACCCTTTTGATTACTAGTCCAAAGTAGAACTTGCTTTCTCAGACATTATGCCAGCAAGTCAACCATTAATTATTAACAGAAAATCTTCTTTAAAACACATGCTTTTAAGAACAGATTGGGCCAATTACAGGAAAAGATGACCACAATGGTCTCTGGAAATTGTGGTACAGAGATTGCACTATCCAACCTTAATTGGGCTTGTCAGGAGGTGAGCAGATGCATATATTTAATGAGCAGTGCACAGTCTTTGTAAAGTTGTGCTGAGGCTCTAACTTCCGCTGTAAGTGTATGAGTCTCGGGGTTCTGGTACTGAGTTTGCCAACTTGATACACATAGGAATTGAATGGAGATGTTATTATCTGCTGTAATGTAGAGGGAGGTTTTCGTTTTATGCCTGGCGAAGACTGTACAGTAACCCAGTGGGATGGTTATATCTGTGCAAGATACAGAATAATTATGTTGTATTTTCCTTTTAAGGACAAGTTGATGGCTGCAACTGGTGTGATTCCATCTCATTGAGATAGTCTCTATCTTGTCAAAGCCATTTTTCTATTTATTTTTTTACATCTGTGCTATTCTTGATTTAATATACAATGTTGTTTCTATTCAGAACATTTAATCACTGTGTGGGAAAATGTAAAATGTTTCTGCTTTTATAATTGAGATGTGTCCACTTTTTGGTTTATGTAACGCTGTCACCAAATACATGAATTGTTCTTTTAACAGAAACAATTGCAAAGTGGTATAACAGTGGGTGGGCAGTGACAATAATCTGTGGACTGCTAACCGACAAGAGAGGTGCCCCATCATGTGATGATCTGTGGACTTAAGTTCTCTTTTCGGGTTTTTAGTTCTTGTTGGATTTTGGCTTCTGGTTGGTCATGTTGGTCTGTAGTCCTTGTGTTCTAAGATTCCTTGTTCTGGTTTGATTTATAGTCTGGTGAATTGTAATTCCTGTTTTACTTTTCTGGACTTTCCAACTGCGTGTTGTTGAGTTTTATTTCCTTTCCTTGTCACACCTGATTTCTTTTCCTGATTACCTCGTCTGTTGCTTATTTTCTAATTAGTTCCTTCATAAATAGCCTCCGAGTTTCAGTTGCCCATTTGTGTGATCATTGCATTGTAATTTCTTTCCCCCTGTGATTATCTGTTTTTTAAACTTCTGTTTGATTAATTAATGAAAAGCCTCAAAGACCATTACCTGTTTTCACATCCTCCTTCACAGTTCTGTATTTTGGGTCCACTTTTTCCCCTAACCACTACACATCAAGCACATTTTTCTCTAAAGTTTTCTTCTTCTCTGTTGCTTGGTTAGATTTATTCATTTGAAATAAATGGGTTACACATAAAAAATATAACAATTGGGTTAAAAAAAGGTTCTTTAAATTAGTTGTTTAAAAATATTTTTTAAATGTTACCATTTAATCTCTAATATGAGCTCTGTTTGCTTTTTGTGCACCTACATTTCTGATGTACTTGACAGTAAAGGGATCTTTTTCTTGATCTTTATTATTATTTAAGTTATTTTGGACTTTTTTTAAGATTGTGTCTTGGATCTGAACTGGCTAGAGTGTATAGCCTTCTTTAAAACAAGAGTCTATCATACTTTCTTTACCAGCTGTTAACCAGAGGAGAATTTAAACTCCACCCATTATTGAACACAGCTTAACATATATATATATATGTAGTATGTACCCTGCTTTTTCATACAGTTAGAGTAGGGATAAGCATCATCCATGGCCCTGAATTGTATAAAGCGGATACGGAAAATAAGTAAATGAATGAACAAGTGACCGATACACAGTGCTTGTTTATGTGCTGCATAACATACAATGATGGTATCTTGTTGGTCAAGTCATTCTACAGACCGACAAGATGAACACCTGCCAAAGAACGAAAGACACCTTTGTGTTTAAACCTGCAAGCCCTGAACACAGAAGTAAAAGACGTTTTACCATGATTCACTAGACTCACAAAGTGTAAACAAGACCAATCATGCTGTAGTAGCCAATATTCAAGCAACTGACCCATGAACATCATGTCATTGTAGACATGTCTTGGGGAAAGTTTGCTGAGCCTCGAGCGAAAGGGAAGGGAGGATGACCCATCTTTCTTCTCTTTGATCAGCATATGGCAGGATTCTGGTTCCTCTACAACGGCCCTGCGGCATACAGCAGAGATTAACAAAATGTTAGTAACTAGAAAGCCATAACTCTTTTTTAAATAAATAGTCTGCAGTCTTTGTCAAATAAACAAATAACAATGGATTATTGTAAAATAAATTTCACCAAAGATGATGACTTAAATTTCTTGATTCTAGACTAGTTTTAGCTTTTTTTTAACACCTTTGAAAAACACAAAGGCTTAAAATCGCAATTAAGACCCTTACCCTTGTTCATTGTAAACTCCCATGTTTTATCTCCTCAGTGCTTTGCTCAGGGTCTGTTGTCAAAATTAGTACTTCTCTCTCAGAGCAGAACCTTTGTGTCAGGCCTTTTGCACCTTATCAGCACACACCACTCTGCTCCCGGCTGCCTCTCCTCTGTACTGGCTGCCACAGTTTGTATGATGTTATAGTTTACTGCTCCAAAGAGTACAACCTCCTCCCTTTAGCAACACAGAAATCCCCTCTTACAACATTCCCAAGTGATTCATCCCCACAGTTTGAAATCCAAGACTCCCCTTACACACCCTACACTATGAATTTCTATTGGCAACTCTCACTCCATAGGAATTATTGACATGTGCTTAATTTTAGTTTTCCATGAGTCCTCTTTTAGTGTGTGATAAGCTGTTATAGTTTCTCCAGGCATTTATCAAGCACCTAAAATCTCTGTTCAGGAATGCACTGCAAATGAGCCACACACACATTAAAAAGAGAAACAAGGTGATTAGCAAAAAAGCTTATTAAACACTTAATGAAAAACTAACAACACCATCCTCCAATTTAGTTTTGTTTGCACACAGAAAAATGTTTTTCAAAAAGCTTTTATCAAGAAAAACCTTGTTTTTAACTGTGAGCCCTGTAAAAATATGTTTCCATCAATGCAGATCCAAGGTATAGCTGATATACCTGAAACAACAACAAAATCCCTTGATGCAGGACGTTGGAATGTCAATCAAACACTTTTTATTTTTATACTCAAAAACCAGATGTTTCCCTTATAAATGTAAAATAGAGTAAAGGTTTCAGCACCGTGCATGATTACAGGTCTGGATCTTTATCCTTTCTAATAAAACTTCCCTTTTGAATCAGTGATTTTATTCTTTGGAACATATTAGCTTAAGGTGGTAAATATAATGAAAGTTGAGAGCTTCTTCTGGATACATTTTCTATTCAATTATTTCACTACATGCTGTCTGCAATGAATTTGAGTTGAGGGACTTTTACGAGAAAAGTTTCACAGATATAAAACATATCACACCGCTTTCTGTATTGTCATTCAAGCCAATGAGTGCCTTCTAGAGAAGAGTGATACATGGCATGTAGTAGTTACATCAGTTTGAGGGTCCACTGTTTGTTCTGGCAGGAACACAAGACTTCACCTTGTCTCATTTTTCCTAGAAGCATCGAGATATCTGTTACTATCTAACTTGACCCTGTCAACTCCCTCCTGCAAACCTCTAACTGATCTCATTACTTCTCTCCTTGCTCTGATATTTGCATGACTACATATGGCCCAGAATGTCCTTATTTATATCTGTGTCCAGCTGAAGCCTGTCACTGGCTGTAATGGTTCATCGCACCAAGGTCATGGTGGATATGTCAAAATGCAAATTCAGTGTGATCACAGCTGTTGTGTTTCTTGTTGTTGTTTGATTTGCACAGCATATATAAGATAAATGCACTTGAAAAACATACTTATAAAGCTCTGAAGTGTAGTTGTTTAAGAAATCATGTTATAGATTAAAAATTCTGCACAATGCATACTCACTATTTTATACTTTTAATGGTTGCCAAGCAATCACATCCTTTTTTCCTTATTTTGTTTTCTATTCTAAAGTCTAAATTTATGATTTTGATAAATTTCAACCTGCAGGAGTTATTCTGAAGAGAGAGAGAGAGAAAGAGAGAAACACACCAGGTGAAAAGGTTGCAGTCCTTGTGATGAGATGAAACAAGATAAGTCCGTGCTCATCGGGTAGAAAAGGCAGGAACTCTCTGTAATCATCCAGACGAGGGATTGAGACGTCTCCTCTGGTAAAATGGTTAAAGTAGCCTTGCAGAAATGTCCTGATGATACTGTACTCCTCCACATTCACCAGTGAGACCCAATTACTTGGCTGCCAGCCCTCATTTAACCACTTTGTGATCTTGGTAGTAAAAGCTGCACCCGTCAGCCAGAGGCCTCTTAAGCCATTCGGCTGTAAAATCCCAAACTTTTAGGAGGTCAATGTTTTATTGAGTCTGTGAGGATAAAAAAAATGCTGACAGGCTATCATCTGAACCATAAACAGGTCTTCATGGAAAGCATTTGCATTGCATCCATGAATTACATCCACAACACCAAAAACCTTGAGGACATAGTTTACCAAGTAGTTTCTTTTTTTATTTTGTACTTTGATAATCTGCTGTGGTCTGGAACGTAATCAGTCTCTAAAGGATTGTTTTTAAAATTATAAAAATTTTTCATTTATATTGCCTTATATATGGAAGCTGTCATGATTCAGGCAGAATCTGGTTTTAATTTATCTTCTAATAAGCGCTCCTTTATCAGTTTCCTCTCTTTACAGAAAGCACCTGAAGACCTGGAGGTGATGGTAACAATAAGCCTTAATTTTTTGCTTTGCAAAATGTCTCCCAGGTTTGTCCCCCCCCTTTGTGTTTAGTGTGCAGAAACAGAAGATGAAGTACTATTTTAGCCAGTCATGTTGCTATGCTTTAGAGCTATTTCTTGCCCAACAGCTGGGTCTGGTGAATGTGTTTCAGATGTCCTGTACCCACATTCATAAATCTGAACAAACGTCAGGTGACTCTTAAAAGCCTTTGTGAGAAAACTGGGCTGTCATAACTTAGGTATGTGTTAGGTATGTGTGTTTTCTGTTTTTTAATAGAGTGTTTTCTTGAAACAACCTTAGCATTTGCAAGGCATTAATGACAAATAGCAGCCATGCAATTTAAACATGAGCTTGAGAAAGCTTAAGTTAAAGGGAAAGTCTTCAGAAAAAGTGAAATAAACCAATTTAAAAGGCAAGACAGGCACTGAATAAAGACATTTGACAACGGAACAGAAAATTCCAGAGAACT
Organism: Rhadinocentrus ornatus; assembly: GCA_037177495.1. Taxonomy (NCBI): domain Eukaryota; kingdom Metazoa; phylum Chordata; class Actinopteri; order Atheriniformes; family Melanotaeniidae; genus Rhadinocentrus; species Rhadinocentrus ornatus. The sequence continues at coordinate 9,084,034 of JBAMHW010000012.1, forward strand.
TGTTAGCGAATCAGTCTACAGATGACACACTAGCCTGCAAGCAGCTGTTTGTGGAGACTTCCTGCATGTCACATATAATAACAACAAGGCGTGCTGCACACCACCACATTGGTGAACCTCAACCTTAGCATGTTGTCCCCTCTCTCAGTAGGAGAATATATACTCCACAAAGAGTGTGGGCTTTTAGTGGTCGGATGTGAATACTGCTTGTGTTGCTGGGAGATATCAATTAGTTTACTTTGTTCATTCAAGTTGGAACTAAAATTTCAACCAAGAACATGTTTGCATATTGACTTTCTTGTGGTTTTTGTTCATTATGCAGAGAAAACATGTATTTTCAGGTTTAGATTAGCTTCAAGTAAGCGCTGACTAATATAAAAATCTCAATTCTAAAGCGCCAACGCAAAAACTGTCAGTCTAGACCGGCAGGATTAGAAGCCTTCCACTGTCAATGGATGAAGAGTAGCCACAATATCATTGTGTAACCATCCCACACAGACTCCTGAAATAGCAATGTGTTCACATACAGAGGAAAAAAACAAAACTATTTTCAGTCCTTACAAAGCAAACTGTTCCTTGCTGCAGTTAAATAAACCCAATCTAAGTCAGTGCCGGGGGGACCGTGACCCTGTGTACCAAGAAGGATCTTCAAAGGTTGACGAGACGCCACATGGATTTAGCAGTTGTAAAAAAGTGCTGAAGATGACACCAAAACCCAGTGGGAGGGAAAGTGATACAGACACCATGACATGGAGTTCTGGAAGAAGACACCAATAATAAAACGTTAACAACTGTTCGGCTTCACTTGGCATTCAGCTCACGAGGATGTGAGTCAACAACCTTGGGTTTCCTTATGTACGTAAAACAATTTTTGGAAACAGACTATTATAGTCTTAGATTATGTAATTAAGAGTACAGGGACAGTCTAAGGAGACTTTATAATCATGCAGTTAAAAACTAAATGAACTGGCTAAACACTGCATGTAGTTTAGTTTTGAAAGTAGCAGAAAAGATCAGGACTTGAATTGAATTGCTTATGCACATTACTGGAGAGGTTTGGCAGTTTGGTTTTATTTGACTTCCAAATCGTGGATGTGTCCAGCAAATTTCTCATGTAATCTAGAAAGATCAAAACACATTTTCAAAGAATGGAGAATGTTATTAAAAATCTGAAATGACACAAATTTTTGGTTTACACATAATTTAGCGGCAGTGTTTTAGCATTTTCTCCTCTCTTATGGACTTTGTAACCTGTAACATGCCTTTTAAGTCAAGGAATCAGGAATAACTGAACTATAAAGGAAAAAGAAGCATCACTGATTACGCAGCACGTGTAGACTGTATCTTCTGAGAAGTGTGCAACCATGAAATACTAAAACTACAAAGCCTTTTCTGATGCATTTCTCTCGCAATCACAACCCTCTTGATAAGATACAATGAATAATTAGAATTCTGTTTCCTACATATGTATTTGGATTAATATTTAAATAAAGATATTTGTATTATGGCTATTTTCACATTATTGGTAATCTATCATAAAGATCCATCATTTCACCACTGAGTGTAGGCAGATATATTGCTTGGAATGAGAAGCATGGTTCATTAGTGTATTCCTGACACACAGGGGCTAAGTAGTCAGATTCACATCTTTATTGAATTCTCCAACATGTCTCAGAAGAGCCTAATTTATCCAACCCACACACCACAATAAACCCGTATGGGGATCTCTGCAAGCTGATATTTTACAGAGGTGGAACATTAAAGGTGATGATCTTTTTGATACTTTTATGCAGTGTGTTATCACAATACAGCAATTTGTGCATGGTGAAAATCTGTTGACGAGTTCTCTTTCCCCCCAGTGCAAGTTCTTCTCCCATTGTTAATAATTTCATTATTACTCCAACAGTTAAACCACATGATGATCTTGACAAGACAGAGCATCAGTGCTGTAGATCTTCTAACAATGGGACTGTAGAAAACAAAATGTATTGTAAAATTTTTCACTTTTAGGTTGTTAATCTGCAGAATTTCATATACTTGGATGCTTTAAAAGCAATATAATTATGTGAAAATGAAAGTGAGGGGAAATCAAATTGAATAACAGGATGCCTTAATCATTCCAAATAAAATGATGCCCTCTTTCATTTACTTTTCTTTTTAACACTTTTTTAGGAACAGGAAAAACCCAGACACAGAAAGAGAGACAAACAAAGGAGTCTAAAAACTTAATATAATTAAATGTTTCATATGAAAATACCCCTAGTTTATCTCACTCATTTATATATGCATATACATACAGTATACAGGCATCTATACACCTGTATATATACACACATAGACTTATATGTACATACTGTACATACATATGCATATCTACAGGTACCCTTTTACATACTGTTGTTCTTGTTCTACATATTGTTTTACATATGTGTCTGGTCAGCACAAAAAAGGACCTCAGTCCAGTTGAGCCCTAAGAAGGAAGATTAGTCAAGTTCAGAGGATGGGGTCGGAATAATAATAATAAAATAGTTCTTTTTTCTACATTAGTCACAACTACTTTGACCAAAATCTTTTTTTTTTTTTTTTTTTACAGTCTAGTAGAAAAAGTAATCCTTTCCATTTCCAAATAGCTTTTATTATGGCTGATCATTCTCCAACAGTCGGTGGGTCCTTTTCCAGCCATCTTTTAGTTATTGTTTTTTTTTAACTTCCCATCATTAATATTTAAAGAATCCCATCGGACGGACCAAAGGATGACGACACATGGAAACGGAAATACGACGATGACTATGGAGTGCATATGTG
>JBAMHW010000012.1:9087916-9100141 GCA_037177495.1 Rhadinocentrus ornatus
TGTTTGGTGATGGCTTAATCTCGTTGTACTGTTGTATAATGACAATAAAGGCATTCTATTCTATTCTATTCTATTCACTTACCCAAATAATTGACAGTAATTGACAGTATTACTTAAACTGATTTAGATCTCTTTTCAGCTCTCTTGAGGTCCCACCATAGAATTTCAAACTGGAAGTTTGGATTTTGTCTGGGGCATTGCAACATCTTAAATCCTTTTCTTTTTCAGTCATTCTGTTGCATATTTGCTGCTATGATTGTGGGGTTACGTTACCCAGTTTCCACCATTCTTTAGCTGTCAAACAGATGGTCTCATGTTCGACTCTAGAATACTTTGCTATAACGAGGATTTCATGGTCTACTCACTGGCTGTAACGTGTCTAGGTCCAATTGCTGTAAAGCAAGCTCAAACAATCTACTTTCCACCACCAAGGTTAACAGTAAATATGAGATTTGCAATAATATATAGAGTTTAGTTTTCACCGAACATGGTGTTTTACATTATGACCAAATAGCTCCACTTTGGTCTTTTCTTGTTCCATAAATCTTGTGCCAAACTGACCTTAAGGGGAACCTGCTGTAATGTCCACTCCTGGGATTGTCTTCCGTATGTTCTGCGTGTGAATAATCTGTCTTACTGCAGAATTATGGACTTAATTTGTTTTGGAATCAGAGAAGATTGATTTATTTTCTGCCATGAACTGGCCCTATATACACAAACAATATAAAACTATACAAATAACTTCTCACTTGACTAAATTAATCACTGAAATATGAACTGTTCTGTTCTTAAGATGTTCTGACAGTCTTGAGAATATGCCTCATCAAAAAAGTAACCCAATAAATACAAGCTAATACCGCTTTTTATTTGGTGCACAGATCTATTTGTGTCCTTGAGAGCAAGACTGCTGCTTGTTGACAACACTGCTGTATTCTAAACACTCACACTGATACATCATGTCAGAGGTACTAAAATTCTGCCTGTGTCACTCCTTCAGGGATTTATTGATGATTTCACTTCAGCTTGTGTCAGACTGAAGAGCTATATAGGGTGTAAAGGGTCTTTCCATAGATTTATGTCTCACGGGATGTAACTTATTTGAACTTAAGCAATGGTATGTCATTCATCAGTGGATAACGAGGCTCTAAAGAGGATCAGTGTTGATTGTTTTATTAGGGCAAATTTATAAGAAACAATGTATGAGCACGAATGTTTATATATAGGCTGAGTTAACAGGTTACATTGCCTACTGATATTACTGCATATTGACCTTATAATGACCCGACTTAAAGCTCCACCACTGAACTTTTCACACTTACGGTGCCCCTTTATTAAAATGTTACTCCAATGTTGACTCTTGTCTATATCTCTTAATCTGTCACATTCTCTCTTTCTTTTCCTTGCTTTCTCCCATAATGTCCTCTTACATTTATTTTCGGAATCAGTAATGGTATGTATTCAAAATGGCCCAGTGTGTTGATATCCAGTTGCTGGTTTTTGATGGCTTCTCCGGGTCAGGATGCCGCAGGACAGCAGCAACTCCAGGAATCCAGGAATGTGGATAATGAAAGTCAGTGTGATATCAAAACAACTCAGGAAACTTATGTGTTGTCCCTTCTTTCAGTCAACCTGTAGTAACTTTTTTTTTATTAGTTAGGCATTTTATATTAATAATATGAAGTACAGTGCAAATCTCATTCCCAGAAAAGTTTGGAAATTTTCTACAATTTCACAAATAAAAAAGAAACTTTGTTACATTGCTCAAACCTTAATTTCACAGAAATAATTTTAATTGAGTTATTTTAATTTCCTTTACAGAATACCTTAATCGTATTTAAAAAATATAAACAAATTTAGAGAACCACAAAAAATAAATAAATAAAAAATAGCTAAAAATCTGGAGAAAAAAAAAAAAAAAAAACATAAGAAGAAAAACCTTTGGGCCTCTGGGTTCTTGGGGCCCTGGATTGGGTTCTCCTCTGCCACCCTCTGGGTGGGGCTGGGGTATTCTTCGTGATTGGGTAGCTTGCTTTTGTGCTCTTGGATTGCTGCTGATGAGCCGGGTCTCTGGGCCGCCCTAGTCTACCTCTAGCTTCTGCACGACCACATTCACTACTCCTCATCACTGATCACTCCTCTTTCCTCAGACTCTGCATGGTGACACAGTCACTGAGTTGTCCAGTGGGTTTATACACTTCATACTTGTTATTTTTCTGTGCTTGAGTATCTGGTACTTTGGTTCTTGTTGTGAAATGTTTTATGGATTTGGTTATTATTTAGAAACTCTTGATTACTGTCAGCTCTGTTTTTTTGTTAAAGCTGTTTGAGATTCTCTGTACAAGTGTAGCAGCTGGCTGTCTAGTGATAGTTTGGATTGAAGGGTCATTGCCTTCTACCTGTTTTTGTCTCCTCTTTCTTCTTTCTGCTTTCCTTTTTGCTTCTTTTTGCTGTCTTCCTCTTTTTCTGTCTCCTCCGGTCAGGTCCAGCAAGATTCCATAGATTCCATAATTCAAAGTAAATAACAGTAAATAAATAATGTCTGGGGAAATCTCAGTACATAAAGGCAGGTGATGGAACCACTGTTAGAAGCACATGACCATTGAGCCCTTATGAGAAACCATCATGCCATTGAGAGATAGTCACACAGGCTCAGAAGTACCTTAGAAAATCATTTTACACAACACAAAACATGCAAATTATATCAACACCCCACATTCAGGTTCAAATTAAGAGCCATCCTGCTTTAATAGGAGATTGTCCTTTAACATAAAACACACAAGTTATTGTTGTGCAAATGTAGGCAAAAAATTTAGTAAAGGGCAATCACATCATAAAGGAGTATTCAATTTTTTTAAATTTTTACAGTTATGTAGGATGTTCTCCCACACCAAAGAGGCATACTTTAGATAAAAAGTTCAGATTCTTCAATTTCCCATTCTCACTTTACTATAAGCCACTGCTGTACAAATAATTGAACATAACTTTGAAGAGCTTCATTATTTCTGTTCTTAGCTGGGCCTCCACACATGGCCTGCTCCATATCCCTGTCAAGGAGGAGCCACATTACTGCGTGGCAGTGCGTATGAGTGTGAAAACACAGCTGCACGGTGGTGTGGTGGTTAGCACCGCAGCCTAACAGCAAGAAGGTTGCTAGTTCGAGCCTCGGCTGGCTCGGTTTGAATATAGGGGCCTGGTGGCCTTTCTGTGTGGAGTTTGCATGTTCTCCCCGTGTATGCGTAGGTTCTCTCTGGCTTCCTCCCACTGTCCAAAGACATGTGTGTTAGGTTAATTGGTGACTCTAAATTCTCCCTAGTTGTGTGTGTGAATGGTTGTTTGTCCCTATCTATGTTGGCCCTGTGATGGACTGGTGACCTGTCCAGGGTGTACCCTGCTTCTCACCTGAAACAATGCTGGGATAGGCTCCAGCTTACCCTGCGACCTGTAATGGAATAATGACTGACAGTATGAAAACACTCTGTTGCCTTTTAAAGAAATTCTGCTGCCAGCAGGGGGAGTAGGTATATTTCATTTAATGGAATTTGGAATCTGTGTAAATGTATTAAAGAAAAATAATCCACAGTTTGATCCACAGGAATTTTGTGAAACATTTTGACATTATGTCCTCGGTGTAATGGCTTTTAAAATGTACTAATGATACATTATTAATTAAAATTATTTCTATTTGTATTGCCTTGTTGACAAAAATATGAATTGGGTACAATTTCACTTTCAAAATCTAAAAAGTGTGTCTTTTGAAAAGTTTAGGTAAATCTAGTTTTTAGAACAACACTGCTAATGATTTTCCAGACTGCGTTTGACTCCTGATTACATCCTTGGTTGATGCATCTAAAAAATGTCACTGCTGAATTAAATGCACCATTATTATCCAATAATCAACAATTTTGATCAGTTTGGATGTAGAGAACACGTATGTTTTGCTAACATCAGTTTAGTCAATAAATATATCTTTTTTCCAAGGGTTCAGACCAACTGTGATTATGTTCTAGCAGCAAAATATTTTGATTGTGAAAATGACACATTTACTTTATATTTTGTCCTTCCTGTGAGGTAATGGGTTAAAGGGCGCCTGTCAACAAACAATCCCAGCAACTCTGCAAAAGCCGTGGCAAACACAAAAGGCTGTTGGCACATGCTTGTGGATTCTTATTTGCTGCCATGATGACAGAATTAATTCCAAATATATGAAATCTGTATGCAATAAGAAAAAACATGTGTTAAGTGTTCCTTCCTCTGACAATTCCCTTTTAGGTCATTTCATTCACAGCCTGAGTTAGAGTAGTGCCGCTTAATAGTATGAAATTATTAGAACCACAACATGAAACTTAATGCTAGACAATGACCAGACCGCAAATTGGTTAATCTCAGACTGGCTGGCGGCAGCAGCAGGGTGTGCTGCCGGTCCACCGATTTGTGGAGACTCATCTTTACCTGCCAGTGAGAAGAATTATAAGCCACAATATGCAAGTTTACTTTTTCTAGCAGCAGGAACAGATGATGCAGTAGTTCACACAGAGGGAGGTAATTAGCCACAGAGGAACAACAGCCGAACAGGAGAGTTTCAAATAGCTGCTTACCCACTTTCCCCTCACTGCAGTGGAGGAGGATGACTGAGACTGTGGCGATGTGACGGCCTCATAGTCTTCTTGCACCCTCAAGTGGTGAAATGACAGCATAGCATAGAGTTCATGGAAGCTAAACTGTGTGCCTTACATCAATGAGAATCAAGGCTCTGCAATGCATTTACTGTACAGTTTTTTTTATATATATATTTCTCACAAATATAACAACATGGAAAGAAAAAAAGAAAAATAAACTACATGCCCAACACAACATTAAGTAATTATTTCCTCCATGAACAATGGAGTGAATTATTGTGATAAATAATAAATGTCTAAGAGCTTCTGCAGCTAAGATTTACTCATCAAAAAGGCTTACGAGTACACATAAAATCAGTACAAATGAATAAATATATGAGTTTTTTTTTTTTATTGTACAGCACACACAACTCAACCCAGCTGAACCAGTGCTGGCTTAGAAGATGTTACAGCTACAGATTCATATATTCACTTCCAAAGAGCTTTCAAACACTCACATCTCAGCTTTGACAATCACACCCTTAGATTTTCATTGCCTGCAGCAGGATTCATTAATATTCTCATTTTAAATGGAAAACAGAGGAATTGGAGTAATTTTTTTTCTTTTCTTTTTATTTCTTACCCCTAAACACACCCCAGCACCTCCTCATAAGATACCCCAAATCCCCCTCAGCCCTCATTCAAACTCATTCACCCCCCTGCTCCCAAGCCATACCCTGAGGCCTGGCGTTGCAACCAGACACGAGGGCACTTACCAACCCACCCTGTTCAGTTCAGTTCAGTTTATTTGCCATTTGCAAAAAAGAAACCACATTGGAAAGCAGTTGCAAAGAACTCAAAGTGCACTGTCAACATTTAACAGACAAAACCTAGAAACACAAGCCTAAAAATACAACACATAGTCACATTCTAAAATGCATAATACTAAGAAACAATAAAAACACCACATAAATAAATAGTAGTAAAAGAAGTAGCTAAAACAGTAAAGTGCATGTCGGAGGTATTTCAATGTGCATTGTTCAAAGTCATGACAGCTTGTGGAAAAAAACTTTTAGTATGACAAGATGTAGTGCATTTAATAGCGTGATATCGTTTCCCTGTGGGCAGGAGGTTGAACATCTCTGTAGCAGGGTGGCCAGAGGGATCATTGATGATCTGTAAAGCTCTTGTTAAAGGTCTAGATTTGTAAATGTCCTCCAGGACTGGTAGGTCACAGCCTCTGTGAGAAGAGCGAACCACTCTGTTTAAAGTTTCCTTATCTTTCACAGTGAGATTGCCAAACCGCATGGTGATGTGTGATGTGGCAGCATGCCCAGGCAGGCCCATTGTAGTAAAATGAAGTAAAATCTAAGATAAAAGTATAATTTCAAATGAGGAAACCCCATATTTAAACACAGAAAATAAAAAAAAATGTCACTTAAATTAAATGTGTCATTTGCAAACAGTGCATCTGTTATGAACTGCTTTTATCATTATATTTTGCACATATCGACTAGCTTTTTAAAGCTTTTTATAGCTCTGCTTAGAACAATGCTCTCTTTTTATTAAAACTTTCTTTACACGGTCACACACATTTATACCTGGGAGGCGTGGAGTGAAACTACTGGCTGCAGATCCGCTTGCTCCATTGGGGGTTAATGCTGAAGGGCACCTCTGTGCTGGTAATGAGGCAGGGGAAACTGCTCTTTCTCTTTCCCTTCACATACTTGTCCTGCTGGTCCTGAGAATGAGCCATAACTTTCAGGTCACAGCCCTGCTTTTCTAACCTTTAAACCATTAATCGAGTCAGGGGTACCTCTGCAGCAACTACCAGATGTTGCTGGACAGTAAGAAAAAGAGAAGAAGAAGCTGCATTAGGTACCAATGTTTGTCAAAGTGTAACTTAACAAAGCTGGCATAATGGATATCTAAAAGCAGTAAGTAAATGGGTAAACATTTTTTCCATCAGTCACAAAACAGAGGAAAGATCTAGAGTCATTTGATCATTCATGCATGTGGATGTTTATCCCCAATAGTTAAGAAGAAAACAGTGGTGTTATTGTCCTCATTTTTTGGTTAAAACAAACCTGCTTTAGGCCATTGATGCTTTATTTGGTTACAAATTATGTAACGAAAAGAAAAGGAGGGATTTAGGAAAACAGTGCGGCAACAATGAACAATGAGAGGCAGGGTAATTGTTCAGTAACCAAACCGATCCCTGGACAGCAGAGCATTACATAGCTGTCTATAAAATGCTATGGTGTATGGATTTAACATGTGAATCCCAAACATCACTTCCAAATATTCATTCCTCTTCATCTCTCTTGCATATTTCTACATTCATCATTGATAACTTTTATAAATCTTGACCCTCAAAGACGCTGACCGAGAAGAATGACAAATTGCACCTTCTGCAAAGCACCGCTCACATACTGCGTCACACCATGGATTCTGAAGGGTGGAGGGGTGCAGAGCGCCTAAGAAACTGACACATTGCATCAGTGAACATGGCAGGAAGCAAATGCTGGGCTGCCAAGCCAAATACACTCAGACCCCCTATCAGTATATGAATGTAATGTATCTAGTAGGCAGACTGAGCATGTTGGCCTCTAGAGACCCTTTGAATGTGCCATGGCACGTAAAAAGCTGCATGGAACCTGTGTGTGCTTGTCAGGGCAGGCTTTTTGAGAGAGATGGAACTGAGGTATGTTCACAGTACAACTATTCAGACAGCTCACTGTCTTTTTAATATATGACAGGTTCATAGGAATGTTTAAATTGTTTAGTTTTACCTTCTGAAATCATTCCTCACCTCTATAATGGCCATTTAAAGCAGCACTATGTACCTCTCTGCTTTAAAATTGATTTCTGGCTCATTTTGGTGCCATACTGATTTATAATGTAATTCCTGGAGAAATCGTTGCCTTGAGGGATCCCAAGGCTGAGAAACCACATTTTTTCTTCTGCTGTATCACACAAACAACTAATTTGAACACACACTGTGGTTGATTTATCAAAGAATTGCAAGAGGACATTATTGGAGAAAGCAATAGGACAAGCAAAGGGACAGAGCAAGGGGTAAGACAAGAGTCAACATCGGGCTGACTTTTACTGGATGGAGAGAACTCAGAGAAGAGACAAGATGCGAGATTGATCCCAAAATAGCCGTTGATATGGGGCGCTTCACTGGCAAAGTTTAGTAGCTTAAAAAATCTCATCCTAATGAAAAGTCCTTGATGGAAGGTATCTTCCAAAGTCATCATTTTATCACTAATTCCTTCCTTTAATTAGTGTCTCTTAACTGCAGCTCAGCTCAAGAAACCTTATCTGTGGAAATAAGCGGAGATCATTTTCAAATAATAGAGCTATAAGTCTTGAAGATCCCTTTACTGATTAAGTCATAATGCTGAAGCTTTACATGAGCTTAAGATAAGAATTTGGTCCTCCATAACCTCCATAAACTACACCTGAATTCATAAGTGGATTGCTGAAAAGGCTCTTTGGGCACAGGCCCAAGAACCTAAAGAGTCAAAGGCTTTCCTGAGCTCAACCTGAAACATTGTACAAGAAAACACATTATGCCTCTGAAATGGTATAAAACAGTGACAAAGCGAAGCAAAAATGACCAAAAAGAACATCAAATAACACCAGAAAAACAAAGGGTAGTCACTAAAACAAGAAAAGAAACAGTGATTAGACACAATTACAGAAGAGTGTTCAAAAAAACTAAAAACAAACTGAAAATAGAGACACAAAAAGGCAGATATGTAAGAATAACATCAAAAGGAGGGAAAACAACTAAGAAACAAAATAGCTACAAAGAAGCAGAACTTGCAACTAAAAAAGGCACACAGATAAACACAGAGAGGCATTAAACATTAAGATCCAGTGGCAGGTCAGCAACAAAGAGAGAAACAAACTCATGAAAAGATGAAAAGTGATACCTGAGACTCAAAGTAAAAACTAAGATACAAAACTAAGGAGAGATCCAAAGTGACTGCAGAGAGGTGACAGAAGACAAAAGGAAAAACAAAGGATGACCATAAAAACACATAGCAACCACAAAAAGATGCAAAAAGACAAAAAGTAAGAAAATACAAAATAACTACAAGGAGATATGAAATAACTACTTAAAAACAAACCTAGAAACATTAAAGGCCTGTGTAGATATATTTGATTAAAACAAGTCCTATTAATCCACATTGCTTAAGAAAAAGGCAAATAAACACATATAATTGCTAAGAAAAAGAAAGAAAACTTTAACAAAGAGATGAAAAATTACCACAAAAGTAGGTATAATTTTCCACAAATACATGCAAAAGATGTCTTTGTTGCTCTCCTATAGGGTGAGTATTTCTACATATTATTTCAGGGGGACTGTTGCTTCATAATCCATCCATTCTAGAAATAGCTTTCCATAATAAACAGGATGATTGGTTTTCACTCAGGAGAGAATGTTTCATTTTTTACATGAATGCCAAATCATTTGTTTTAATACTGATCTAGTAAGTGTTGACATACCAGGTTTCATTTAATATTACAGATTGACTATAGGGAATGTGCATTAACAATTCAAAATCATATCTTTTTCTTTTTTTTTAAATAGAAAAGGTACACAGGGTGTCAATAAAATAAAGCAATTAAAAAAAATAAAACATTTGAACATAGGGAAAAAATAACACACTGGAAACAAAATTAATTGTGGGAAAGACTGATCTTTAAAAACAGCAGAAAAGGACAAAAGCTGTCAGAATACATGTCAGCGTGAAGAGCAAAGGTCAGGGTCGATTAAAGATGGATGAGGTAAGGTGTCGGCTGCTCAGGTGTCAAGCAGAGAACAGGAGATCAGCAGCTGTGGAGGTATCACATCACCTACTGCAAAGACACATTCAGCTCCATACCTGGACAAGTCCACAGGTAAGCTCACTGCTGCGTGGATTTAAAGGAAAAGAGGAAAGCAAACAAATTAGAAATTGTGGTTTAAGCTTAAGTTTAAAAACTTTGATATTGATAGTATTTTCTTTATGAACAGCTTTAAATACAACAATAATGACAGTGAATAATTGGAGTCACTCACTGGAAGGGATATCACTTTTCTTTTGCTAATGTAGGTATTAACGATTTAGTCATTTATATAATTTATAAAGCATTGAAATAAGCTAAATATTTACTTTTTCTGATACTTGATATGTCTGCTCTGCGATATTTTTTGTACTTCTTTTGATAATGAAAAAGCCGCATTAATTTTATATTTTTACTTTAAAAATATTTAAACTACTCATGAAATAAAACTGGGTTTGCAATAGCTAAATTTTGCTTCATTTGGTTCAACAGTAGCATTTTTGGTGGCTTTTCAAAGTGGAGTTGCAAGAATCTTCGATATATTACGTGTACCTGACAACACAGAAACTTCATTCTCTTTTTTTTGTGATTAACCTGAAGCTGACATGCATTCATGCGTGCTCAGGCTACTAATCTCAGGAGATGTCTGCGTGCCTGCTGCCTCCTCTTCCAGGCAAACTCAGTCCAGCAGATGACACCACTGGGTTTCAGGTACTGCAGCTCACCGACAAGCTGCCCAACAAACAATGGAGGCTTGTTAGTGAACAGTGGAACAAAAAAAGCTAGGTGTCATCTCAATACAGGGAGAAAGAATTTCTGTTTTTAACAAATTAGCTTGGAAAATTGTGCCTGAGTGTGTTTGGTGAGCTGCAGGATCTGTGCACCAGCATTTGATCCAAAAATAACAAAAAGTACCACCGTAGGCATTCTTCATGTTTCAGAGTCTGTCAATTCCTCATGAGTGCTAAAGATAAGTTTGCAAGCAGTTACAGGCTTTTGTCTAATTTCAAAGCTGACCAACCTTTAGCTCATGTTTTCAGATGATAAAAACAAAAATATGTGTCAGTATGTTTTGCTTTTTTTGCTTGTTCTTTCATGGTGACATCAACTGAAGATGGTCAGAGACAAAAAATAGGCTTAGGGAACAAAAGAGACGAATTGCTGCAGATTTGAAAGGTAAATGTTTTCCATCTGTCAAGATTCCAACTGATAAAGAGAACTTGTTTTCCTTTGATTTAATTTTCCATTTAATAATGAGGTCAGTGTTATGATTAGAAAACAGGTTTGGACTGCAGGAAGCCCAAACGCCAACACTTTCAAAGTGTTGGGTTTGAGCTGAGGCAGGACCTTTGATTGAGACTGATACTGAGATTTGGGTTTTACAAAAAGATGTTCCAAGAATCCTCAAAGGCAGTCACTGGAAACATAAACAGGGCTGTTCAAAGGTTCGGGTCTTGGAAGATAAATTGCTGTTGCACCCCTCTGACTCTTCCAAGTCTATGTTCATTTCCAAATCCCTGACAAAAATTCAAGCAAGCAGAGGTAAAGCTCTTCACTGAGCATGACAACCTGAACGATATAAAACATCTGTGGCATACAGGTAGCGACTTGTTGCCAGCAAGTGGATGGCAAAACAAGGTTTTTATACAGCAGCTCATGATGAGCCACAGGTGTGAATGATCAGTCACCATGGTAACCGCCACCTAGGAAGAGACAGTGGCAGACAGGAAAGACATGGAATAAGAAACAAAAGGAGGCAGAGGGAAACTGCAGACCCTAACATGAAGCCTGGATGGCAGTGTTGCTCTGGAATTATTAAAGGTGGCTTCCCAGAAGTCCCAGATGTTCTCATGTCATGTGTACCATTACACACCATACAATCACACACTGGTGTTTCAGACTGTCTGTAACACCTGTGTGAAGAAGATTATATAATTTTTTTTTTTTTTTTGCACCAAGCAGTAACTTCTGCTTCTTAAAAAAAGTCAGTAAGGAAGAAATAGGAAATCCCTGTTCTCAGAACTGTGTTTTTTAGCTTACACGAGTAACACATGAAGCTGCGTCATTTTTGCTTAGTTGGAGGAGCCTAACACTATTCTGGCAGAGGTGCATTACAGATTATCTAGCTGAAATTCAATTTACAATGAGGAAAATAAATGGTCAGATCTCCTGTTGACATCAGAGACTCCAAAAACGTCCATCCTCACTTACAGAACGGGGGGGGGGGGACAGAAGGAGCAAAAAAGATGGCAGTAGGAACAAATTAGACAAATGAAACAGGCCATATTTGTCTTTACATTATTTGACCATCAATATCTCACTCCTTCTAGATGTTTATCGAGAACTGTGGAAACTCAGTTAAGTGAGGAGAAGGATCAAACAGATGTATCTGTGCAACCATAACCATTTTTTTCTATGTAATCATGGTTTAGCTTAAAGAACAATATCAAATAAATATATATGTCATGGTTATGTGGCATTATACCATGGTCTGAGTGAATACTCAATCCTGATTGGCTGTAGGGTGTCCATTAAAAAAAGTTATAGGACACATATAATTTTTTGTTGGCGCAGTCTGGTGCTGTCCTCCTCGATGGACGTCCCAGCCCCATATGCCTGGCATACCGCAAGATGTCCCTGTGATACCTTTAGCCGGCCAACTCTGCGCTCGTGTTCTCATCCACCTGCTGCATCACTCATTCACCTGGACACACCCCCTCACCATCTGTGTCCCCCCCACCAACCTGCTGCATCACCCATTCACCTGGACGCTCCCCACCACCTTGTG
>JBAMHW010000012.1:9100241-9136521 GCA_037177495.1 Rhadinocentrus ornatus
GATCTCCCTAAGGTTTCTCTTTCTCCCATAGATGGGTTTTTTGAGTTTTTCCTTACCGCGATGGAGGGTCTAAGGACCGGGGATGTGCTGGGACAGTCCTTTTACTTGTGTGTTCTTTAACTGTACATTCATGTTGCTTATTACTGATTCTGTTTGTTTATTTACACCTCTTTCTTTAAAGTCCTCTGAGACAACTTTGTTGTGATATAGGGCTATACAAATAAACTTGATTTGATTTGATATAAAAAAAGTTTCGGTGATATAGCCTTATTGCTGTAAATTATTGCGCTGGCTAAACTCTAGTTGGTAACCATGGCAACAGAAACTCAGACATCGGGCTGGAGACACGCCAGATCACGTTTGTGACGGGGCTTCACTGTAAAAGCAGCTTGCAGGCTTGCAGTCCAGGAAAGACGGAGATGGAGCAACATTTTGTCGTTCCGCAGCATCCCAACCAGCAGTGGTCGGGGTCCACAAACGTTTAATCTCGGTCATTCAAATGCCACTATGGACATGCCAGTATCTTCATGAAATTTCACAATCAATGTTGCATTTAATTTTAGGTCGTCGCCCGTCTTTCGGTCTTGATTACTTTACTTACTTACTTGCTTGATACGCGTATGACGAGTTACGCCTCTGCATCGTCCATTCATTTCTGATAATGGACACCTCTTTGGGCCTTACATAACTCATATGTCTATATAGTTAATAACTAAATTAAATAAGTTAATGCGAAAAAAGTCAAACTGTATCTTTTGCAAATGCTAAAACAAAAAAGTAAAATAGATTTACATAATAGTGCTTAGTGCTGACATCAAATTGAGAATTGTTCATCTTTTTTTTTAATAATTAGTACAACACTGACTGATGTTTTACATTTTCATTCAGCATTTTTATTTATTTATTTATTTATTTTTGCATCTTCTCTGGAGATTTTCATGATACAGGAGTAGCATTAGTGAGTGGTACTTTTGGTACGCCTGGATTTTGTGTTTTCTGCTCATCTGCTCAGGAAAGTAAACAGAAAGATGAAAAGTGAATTACAAACTAAAAACAAAGTAGAAAAAAATGTAATGACTGTATGCAGGAATACATGTGTTGCTGCTTCTCTCTGTGCAAAGGAAGGATGGAGTCGTATCAGAAGGAGTCATTGAGAAGAATCAGGAGAAACAGCCAGACACTTATTCGGGATCTTTTTTACAGGGGAGTTCACAGTGGAGATAGAGACACTCCTGTAAGTGTCCATGGGTATTATCCTAATCCATGTTAGACTCATCATTATGGTTAATGTCATTGCAATAATGACTTTTTATAGTGCAATGTGGCATCTTGGCATTTAAATTTTCTATTTTTAAGCTAAATTTCTGTTACAGATTCCAGCTCAGCCAAGAGATGTTAAAATGATCCACTCCATTGCCAGTCTGATTAGAGCAAAGAGCAAACGGCTTCTCCTGGAGAATCCTGATACAGTGGAAATTTACAAGGTGCAATTTCATTTAACCAGTCCAGTCATGTGACACAGGCAGTCTGTTATGTTTGTTATTTAAGTGCTGACACTTAACACTAAAAAGCATGGTTTTATGTACCTTTGACAAAGTATTAAATCTTCTATACCTAACCTGAACCACACTTTTATTTCCAAACTCTAATCAGGTATATCAATTCTCTGAATGTAACTTTGGTGCTTACAATATATGTGACTGAGTTACAGCCTATGACTGCTATTATAGTGAGAAATGTTAGTGTTTACGACATTTTAACATACCAGAACCAAAACCAAAAATCTATTCTTATTCTTGAAGTCTGGAATTTTCCTGTCATTTTATTAAATATTATGAAGGAATAAACTATATAAAGGAAACAAAGAATAAACATATCCAGCTGCAGCATTCTTCTCAGAATTTTTACAGAAAGTTACACAGATTGTAAATCAGACTTTTTTCCCCGTGAACATTAAGCAGAACTACTACTGCAGAATTGCAGAAACTAAATAGTAAAATGTTTTTTACACACACTTTAAACTTAGCACAAAATGTAAATTAATTTGTTTTGTTATACTATCTATCCCCTTTAACAAGACCAACTGGTGTTTTATTGTACATCATTGGAGAGCCTGATCAGTCAGCTTTACAATAAGGTATAATTTGTAAGGATCGTGCTATATGAATGATAAAAACAGCGAAATGTGTGAGTAGCTCCCCCAAAAATGTGCTAAAATCCCCCACCATATTCTCCTTTTAGTTTTCATTTTATTTTTAGATGCTTGGTGGATTTTATGATTGCACTCTCCCACATTTTGCTGTGCGATGGCGTCCCATTCCTTAACTATTTTACTCTATCACATACAGAATGTCCAAGCCGATCACACGAGTAGGATTAAAGTCTGGACCACAGCAGACCAGACCTCTGCTCTACCATATTCTGTATAATCTTTGCTCTGAGGGAGAGAGCATTGTCATCCTGGAGGATGGAGTTAGGTTCCAGATTCTGGAGATATGGGATTACTCCTGGATCCAGAACCTCATTCTGAATATGTCTGTGTATAAATTAGGTGTCATTCAGGTGCCAATCATACATCTCTGACTGATGTTCACCTGGCAGCACTTCTACAGAAGTATGCTCCCAACAACTTATACATCATTGTAAAAGTGACGAGTCAGGCTTTCCATCTATCTTTAACACAGTGCCAACTGGTAGTTTTAAAGGATAGAAATAGTTAACTAAACACACATTTTTCTTATGTTTTGTTCTAAGTTTATGTACATTTTGAAATTGACTGAATTTGCCAGACTGTATCTATTTGCTGTCAGTCAGGTCCTACAGAGATTACGCGTTGTTGGATAACTGAACCTAAAAGAAGAAGCTACAACAGTTATGAACGTCTAAATATCTCTGAGAAACTCAGAAGGAGTGAATTATCATCTCCGTAATGGATATATAAACCTTTTAATAACTTGGAAATATTAATGGGAAATGGTTATCTCAAAGCAAAGCAAACAAAGTTTTAGTTTCCTTTTTCTGCCTTTCTTTAAAATGCTTCATGTTGTGAATCCAGCTGGATGAGCCAACCGGTGCGTCTCACAGACCTGGAAAAGGTGACGCTTACCTTCCAGCCATCATCACAAAGACTTCAAGTCTGAATTCAGTCCGAGGGACTCTGAGCCAGTCCTGCCCTTATTTATACGATAAACGAAGAGGATCCTTCTCATCACTTGCTTCTCAGAAAACAGGAGGTCCCTTTAAAAAGCAGGTAGCTACTGTGTGCTTTGTTTAACTCCCGATAAGGTTAAATATCACCAATCTTTTTTTTGTTCTTTCCTCATACCAGAGTAGCTATAAGGTGCAAAGAGAGGCAAAGAAATCCAACGTAACTGTGACAATGACCTATCTGGGGCAATGCCTTCAAGGATCGGGGTCAGTTTTCAGTCAGGATGAACTGAAGGTGCTTCAGCAAGTCAACGGAGGGGAAAATATTTGTGTCTTCAAAGGCCTTGTGACTCCAGGAGGTAAGGCACTGTTACATCTCATTTAATTACACACATCCGTCTAAAGTGATGTTGACAAGGGATTACTGTTGACTTTAAGAATAGAGGAAATTACTGTGACTTTTTTTTTTTATTATTATTATTATTATCATGGATGTTTTCTTTTGAATTTTTGTGTGAAACAACCTTTTACATACAGTCATGAGCTTTTTCCTTTTCCTATAGTATTTTTTAATCTGAATGAATAAATCTGATGGCAGAGCAACGTAAAAGTTTTCCTTTTGAATTAGACTTGTTTTGGTTGGTTGCTCCTAAATTAAACTTGACAAGATCTGACTGTAGATCTTTTTAATATAATGTGGGTGGAACAAAGAGATTAAAGAAAAATAGTAATTAACTTATAAAAAGAAAGTCAAAGAAAGAGAGCAGGCAACTTGTATAATACTAGAAAACTTTTTCTCTTCTGATCTATAACAGCAGTTAAGATAACATTACTCTTAAGCTGAACAACAAACAGTTTTTGCACACTTTAATAAGAAAGATCTGTTTCCTCATTTCTGTCTTCATTTACTGGATTTGAAAGAGTCATTTCTGTTATTTACTCTGTAATTTGTACTTTTCTAAGCTTACAGTAATTTGTTTCTCTATTCTTTCATTACTCTGGTCCATATATTTTTCTCTGGGTCTATTTTTCTGTTTTATCACACTAACATCTAAATCTACAGTTCTATATTTTTTTTCTTTTTATTTGTACTATTTATGTTATGTGAGCCATTTTTGCAGCTAACACTTTGATGAAACTTTTGCATAAATTTAACAAAAAACAAAAAAAGAAAAAAACAAAGTCACCATCAGGAGTTGACTAAGCAATTAGAGCCTCTCATTGAAAAGCTACTGCTTGGAGGATGATGTTTCAGCTGGCAACAAGTTATTTAACCCTTTCTGATGCAGTGAGTAGCTTCTCATTTCTTAAACAATGCTGGAAGACACATCCTGTTCTCTGGAAAATATGTTAATTTGCTTTAGAAGGGCAAATAATTGGCAATAAGCTGAGAAAACATCAAAGGAGATGCAGAAACTATTAAAAATGAGTTAAGAACTGTCCAACGCATTATTAAAAACTGCAAGGATAGTGGGGAACCATTCATCCAGCCATTGCTTATGGATTGACCACCACAGAGTCCAGACCTGAACCACATTGAGACTCTTCAGGATTTGCTGGAGGAGGCTTTGTGCAGCCGTCGGACTCTCCCATCATACAAGATACAAGAACTTGAAGAAAAATTATTTCAACACTGGATGGAAATAAATGTTGTGACATTGTAAAAACTTGCTTAAAGGTGCCACATCAAAATTGTGCGATAATCAAGTTGTAATCTAATGAAACAAAAGAGTGCGTGTTTTAGGCAGCCTTGTCCGTCATTCTCCTTCACCCTTTCCTCCTCGCATTCCTGCAGTACTGGGTGTCTCTTTCATCCCCAAATTCTTATTCCTTCATGTTTATTTATATGATTTAATCGTTTTGCTGGCAATTAACCCCCTATAATAGCTGCTTTTGAACAAGCAACACACTGAAGTTACTCTTTTTTCCATTGCTTGTATGTTGGAAAACCTACATACATGTAAATCAACCATCTCATGGAAACTTTAAACTTTGTCACATCAAACTGTAATATCCCCTTTTATCCTCCAGAGCAGTTCCAATTTGTATCTCAGAGACACAGAGGTTACCCCTTCAGTGCTACATTTTATGTTAATGGCATCAAGGCAACCAGGTTTAGTTCTTGCTGTGAGTACCGCTACGCTCCCGGATTTCAGCAGGGGAGGAAGAGTTTCTTCCGGCTGACTTGGCTGGCTGGTGGGATGCCTTGTTACAGGTCAGACTTCATCTTCTCAGTGAGGAATAACCTAACATAAGCAAAAAATTGGAAATGCAACTTGACACAAGAAAACCTGATGCAGGATAAAAGAATGATGCTGGTGGTGGTGCAGGACAGAAAATACGACTAATAATAAAAGCACATTTTTTTATCTCTTTCAGATGTACAAGCCTCCGAAACAAATATGGCTCCTGCCAGCAGCTGAACAACGGCCCAAAGGAGAACTTAATTCCCCTTCTCGAGCAGAGCACTGGCAATGGTACAAAGCCTGGAAATGAGTGTCTAAATTTTCCATTACTTCCTAAAGCTTATTCAGCAACATTTTTTGACATTGAGCCCAGTGCTTGGTTTCCACAGACTATAGTTTGAAGACTAAATTTTCCTAGCAGCAATTTTTGGTCCTTTCGTCTTGTCATACAGGCCTCCCTGAGTCATGTCCATCATCTCCTCTTTTCATTCCTGCCAAACCTGTGAAGAAATCAGTAAGAGGGACAAGAAAACACATAAAGGAAGATGACGCAGGATCTACTGACAGCAACATCATTGGTGCAGCTAAAGAAACCTCCAAGAAGAAAAGATGCAAGGGTCAAACTAATCAGAAAGACAACAAAGGCAAGGCAGCTGGAAATAACAGAGATGAAGATAAGCGAGAAGGAAAGGGCTCAGAGAGGTCAACAGTGACAAAAAAATCTGAAGACCAGACAAGACACAAGCAAAAGCAATTGAAAACAACCAAAAATATTACAGCACCACAAACAGAACAGCCACTGTTGAACAAGACCCAAAAAACTCTCGGTGAGCACTGTTTGACTCATTTTAGTTGGTTTCATTCCTGTAAGAGATGATGGAGAAAATGGAGAAACAGCATGTGAGGTTTTCATTTAATGGTCTTTGTGGGTAAAAAAATGGGAAAGAACAAGACTGTTTCTTGTTTAAGATTCATTGCAGGATGAAGAAGCACTGACTAAGCTGAAAAGACAGAAACAGACAGACCTGGGATCAGATGGGAAAAACAGAGGTGGGGAAGGACCGATGGACTTCTATGAAGAATGTGTGGAACTGAGTGCTGCATTGAGCCAGGGCCCAAACAAACACTGGTTCAAGGCAAACAGTGAGTAAAGGGAGCACAGCACGGTATGAAAGAACTGTCCCACCGGTGTGCTGTGATTGATTTACAAAATATTCTTTAGCAAAAAGATCAAATTTGCAAAGAAAGCACATTGAGAAATGCATTAAGGAAGATGAATGACATGTGGGAGAGATTATGTAGCTCATGTTCACACAGATACACAAATACCTGTACACACATTGCTCAGACAAATGCACAAACTGAGCTGTATTATTTACACTCTCATATTTACACAAGGTACTATCAGACAGTTTTATTGCACCTGAGTTGTTTCATTTTATCAATATATTTCAAGTCCTGGAGAGGTGCCGGCTCCAGAAGAGGCTGTCATCCTGCCCCAATGCTCAAGACTCAGACGTGGAGCTCAGTCCAGAAAGTGACACCATGCTGCAGCCTGATGGAGAGCCTGAGGAAAAAGAGGACACGACCTGCCAGAATCCTGGCAAAGAAGAGCCTGTTAAAGAGCAAGACCTGCAGGCGCAGGTGTGTGTCCAACACAAATTTACCGCAATGAATCTGTGTTTCAGCCAGAAGCACTTTTGGCATTAAATCACTGACTGAGGCTCTTGCAACAGCCACATACCTGGATTATGTAGGTGTGCATTACTTTGTGTTAGGGTTAGAAATGCAAGTGGCAAATGATCTAATAAGAGAACAATCCTAAAATAATATCCCCTTTAAAGTAATACACTATGTTATTATTAAGTTTGGCATGTATTTCTTACTGTTTGACAGTATCACCTCATTCCATGACTTCATCAAATCCATGTGGTGTTTACAAAGCAAAAAGCTCAAACACGTGCTTTATTGGAGTTCACAACCTCTTCATGTTTTTTCTCTCAAGCATGGACATACTCAGGAGCACACAGACAGGAAACAGTTGAAAAATCTTAAAAATCTTTTGTATTTCTGCATAGATATAATCCAATGCTTATTAGTTTTTTTACACAAATTCTCAACATAGATTAAAAGAGCCTGACCAAACAAATGAGACAAAAAAACATCTGATTTTGTTTTTTAATTGGTTATATTTACAGAATAACCTAATGTTACATTTATAAATGTGTGGCAGATACAGTATAGAACAGCTTAATTCATGATGCTGGTGTGTTTAACTTAAAATCCTTTCACATCATTTATTTAGATCAAAGGCAAGGTTTTGTCTACGGACATTTCAAAACGCCATAATATGAAATACATAAAAAATAATAATAGATATTATCTATTATTCTTTAACCATTTTTATTATGTATTTTCTATATAATTTGCTGGTATAACTCAGAATTCCACCAATAATGGCGAGTCATGTTGGCTCAGATACTGCAAAACAGGCCCAAACCATAATAGTACCATATACCAGCATGTTTCAAGGCTCGGACCTGAATATTGTGTTAAATTGCAATGTTGTCTTTCCTCCGTGCACAATTTATCTAGACCAAGAGTCCACCAAAGATCAGATTTTTTTTTATGTCACACTCTACATGTCATGCTCACTGTTATTTGCTTGTTTGATGGAGGCTTTAAGTTTCTTAGATTTTACCCAGTTTATTTTTCCACCTTTGTCATCTGAGTAAAGTGAGAAGGCTCCAAACCCTTCCCCAACCACATGAGCACCAACAACGTGATTTCTGAGGACTAAGAAAGCTCCTTTGTTTGAACATTGATTCACTTCCACAAATAAATTTGTAAAGATCAGAGTGTGATAAATATTTCATACCTAATTGCTATCCTATACTGAACACACCTGCTCTAATTTCACATTCAAACTGACTTCTCATTTTAAGGGGTAATTTAGGTCTGTTTGCTAATTTATTGATGTCATAACACTGCAAAAATAAAAATCATCATCATTACATCAGTGCTTTGTTAAATTTGATAAGTTTGATCAGAGTTCACCTTAAATTAGTTCTAAAACTCAGAAAGGAGTGGTGTTATTTCTTAAGCATGTGCCATATTTACTCATTAAAACTTGAATGATTCTCAACAGATAAAGATAAAGGATTTTTTCAGCATTGGAAGTTTAAGACGCAAACAATCGTTACAAACGGTCGCTGAGTTTTATCTGAGCCATGCAGGCATTTGGCTCGGCCGTATCAATCATGATGAAAAAGCTTCCAATAGTACCTGAAAAATTCCTCAAGGTCTAGCAAAGCAGTGCAGCAGACATGGCCGACAGCCAGAACGTATGACTCTCTCTCATCGCTTCTCTGTGTTTAGAAAAACCTCCTGGACCTGTGTCGTTCAAATCTCTCTTTCCCAACCATCAATGCAGTTTTGGAGTCGTGCTGCTCTCGGGCAAAGTAAATACTTAATGTACGCAATGTGTTTCTGTATGAAGGTAATGATAATCTCTATGTGCCACAAAAATGGGATTTTGTTTTGCACCTTTATACTTAATACACTTACACTGTTTACAAAAGTCAGTCATGGTTAAATAGACTGCATGGCCTGAGCATTTATCACACATTTTTCTTAGCTGAACAACCCCTGGCCTTTTCTATAAATCTCAGTGGATCAGATTTTGACATCTTGATGATATATTTTTCAGCTCTTGGAACTGAAACTGTAACATCTACAACTAAACTGAATCACATTAGAAAAAGAGCCGAACCAAATACTAAAACGACTTTCCTTTGGTTTGTGAATGCAGCTTGATGCCATGATGAAAGTGCTGAGCACGTCTGATCAGGTGGAGCAGCTGGTTCTGAGGAACACGGACCTGACTGATGATCTTCTGCTGAGCCTGGCAGGGGTGCTTAAGACCAGCCCGTCCGAAGTCACAATGCTCAATCTGAACCTCAATCTCATCGGCCCCTATGGCGCCCACATCCTGTTGGACGTTCTGAGAATGAAACCACGGGTCAAAAGTTTGCAGTAAGTCCCAGCCGTCACATCAACACCTGAAGAAGAAGAAGAAGAACAGAATTCCTGAAATGCACTAAATGTCAAGCAGACTCAGGAGCATCAGCCATTTAAAAGCATTCAATTTAATACGACTCTAGAAATGAAAATAGTGGAACTAAAAGGACAGTAAAGTGCCAAGGACAAACTACACAGTATAAAACCTGAGCCTTCCACTCCTGAATACGCAATCCATCTCTTTTATGTGAACAAAGAAATGCCTCCAGTGCTTCACCTTTCTGAGTAATTTCCTTGTTCTCCACAAAACACTGTCATTGTGTAAGAGCTTGCCTTTGTGGCTTTGGAGCACACGTTCTGACAGATTTAGAAAGTTAAAGTGTGTGCTCACACGACATCAAACATATAGACAGAATAGTGTCTAAAAACATTTATTTCAGGTGATGAGCGTTTTGTTCTCTCATAGCTGCAAGCTTCATATAAAGATATAGCCTGCAGATGTTTAGTTTAACAGCTTTGAACAGCTGCCAGGCCAGCAAAGGAGACCTAAGGAAGCTACCGGTCATGGCCCATAACCAGCCTTTAAAATGGTGCATTATTGTTTTTATGCTTTAGTCTTGTGAGGATTAAATAAATATTCATTCAGGACAAAGCCAGACCAGCTGTTTTTGTGATTGCTAAGCTAACCAGTTGCTCATTCTTTTTTATATTTAGATAACTACAAGAGTGGAATGGCTTTTCTTTAAAGAAATCTCTGATAAATACCTTATATTGCAAAATGCCTATATGTATCTTCAAAAGTTTACAGGCTAAACGTGTGTCTGCATCTGTATTTTCTGTATTTCAGAGAGAATCCATTCAAATGTAAGAATAACCTGTTTAGAAATAAATCTTCATGGTTAGCACTTCTTTCTCCTTCCTTACAGCTTATTTGGAAACAAATTGCGTGACCATGGAGTGTTAACCCTGTTGACTGGAATAGCTGAGCTGCAGGAGCAAACAGCAAGAGCTGCAGCCATCATCCACCAGGCACTGCTTTTCCCGTCGGAGCAGAACATGCAGCTGCAGCTCCCCACCGGTTGGAGCACTTTCAGTGTGTTTGCCCTTTTGGAGCTGGATATCGGTGGAAACAGTTTAAGCAGTGTTGGGGTAAAGGTGGTAGCATCATACATTAGATCCCATTCATATCTACAGTACTTAGGGCTGGCACAGACCAGCGGTGCAGACCTGGCGGCATGGAAGGAACTTTTCGAAAGCCTAAAAGGAAGCAGCTCACTGACTCACATCAACTTAGACGAGAACAACTTGGGCGACCCCGGGGTTAGGCTGCTGGCCGACATGTTGAAAGAGAACATGAGCCTGCAGCAGGTGGATCTAGACGAGAATGGCATCAGTGATGTGGGAGGCAATGACATCATGGGGGCGCTGCTGTGCAGGACACAGACTCCACTAAGGCATCTGAGCCTTGAAGAGAACAATATCAGTGCAGGACTGATGAGCAGAATACAGGAGGAAGTAAAATACAAATGAATCCTGCTTAAGGGAAGAAAGCGCCAGCAAACCATGAGAAGCAATGTTATTTAAACAAAGCACCAACATGAAAAAACATGAGATTCTTTGTTCTCATTCCAAGGTCAGAGAGGAAAAGCTTGATTCATTTGGCTTATTTGACCATCAAACACACACGCACACACAAAGGTTTCTTCCATCCTGCAAGTGGGTGGCCCCAGCTAACAAATGCTGCATCTCAGTTTAGTCCAGGCAGGTAGTGTAGGAGGCATGTTTGCTTTCAGGCTGCACTTAGGTCTGGAGGTATTTTCATAGACGTATCAATGAACTGCACCTTTCTCCTGTGCGGCGAGGTTGCATCTTCACTCTCTTCTTCCCACCAGCTTCACACCTCATGACTCCACACCTACTTTACTAAAACTGACTCCAGCACATGGCTCACTGATCCCCACTGATATTTGTTGAATAAGTTTTTTTTACCTCCTGACAAAAAAGAAACCATAGTGATTCATTCCACCCACAGTATTTCCGAGTGGATGACTTATCCATGGCTGCCCCCCCACCACCACCACCTCCTTATCATCAACAGCTTACCTTTCTCCACTTCTACAAATCTAAAGAGTGTCATGGATGGCCAAGCCGTGCTGTGTCAACTCCCCTCATTTTGTTGTTCTTGTCTCATCATCTGCTAGACAGTGCTTCTATTCAGAGCCCAAGTATGAGGGAGAACAAATCTTCAGCAAATTCATCAGAATGTCAAGGCCGTCATCTCATTGTTCTATCAACACTGACATTCTGAGAATAACTGTACCTGTGATCAAAGCTTGTCAAAGAAGTAATTATCTCCTCCTTTCAGGGAATACCGGTAGTTATTTTGCTGAAACCAGCCTGTCCATATTTCATCAGCAGTAGTTGGAAATTCCTTTCTGTAGAACCCTGATAAAGATGCTCCCCCCACCTCCAGGAGGATGACGGATAAGTGAGACTGGTATTGCTAAAGATTACATCTGCAGAAGTCATCCAGCTTCTCCATATCAGGTTGAATAAGTGTCTGTTTGTGGTGTTGCACATTTAAAATCGTGTATAAGAAAAATAAAGACAGTTTCGCATATGAGACAATTGTTATTCGCACTGCAGACTCAAAGTTTATCTTCATTTTGATCATCGAAAGCAATACATATAGCAGAGTGAATACTAAGAAGTGCATCATCACGCCTGACTGAGCATAAGCCAGCAAACGAGCTGCACTGTAATTTACAGGCTCCTTTGTTAAAGACCTTGTGGGTCTCTGTTACAAATGAAACCTAGATCATTGACCCCATTGTCTCTCTGCCAATATATATTTGACAAGAAAGAAATCCTGCACTGCAACAAGCTTCTTTCACCTGCTTTTAAAAGAACAAGACCTACAACCACAGAGGCTCAATCTGTTAGGAAATTACAAGTTTGCTTGAGAAGTAGTTTCCCCTTACACGTCTT
Source organism: Rhadinocentrus ornatus (assembly GCA_037177495.1). Classification (NCBI taxonomy): domain Eukaryota; kingdom Metazoa; phylum Chordata; class Actinopteri; order Atheriniformes; family Melanotaeniidae; genus Rhadinocentrus; species Rhadinocentrus ornatus. Next base: position 9,112,583 of record JBAMHW010000012.1, read on the forward strand.
TGTAGATTAGTGTAGAGCATCTCTTGGAGCTGTATTGTAATATAAGGCCTCTGTGCTTCAGTAATGCCCACTTGTCCTGTACTACTCAAGTTAAGCTCATCATTCATCATCATTTTGCAGATAAGAGAATGCCTTAATCTTTTAAAAAAACATGGAAGTACTTTTACATGCAGCTAAAAGAGTAGTTAAAGCTGATATGCCAGTTGGACTTCACTTTCAGGTAACTGATACCGTGCAGAGAGCAAACTGGACAATGGAAAGTCTCGGGAATTGAGTTTCTTGGCTCTGTCTAAAGGCATAAACAAAATAAATAAAGTGAACAATGGTTCAGTGTTCAAACTTCCTTTAAGTTCCCTTGGCAAAGTGATGTAATTTATTTCCACTGACAGTATATAAAGAGTTTGTGTCTCTTTGCTGAGCCACCAAATTTTGATGTCTTTGTAAAATTGTCCTCGGGATAAATAGGGGAACTTCTTTAAATTTCAAGCATATTGCTTGACGCAGTGTTGCAAGCCACGCTTTTATTTTTTAAATAAACAACATATTTCTGCAAATATTAAATGGACCAGCATAAAATACCGTACAGACATTTATGGCATATGATGTAACTTAAGGACGGCTATTTATAATTCCTTCTCAAATTATTATCAAAACAGGTAAGAAGCCCAGAATGGTTATATGCACTGCTGAGTTGAGTATAGCTTGATCTGGCCTTTTAACTGGACCATCATCCTTACCCCAGTATACATGTATAGGAGAGGAATTGAGTAAAAGGCCAAAGTAAGTCTGACACTGTCATGTTGTGGACTGAGTGAGAAAATGTTTAAGACATTCTGCCTCCTTAAGCGTTCATCCTGGGAGATCATTGTGTACATATAACTTAGTTCAATGGACATAATTTATTTTTATTAAATGATGCTGCGATTATAAAATTAAGAAGGCAAGCGGCAGGGTACACTATGATAAGGGCCAACACAGAGAATAAAACAACCTTTGTTGTAACAGTTTATTACAAAAATTGACATCTTGAACAGATCGGCAGCCTCTGTGAGGTCTCGAGCTAATTATAAAAAAATAACACTGACCATACCAGTGGCTTTATATATGTTCACAAACAAAGAACCTTCCTAAGTTCACCTCTGATACCTCCTTTGAGGCTAATCTAAATATGTGAAGCATTTCCTATGGTTAATCGCTAATTCTCTTTACAGAGACATATGATACTGTCTACTCTGAAGGTTGTTGTGTTTGCTGGATCACATTTGCCAGTGTTGCCATAAGTACCAGAAGTGTCCTGGACTCAGCCCTAAACAAGACTGCTATCATGGTGCACAGACTAATTTGATCTGATGTAAGACACGGCTTGTTTAGGAGGCCTTACATACCATCTATGTTACCCCTGCTGCTGTTTCTTTCTGCTTTGCTGCTCTTTGATCTCAAAACTAACCTGCTCTGTTGACATCATATTTTTAGTTTTGTTTACATCTGAAAAATTTGGAAACTCTGTTCAGTTGGCTGTGTGTCTAACATATCTGCACACAATTTTTTTTATCAATTAACAAGCAAAAATTTCTTTGTTTCTACTGACATGTAAATGTGCCTGTTGACTTGCAAGTTATTCAGAGAACCCCACTTCAAAATACCAGAGCCTCTTTTACATCTTGTGACACTGACCTTGGCAAATTTCCCAATCATTGTATTTTCTCAACTTTGATTTATGACCACATGTCTGCAAAAATAATGAGATATGTATTGTTCCTGACCTTGTCCTAAACAGCTAAAGTTTAGCATGCTAACTTGTAAAACAATCATGCTAGCACCATATAAGCATGATCTCTCGCTAACAAAAGCATTTAGCTTTTGAAAACTATGCTTAATTTGAGTCTCATCTGCTTGACTTTAGACACTCTGGTTTGCAGCAAACAAATAAAAAAATGCACAAATATAAGATAGAAAGACATTACAGCAAAGCCCACTTAATGACATCTACAAGGGGCTTGCTATTCACATGTGGCTCCTTCATATCCCTCTTTTTCTAATACACATGCTTACTTTGTGCTAGTTTGCTTTCTTTTTAGCCTTTTAGATAGAATACATTTCTGTTTAAACTAATTTCTTAACAGAAAGCTTCTTCACGGCAGCTCTGCATGAGTTTCAACACTGCCAAATTGAAGAGCAACACATGCTGAGACAGACTGGATGCACTGTGCCATAATAATTTAAATCAGAATATGACTTGAAGGAAAGGATGGGCATGGGTGTATGTCTTTGTATACAGTGAACCTGTTTTCAGACTCGATTTAGAAAGCCAGGTGGTTTTTCTTTGTTTATGGAGGAAGCCTGGAGGTGGTAGACCTGTCAGAACACCAAACTCTCTGTTCCAATTAATCGGATCTGTAACAACCACAGATAGACTAGTTTATCTACTTAGTCCAAAGATGTTAATTCAGAAAATTCTTTCTTTCCTAATTGCTTTATTATTTTATTTTTTTTCCCCCATTTGCTCTAGAGCAATGAAGCCAGTACAGAAGCATTGCCTAGCTTTGTGGCTAATAAGGCAGGCTCTGTTTACTGGTTTATGACAATGAAATGTAAAGTCCAAGTACCAGGGCTCACACAAAGCAATCCTCCAAACTTTTACAGTAAACAGTGAGTGCAGAACAGGAAGTTGATTTTGGCTCTTACTCGATACATGCAGTGGAGCTGAAAATAAATGTGGTTGAGCCTGGATGAGGATGAGAGTAAAGGGCTTGAAGTGTATTGTGTGATTTCTTAGTGAGTTTATCAGTAAAAGAAAATGGAAGAGCCTGTTTTACGCTATTACCAAAAAGGGCCCTGAAGTCGAAAGTGTGTTTTCATTTATATTACAGGCTACATTACAGTGTATAGAAAGACTTTGATAGAGATGATCAAAGTCAGTAAATTTCATAAAGGTGGCTAATTACATGACAAGTAGTAATGCTTCAGTCTTTAAACTCTTCATTCAGTGCACACTGAATTGGCACGTTCTCTGTTGTGTGAGAAAGCATTATGATGATGGTGAATGAAAAGTTTTACAGTCTGCTCCTTGAACAATGGCTCCTGCCACTGTTTGACATTTGGCAGAAAGAGCAGCTTTTCAATATGGATTATTCATCAGTGGTTTGATCCCTTCTCAAATGTCACCACAACAATACCTCTGGCTTGGCAGCAGTCCCTGACTCTCTGCAGCTCTGTGGGGTGAGGAATTGGCAATAATTACCACATCTAAGCGGCCTTCAGACAGATTAAGACGTTTTGTTTGAGCACATTGTTTTTCTGAGTTTCTCTGTTTTACTGAGATGTAAAATCTTGGCTAACCACATCCATTTAACTTTGTATTCAATAATGATGCCTCCTAAACAAGTTGTAAAGATCCTAATGCAGGAAGTGTGCAGACTTCTGCAGCACAAAGTGGTGATACAGGTCTACACGTGGCCCCCAAAATAAATCAGCTGTACTGTCTTAGAATGCAGCCTAAACCCCAAACATGTTGGCAACTATAAAGTCCATTGATCTGTCTTTCATTTAAAACCATGAAACCTTGGTTTGAATGTTGAAAAGAAACACCCTTAAAAGTTTTTGCTGAAAAGCTGTCCACTTTTAAGTCATAAAGACAAGCTGTGAGTCCTGTCTTTTCTGATCCCTCTTATGAAGCAGTTTTATTCATTTTTTTGGTTAATAGAGGTTGCAAAACGAACTGCAAAGACAAAGGAGAGCTGAAAATGGCCCACGTGTTGGAAAAAAAACTGCCAGTTTAGAAAACACGCTATTTAGAGCAACAGCATTATTTACTGGAAGTTTGTTTTGCCCCCACATGGCAAATTTAAGGCTGATGCTGAAACTCATTTTGGTTGTTTCGGTTTCAAATTGTTCCCCCCTTCATATGTCTGCAACATGTTAGGCTTATCTGAGCTTTTTTACAGAAATCTGTCATCTGCTGTGGCCAGAATTTAGGGGAAAGAAGTGGAAAAAACACCAAAACTATGAAGATTTAGTCCAAAAAGCAAGTAAAGCGCTAAAGATAAACTTGTATGTGTGTGTACGTGAGTATGTGCATTGCTAAAGGTGGGGCTGACTATCAGTCTTATCTGGTCATCTATGTTTGCAACAAAACATTAAAAACCAATCTCTATCATTTTTAGGGTAATTATTTTCATTCACGTGGTTTTCCAAAAATTTTGTCCTGAAGGCTGCAGTTTCACATAGCAAATTCTTGCAACATATCACCATATGACCTCACATCGACCTACACTGCATTTACAAAACAGACATTTACACATTCAATACAAGATTCTCCAACAAGTCCTTTCATGCTCTTGCCCGCGAGTCCCTCCACTGACCTTGTTCACCTCTTCATTTCTTTCTGAAATCCTCTCCTCCTCTGACACCGGGCAGCTGTCCACTCCTTCCTCCAGGTTTTACCCTGGGGGACAGAGCTTTCTGTGTCCAGGCTCCTACGCTACAAACCTCACACCCTGCCGACTTCTGCAATGCTGATAACTTACAGGACAATGCAAGTCATTACTCACAGTTCACCTTTTCACACTGCCAGCTGATCTTAAATGGGGGGGATTATTTTAAGTATTTTGTGTATCTTTTAAAGACACTTTAAAAATTAGAATTGTCATTATTTTACAAGTAATAGCTTATTTGGACTGTAAACATCAACCAAACCAGCGGTCCAGATATGAAAAATGAATAAAAATGACCACTGAAGACAAAGCTGATCAGCTTCAATTTTATTTTATAAGTGGGGAACACATTAAAAAAAAAAAGAAAAAAAAAAGATCTTTTTTTTTTAATCACTAAACTTCTCTCTAAATTTCCTGTTGTAATGTATGAAGTGGGTAAACATAGCAGCAGGGCATGATCTTATTAGATCCAGCTGTGCCTGCACAGAGTTTGCTGCTGTCAGCTGGCCCCAATTCACAGAGACATGAGATTACAACAAAAGAGTATGTGTTTATCAGACAAGAGTTTCCATCACTAAAGCATAACATGAAATTATATGCACACAGTGGGATAAGCTTACTTTTTATATGCTTTTTACAAAATCAGAGCAGACTAATTCGAAGTGCCTATGATCCCATTATTTCTCTTGATGTTTGTTGGAAACTAATCATTTTTGCTTTTTGACCTGTGTGCAACCAAATGTTCCTTGTATGGCTAATGTATGAGATAAAAGTGATTCATAAGGATATGGTATAGGAATGATAATTGCATTGGCACTGTCTGTCTGCCACGAAAATCCATCAATTTCCTGGCGACACTGAACTTTTAACAATGAGAGTATACAGCTGACTTTTATTAAAGTTTCCATGAAACAAGCCAGAAACAAGAACTGAGGGAAGTCTTTGCTTGAACTGGAATGATACTCTTGTTGAACTGCTGTCAGGTAAGAAATTAGTGATCAAATTGCAGCATTCTTACTCTCAGGTGGAAAGTCTCATCGGGAAACACCCAAAGGGCTCTAAGACTATTTTATCTAATGGACCACCAGCATGTGTCAGACCACAAACCACTTTGTCCCAGAAAGCCATATCTGGAAAAACATAACAATTACATAACTTTTAATAGGCAACGCTACTGACTAACTTTCTTTTAAAAGGATAAAATAGTCAGACAGTCCAATTCATTGTAGTCCAATTACAATCTAGTTAAAAGTCCCAGCTGCATTCAGAGCAGGAGATGTTCATCTCTGCTCCATGACCAGACTGAAGATTAAATGTTATAGACTCTTAATTAGAGAACAGCTGGAGCTGTAAGTTATAATGGCACCTTAACTTTAGGTCTGGTGAATTTTGTCCAGGGATATTTAAAAAAAATTCATTTTTACAGTTTTAAATTGAAATGCAAATAAATTTATTTTCTCAGACATTGCTTGTCCTGGAGTTTACAATTTTAATGTCTAATATTTGATTCAGTTGTCTACTAAAATCCATTTAAATAAAACAGTTTTTGTGTAAACTATTATGCGATTAAAATGCAAAAATAAAGATTAAGTTATTACAAACCCTAAAATTATTTAGATACATTTTTAACGAGTTTCACCCAAATTAAAAATACTAAAGTCTGGAATTTAGCGCCAGAAAGCATTGATAGGATGTTGGTTTTCGTTGCTGAAAATAAAGTCAACTTCGGGAAGTGGGCAAAAGTTTCTAATCCTAATTTTTCTGCATTTTCACTGCATTTACCAGGGAGTGAACGCAGCATCAGACGACTTTATCATTCAGAAACTACCCTGTTCTCCGTGCTGTCAGAGCCACATTTCAGCCCACATGGATTGTTAGACTCATTTGTCTAATCTTAAGCCTAAACCTCAGTGGAAATATGTGAAAATCTGTCTGAAACAAATCTCTTTAGTTCCTTGGGAGGAAAAAAAAAATCCCTTAAATAAAAAGTACTGCTATTGGTCTAAATGAGCTGAAAGTAAGTTAAAATATGTGTTCACCATTTTCCTTTTGATGAATGAATTTGTTTACTGTTTTGTTTTGTTTTTTCTCTGGGGATATGGTCATGTTGAAAGTAAGATGAGTGATTTGGTAATGTGAAGCTGTCAGTAGCTATTAACTTAGTAAGATTAGTTATGCATGAGGAAACTTAACTGGCTCTAATGTGAAGGTTACAAAAGAAAGCTCAGAAGTTAATACAAAGTTGAATTGTAGAAATAAGTAGGCTATATTTTAACACCATTTTGTACTCTCTTGCTTTGATTTTTATCCTCACAAATCTTGAATTTTAACTTCAGGAAAGCGTTTTATCTCAGAACCTGCAGTATCAGACTCTAAATCATGTCTCAGTCTATTATACTGGCTTGTTTAGAGATCTGTACTAAGATCTTTTACTCAAGGGTATGTTTCAGAAGGATCCTGATAAGGTTCATCTTTATTCTTTTGTCCTTCTCCATCTCTTCGCTTCTCCACTAGTTTAGACCGTTTTTAGCCACATAGAACAAAATCTAATCAGGCAACAGTGGTCTTAAATGGAGGTAATGGTAAGGTAATCCTTACAAGATGACACAGCACAGCGTGACATATTTTCACATTCTCTGTAAGAAAATAAACAGGTACATCGATATGTTTACCCTTGTTACCCTGCTAAGCTAACCAACAGACAGGCTGTTGCTTCTTCTCATCTAACTTTCAAAAAGATGCAAATAGTATTTTCCCTGTCCTGCCATTGCAATCCCCTGGGCCACAGCTTGAGAACTACTTCCATAAGCTGCTACAATAATTATCTAGAGTGAAACTTTACTCTACAGACTGGAGATCTTCATCTGGGACTCTTCTACAGGCTGTGAGGACATTGCCCTTCTGTGAATATAAACTTGTTGTAACAAAAGCCCACATCCGATGCTGCTCAGGTACATGGGAAGTGATCTTTCAAGGTGGTGAGCTCCCTTCCTTCCTGGCCATGAGAGGATGGACTGTGAGGGGGCTCTGTCTGAGAAGGAGGGATCCAGTTACAGGCAGCTGAATCAGTGCTCTGTTGGGTCTCCCCTGGACACTGTCATAGCGTGTTTGTTGAAGGCGGGTCAATGAGGACTTTCTTTGGCAGAGGAATTTCACAGCACACGACAGCAAGAACACACCCACACCCACCCACACACACACACCCACCCACACACACACACACACACACAATAAAGCCAGTGCAGCACTGCAACCCAGATCCTTGCAACTCTGGGGAGAATGGATGTGAATGTTGGTCAAGCCGGAGGTGAAGAAAGGCTGTCACAAAGCAGAAAATGGTTTCAATGTCACTCTATTAAATACATTTTTCATTTTTTGTGGCCAAAATATGGTTTTCATATTTGTTGTAGTTTATTAGGACCCAGCACAGAGTAATTGTGAAGAACAAACAGTAGGGATGTTTGTTTACACTTCACATTTTCAACTGTCAAACAGATTATTCTGTAAAAGCTCAGCCAGCCCCTCACCAGCGATGAAAAGCAAAGGTCACATCCTGGTTTTGGCTCCAGAGGTTTGTGGGATCTAATAATTACAATTTTTTTGTGACATAAAATTCGGTTTTCATTTAAGTCTGAACAATGAAATTCTGTGACATTTTCATAGATTCAACATGTTTGCATATAAATAATAAGAAGAGTAAATATCAAAGACATAGCTGGGTAGATTTTGACTAAATTTTGTAGTTTGTTTTACCAACTCGGGTTATTTACTTGCTCATATAATATTATAGTTTGTTTATTTTGTTAGCATCATAGACAGTATAAAAGACAGGCAACTTATTGTAAAAAAAAACAATGCCGAATTGACTTAAAGTATAATATCAATAAAGCAATGCTCATACTACAAGATTTTTTTTAGCTCAGTTGTCACATTGTAGACAAATACAGGTGGTTGCTGGCAAATGACCAGGGTCTCTGTTAAATCAGTGGATCTATTGATAGTCATCAATTGTAATGTATTAACCATTTAAAGAAACATTACATACATTATCTATCTTAAAACTTTCTAATTCTGACTTGTTTTGATTGCACACTGACATTCATTATGCAAAATACTGGGGCTGTTATTGCCCTGCAGCATCCTGGGACTGACAAACTGCACTTTCTAGCCTGGAGCATCATGCCAGCAAATCAATATCAACACACCGGCCATTTGTAGATCACCATGGCTAATTCAGCAAAACAAAGACAAAAAACAAACAATAACAAAACAAGAGGACATTATCAGAGGAAGTGAGGAAAAGAAAGAGAGATTGTGAAAAATAAATGCCAAATTAGCCTTTGTTTGCTGTAAAAAGAAAGTGCATGTGATTTATAAGGCTTGCATACATGTCCCAGACTCCTTAAAAATATCTAGAACTGTAGATATTTTGAAGATGTTGGCAGGAGAGGAGTTGTTGAGTGAAACCATTAGTGGGGTGCTGAGACTGCAAGAGATAAGAAGTATATAACAAATAAATATAAACAATCATGCTGGAGAGCATAGTGAAGAATGCACCTCTGCTTGAACTCAAAACATAGCTTCACAAGAACATGCACTCCTCTTTGATAATTCCAGTGTACAACTTTATAACAGACTCAAAAGAAAAGGCATGAGGAGAAACATTGCCTGTTCTTCCAGTAAGATAATCTTTCAGCGTGATCCTGTTTCCCCCTATCACTTTCGTGGATGAACAAAATAGAGCTGTTGATAGAAAAAAATGTTCTGTACATGGTACAGACCGTACAATAAGCCAACTTCACTGAAAATCGTGTAGTCTGAACTTTGAGTTAATGATAGCTGGGTACTAACAGCACAGCTTTAATAGACTTCCATAAAAAGTTAAATAAAAACACATTAAAACAAAGGATAAAATCAAGGTGTCAAGCTTCCCTTGAATAAAATGGTCAACAGAAGTAGAAGGTTTTCAAATAAATCTTAAAATGTTGAAGGTCTGAGTACTTTTTAAATGATTATGCACATTATTGCAGAAAAGAGGAACAGCTAGCACAAAGGACATAAATACCTCTATTGGTTTGTCTGTTGGCAACATAACTCAAAAAGTTATGGATGGATTTTGATTAAATTTTCAGGAAATCGGTTAGATTTTGGGGGTGATCTGGAGGTCTGCGCTCTCTGAGTTTGTATTTAAAACTGCACATATCTGAGTGTATGTTTTTAAGAGCAATTAGTTGGGGTGTAATATGTAAAAGTACCGCTAGATAAACTGAGGTCATAACAGCTGTAAAAACCAGTAATAAAGAAGTTTGTACTGGGGGCTTTGGTTCACACTGAATCTGAAATCTTTGCAGTTGCTCTGCACATGCTCCAGACAACATGCCATAATGGCATAAAAGCGCAGAATTTCAACACCAGCAGCACAAACACACACGTGCAATCTGGGAGAGAAAGAGAGGGAGAGAGACAAGGGGTCTGCTTTCTGAAAAGACACACCTTCCTTCAGCTGGAGTGCAGCAGCACCACTATAGCTCCAAATGTGTTTCCCTGGATGTCAGCTGAGGGCGACAAAAGGAGGGAGGTCCCCCTTCTCCTCCTTATCCTCCCCCATCCTTCCCGGTTCTCAAGATTTTCCTCAGTCCACAATAAACTTTCATTTTGGAAAGTCGTCACACACACAGATACACATGCTCACATACACACCCGCGGTCGTCAATCCCGTCCTGCCACGGTTTACCCCCCCTCCCCAAGGAAAGCTGATAAACACTTGACTTTACGTTTGTTCTTCAGAAAACGCGCGGAGGGAAGACGGGAGCTATGTAGGAAGCGCACAGGTGGAGCGTCTATTTTTTTTTTTTTTTTTTTTTTTCAGTGGTCATCTTGCAGAAAGACAATACAGGGGAGCAAGGAGAAAAGACAATGACAACAAAGTAATAATTTCACTCTTGGATATTCTCGCATTTTGGTTTTCTTTCTTTCTCCCTTTTTGGAGTTTTGCACGTTCACTCTTCGCGCTACCTCCCAGAAACACCTGGGATGGAAAAAGTTAGCCTCCTCTGGACTGTAATAAAAACTCCCAAGAAAGAATGAAGTAACCGCTATGGAGCCGGACAATGTCCCGCACTCCAAACTCAAAACCACTGGAGTCGGGGGGTGAGTTGACAAAGAGTATAACAGATTTTTTTTCTTTTTCAGTTTTTAACACTGGACCCTCCATGTGCACGTAAATGCACCACACGTCTTAATTATCGAACCATTAGATGAAGATGTTTGTGTTTTAATTTGCTGATAACGTTGATAAATTGGAGCAGTGTAAACAACTTAGATGCGTTAACCAGAAAACTGAATTCTTAAGTATTTGTTTTAACAAATTATGCAGATTTGAAGTGAAACAGGTGGTTTTATTTAATAGGTTAAGGATGATAAGCGTTTGGAAACCATTTTCTCTGCTTTTCACACTCATTTTGGTCTGCTATGTACAGTTCTTCAAGTTGTGTGTTTGCAGCTTGTTTCAGAATGAGCTGCCAAACAATCTGGGACTGATTTGAGGAGATGTATGAGAGGAGGAGACAGTCCTCTCCTTCCCCATCTCTCCTCCTTCTTTTACTCTCCTCCCTTATGTGCGTCTCACTCAGCTGGTTGGCCAGCTGTCCCAATTGGGAGGAGATATATTAAAAGTCCAAATGTTGCATCACTAGCCATGCCGGACATATGAGAGGCCTGTACACGAACTTTTAACACCGTCTAACTCTTTTTCTGCTGCTAATTTGAATTTGGTTTGACATGAAAATTAGAAGCAGGACAACTTTTATTTATTTATTTATTTATTTCTATTGAAGCGTCAGCCAAGCGTGCAAGTGGTTGACCACTATTTTTCCTTCCGTGGCTGTCTCCAAAACCACAGATGTAAAATATTTCCAGCAATAGTTTTCTTTAGAACTGTAGCCACTGAGTACTGGTCCCTTAAAGCATCATATGCTCAGCATTCAATCAACTTCATCCTCCTGTATTTAACCAGCTCATTGACTTTGGGGGGCTTCATCCTGGTAATTGTTTGGATTTACACTCCTCTGAGAAAGTTTAATGCCTTTACATTGATGTCATCTCTGTGTGTGAGGGATCAGCACTAGTTTTATATAGCTGTCACTGAAAGATTACTAGGGAGAAATGGCCTAATTTGGGCTATTATAAGTGGCATTGCTGTCATGGTGGAAACAAGCTTATAAAGGATTACAAGGTCATCTGCAGGTTGGGAAAATTTTACACATTTTTAGATGCAGGGAACCCTTCTTAAAAGCCACAGCCAAGAAAGTGCACTTTAGGGGTGTGATACAAGTTCAGATCCTGCTGATAAAAGCAGCACCGATAGATAAAAAAAATGCATTTTTTTTATTTATATTTTACCTTTTATCTTTGTTACATAGAGTCAAGGTTTAAAGGTGTTTTTCACCCTTCAGGATCAGCCACCAGTTCTGCTGAGTGGTATCTTGTTTGATCAAGATAAGACAAAGCTTGTTGTCTTGAAACAGATGTTGGAATATTTGAACAAAGCAGGGCTGCTGCTGCTGATCTCTGTTTTTGTTTTGTCTTTATAAACTTATTTTTTCTGATTTCAATGAGAAAATGAAAAAATGCACAGTTCAGGTTTAGTCCCGGAATTAATCATTAACATTCAGAGTCTAAATAAAATGGCACTTGAAAAATTAAAGTATAAAAATTACATGAGTTTGAAGTCTCTGACATTTTTTCCCCACTTTCTCTGTCTTGGTTTGTAGGAGAGCTCGGATTCTTTGGACTATACTTTGTTGCACCTGCTCTCTAAGGCTAACTCAAGCTCAAGGTAAGCTGTATCACCAGCAGGGCTAATTGGATTAATGGTGCCCTAATATTCATCACTGCAATGAAGCTTAGATTTCTATTTTATTAGCAAATTACAATACTGAAAGCATTTAATGTGTCTATTTCTGACAACTCACTGCATGGTTTTAGGTGGTTTTTAGGAGTTGCATGGGTGAAATTCACATTTAAAGGAACACAAAGATTTGTGTGCATGTTCATACTGTATATGAGCCGGTCTGAGCCAAAATACCAGGGCCCACTTTGTTTTTGTTTTTGTTTTTTGTCCCAAGCTGCCTCTGGTCACCAGTGTATGCAACAAGCTATAAAAATACAACAAAATGGAAAATTAGTTGTAGTTCATTCTAGCCACAGAATTCAGAATGGAGGATACAAGTGCATTTTTATTGTGCTGATAAATTATCCCAAGATGACCCTTTTCTCTTGAAATGGTTTTTGTTTGCTTAACATCTAAAAATAGATTAAAAGGAATCTGTGCAACTTTCATGGCACCAGTGTTGATGTGAGTGAGAATGTATGATCACGTTCATCTTTCAGTATTTCCTTTCATAACAAACCTTTAAACAAACCCAGAATTGTAGCATTTTTGCTAAAATTGTTGCTCTGTTTACTAAATATGTCATATAATCCTAGTAGAAATTTGTCTGTTATATTTACCAAACTAAAGCTGCAAACCTCTCAAAGCCCTTACAAGCCTCAGTCCCTCCTTGGTGGCTTAAAAAAGGGATTGTATGACCTGTCAGCTTCACAAGCTCTTCCTGCTCACTTGAAAAAACTTAGATTCAGACTCCCATTGTGATGTGGAGTCATGCTTTTCTGTTAGTAAAGAGACTTTGATGAGCATACTGTCTGTTTGTGCTTTCTTCCTGTTTTTTCCTGCTATAGTTGATAATCAACTCGGACCAGGATATAAATCTGAGCCATCTTTTGCTGTGTTACATGTGAAGACTGTATTTTGTAAGAAAAATACTAACTGCCATCAGCTCTTTAAGAAAACTTGAATGTTGGTGTCTCACATCTGTTTGGGTCAGGACATGACTGGACAATGCTTTTTGTGTATTGGTAGTATAACAGTAAAATGTTGCAAAACACTTAATGAAATTTTCACAGACTAGTTTTGGGGGAGGGCAGCATGGTGGTGTGCAAGAAGGTTTCTGGTTGGAACTTTAACCAAGGCCTTTCTGTGTGGAGTTTGCATGTATGTGTTGGTCTCAGGCTTTTTCTTTTAGTCCAAAGATTTCCATTTTAGGTTTATTATTGATGCTAAAATGACCCAAGGAATAAGTGTGCCTCTCTGTTGGCTCTCTGGGATGGTACCCCACCTCTTCCCTGATAGCAGCTGGAATTGTCTCGTCTTTAAGAAAGTGGGTTGTGCTGAAGTTGAGGATTGTGCCACGAATGGAAGAAAATGTACCCTATCCATTTACTGTGTCTTGCAAAACGTTGTATTTTTAGGTGAACATTTAGGCCTGAATTGCTACTGTCAGTAAAACTGGATAAGAAATCCATCATGCACTTTTTCCCGAAAAGAAAACAAAACAAAACATAAATCCTGCTCCATGAGCATATAGACCTGCTGCATTTGAAGTCCACTTGGTGACCTGGAGTTAGTACAAAAAAGAAAAGAAAAGTGCACTTTCACTTTGATGCTTGTACCCACTTTGTGACTGCTAATAGTCACTTTCTTACTATTTCTCAAAATGAATCATTTAGATGTGAGTCCTGGCTTTAGATCAAATTCAGTGGAAGTTGTACAATCCAAGTTTGGTGGTCTACAGGAACTACTTTTGACTACTTGAGCACAGGTACATACACTTCAGAAAGACTTCTGACTAAGGTCACCCACAGTAAGTAGCCTTTGAGTAAATTTGGGAGCTCAGCATGTCACTTCAGATGTAATACAAGCCATCCTCCTGGTGATGGTTTAGCTGTCAGTGTTGGAAAATCACCCAGTTCCTCCTGGGGTTACGATTTGAACCTTCACATCTACCTCTGCTTTGAAGTCGGTAAGCCTGGAAGGAAAGCTTTTGGATAACAATAAAAGTTCAAAATTATACTCGCATAATAAGGGAGACATGCATGCTGGGCATTCTGGGAAACTCTTTTTTTAATGTATTGGTCTCAGTTGGACTATCCATTTCATTGTGGCATTTGTGAAAGTTCAGACAACGTCTGCCTGAGTTTCATCTGCTGTCCAACTTAGTAGGAAGCCAACAAGTCTCTTAAGATTTGAGTCTCTCAGTGTAATAGTTGTCATGTTGGACATAAAGAAACTGTTTTGGTATTTGCTGCTTTACCCTCCGATGTCTATAAAGTCTTATAACATCTTCAGGATTTTATTTAAAAAAACAGCTGCAGGATAAACTGCTTTTCTGCACGCTAATAGTGAAAATACATTTGTTTCTGTATGTCTGCTTTTCTCAAAGAATTTTCTCATGTGATATAGTTGTTCTTTTGCCAAACGTGTCAGTAGGATGCATTATAATCAATTCACAGTTATTTTTGTGCTGCTCATCAGGAAGTCATTAAAAGCCTCAGGCAGTCCGACTCCTTAGATTTAAGCCATCAAGGAGCAAAAGCCCTGGGAATAAACTGCACAGTCAAAGAGCAATTTTTGCTTCTTCATACTAGATTAACAATTTAAATCAGTGCTATATAAGAAAACCAGCTGTAGACGGGTTTTATTTGATGTTTCTTCTCTGTACTCGAGCGTTTCAGTCGGGCTGACCTCCTACTGCCTGCACACACTGAGATGGGTTTCCCTCCTCTTAACAAGAACTGAGTCCAAACCTGTATCTCTTCAACTTTATTTCAGTTTACCTCCATTTTTATTAAATATTCATCAGAAAAAAGGACGTGTATTTGAGGATTTTATATAAGGTTTTAGTCTGTAATGGACTTACTAAGCAGATTTAGGGTTTGCTGATTGACTTGAGAAGTCTTTTTCTTTTTCATTTATTTTCCATCTTTGCCAAGCTGAATAAAAAAAAGGTTTGATTTTACAGTAGTGATGACTTCCTAGCACAAAAGCAGTACTGTAGTAATAATTGGATGTTGGACTCTCTTCAGAGCACTGAACATTACGGAGGTGGTTAAATAAATTTTGTGCTGCTGTTGCTATTTGTTCTTCATCTGATAGATGGGACTGAAGAGAATAGAAAATATTTTTTGTGCTGCATAAAACAGTCCAAATATTTTTGATATTATACTCTATACATCATTTAACATAGTGTCACCATTAGAAAAAGAAAAAAATGTTTCCTGAATGAAGCCTGTTTCTTTCTACACTGAAATGTGGATTTAATTAAGCCCTTTCAGATAGGCGTGGATCCAATTAGGAGCAATATATGGTGCACACAGCACTGTAATGTGTAAACATTACTCATATTTTCCTCCCCTGAGATGCAAGTAGCAATTAAACCTGCAGAAAGCACTACAGTATGTTTTCATGAGCTGGGGCTGCTGTCAGAGGGATCATCTTTAATAAGAGGACATTACTAGATGAAGTGAGATAACATTCCTGACTGTGCACTCACAAACCTTGTACATCCCCACGACTGTCCTCTCCTGGGACTCATTCAGCCTTCCGTTTCTGGAGGTTGTCCTAATTAAGACTGATGCAACTCTTGCATAATATGCAGCAATCCCCAAAAGTAAACGCTGATGTGTGACCCTATAGTGGAACTTTTATACATCTTTTTAAATCTGCTTTTGCTGCAAGTTTTACATTAGTCTGACTTTAAACTTGTGAACTTCCCTTATAGCATCAAAACATACTCATCTTTATGCTTTTTTACTTCTTTAAATGTATGCTTTGATTTAAATCAGTTTACTTAAGCTAGAGGGTGAAAAGCGATTTACACAAATTGAAAGCATGTTTTCCTGCAATGTACTGGTGACCTGTGCAGGGTGTACCCTGCCTCTCACCTGATAAAATGCTGGGATAGGTTCCAGCTTACCTGGACCCGTAATGGCTTAAGTGGTACAGATAATGAATGAATGAATGAATGAATGAATGAATGAATGAATGAAAGCATGTTTTCCTTTAAATGTTTTATTTAGTGTTCATATAGGTTGATTGTGCATTTTAGTAACTTCCCTTTCATGTGTGTTTTCAAAGATGTGGATATCCTGCAGCAGCTTGGGCTTTCTGGGCAAAGAATGGGCGGGTTGCCCCCTTCAGGAGCACGCTATGTCCCGAACGGCGTCATCCCCTTCAAGTCCGGTGTCATCCTCACTCCGAGGGCACGCATCCAGGTGCCTCTGCGTACTGTCATCCCTGCTACTTACAACACCAGCAGCCTCTCCCTGATCCTCAGCCTGTCCGTTCATCGCTTCAACGGCGCCTTTCTTTTCTCCATTCTGTCTAAGAGAAGGAAAGTGCAGCTTGGGGTGCAGTTCACACCAGGGAGAGTGCTTGTACAAGTGGGACAGAAGTCATCTGTGAGTTTTGGCTATGATGTCTACGATGGTCAGTGGCATAACCTTGCTTTGAATATTCAAGACCATCGAGTATTCTTACACACATCTTGTGGTAGGAAAACTCTACATGCAGATTTGTACTCTAAAAAAGAGGAATTCCTGGATCCGGAGGGCTCTTTCCTGCTGGGTAAAATTAACCACAACTCGGTGCCGTTTGAAGGTGCCATCTGTCAGTTTGACATTTATCCCTCTGCTGAGGCAGCTCATAACTATTGTGATTATATTAAGAAACATTGCAGAGAAGCAGACACGTATCGGCCAGTGTTTCCACCCCTGCTACCTCTATTTTCAGACCCAAATATTAGTGTCATTCACAAAACTTCCCTGTCACTGATGGAGATATCCAAAAATGCACCTACTTTGGCCTCAACTCTGGACAACACCGGGATGACAATCGTTCCTTTAAGTGACCACTCTCTGATGCTCAACAAAACGTCTTTGTATCCGTTTGTGAACGCTCCAAAATCTAATGCATTATCTGTTTCTCTACCGGTTCATCCAAGGTTGGGAAGCCCTTCAGAATTTCCAACCCAAACTGTTACTACATCCCTTAGGATTAGCATGACTACACCACATCCAAAAAAAAATTGGACTGCGAAGCCAAAACCTTCTGGGAAAAGTATACATTTACCTATTTCCACCAGACCATCAGAGATGAAGCCAAACCTCTGGATCATGGCTGCTCCCACATCGGGGTCTCCTTCAAATGCCTACTTTCCCCATAAAAAGCAGCTAACCACCGAAGCTCCAGAGAAACCTGAGCCAACAGTGACCAGTGTGCAGGATTTCGAACCCACCTTACTCATTCCAGTGACTCCAGCTGCAACAGATGGCTTCCAAACATTTGACCTGGAGCCGACCCAGTTCTCTCTGCTTGCTGGACCACCTGGACTTAAGGGAGATCTGGGACCGCCGGTGAGTCAGGCAGCTCTGAACAAGCACAATTAAAACCTGTACCAGAAAACTATGTATGCATGTTTGGAAATTTGCTTGTTGGCTAATTAGTTTTCTGTTTAGCTTAATGGTGTTTATTGTATAAATAGAAAAAAAAAAAAAAAATGCAGCACATGCAGTTTTTAGCTGTGATTTGGCCCAGTCTGCCTGGTTATCACTGGATCACAGTGATATACTATTGTGACAGTTTGTTGTTTAACTACTTGTTTACCTTTGGATATCTGGAGCTGCTGCTGGCGAAGATATAATGCATCTCTTGACGATGTGGTTTTGTGAACTTGGCGGAGTTGCTGAGATTTTTGCAAATTTCCTTGATCCTTGTGTATTCCCAGAGAAGCATGCCATACATGTGTTTTTTAATCCACACCACAGTGCTGCTGATTAATGTGATTTCTTTCCCTTTTTTTTTTTTTTTTGCCTGTCAGCAGGAGTAGAATTACTCAGGTTCATAGCTGCCCTTTGCCCTTTAGTCAGTGGAGGGGCTGGCAGTGAGGCGTTAGATTCCTCATGCAGGGTGCGTGACTGCTCAAATAATAGATACTTTTAAAGCAGAGCCAAAGGTTAAAGGGATAAAGCACATGTACACAACCAGCCAGTCATTGTAAATATTTAAAGGTCTCATACAACATAAATGCAGTGCTTTATGTGTCATTAATATTCACCACAGATTGTGCTGGTAGAAATGTTCGCACCATGTACTGCACGTTTAAAAGGTTGAGCTTTAAGTAGTTTAGCTTTGTATAAGCAACACAGTCGTTTTAGTAACCTGTTGCATATTGGGATAGATGAAAAAAACTTGTTTGGGGAATGTTGTGCACATCTTCAGAAACCCACGTGTAGGAAATTTTTTAGGACACAATTACCCTCCAGATATTTATTTTCTAAATAAGTAGAAAGTTACTTCAAGATCTGCTTAATGGGAAACATCCAAAGCAGCAGTGTTATTTGTTCTGGTGAGCTGCAGCTCTTCCGTAGGGAAATGCAAATGTAAAAGACTGAAATTTCTTAAAAATCTGTTAAAAAATGCCATTTGTTCTAAAGACTTGTAGTTATAGACCCTTTTGGTCAGCTGTAGAGCGTAGTGATGATAAAAGGACAGGATGATGCCGACTGTAGCAGACAGCAGGATTAAGTAAAGTTTGATTTTCCTTTTCTCTGCTATTAAACGTCAATGCACTAAATCCTTATTTAGCTCAGGCCCATTAATGATGCTAACTGATGAAACTGTCATTGTCAGCTGCAGAGATCAAATGGTAATACAAAAAAATGGCAGATCCTTAATGGAGTTAGATATTTCCAGTGCTGTGTTGCAGTTATTGGTCACAGTTTGTGCATCAGGATGAGGAAATCATATTGATTGTGGTGCAGTAAATGAGTAAAGCCATTCTAAAAGAGTTTCCCCACAATCGAGATACGAGTAACAATACACGCCAAGTTCATAACACCTTAAAAAGTTGCCTTTACCTAAAAAGATAAAACTGATTCCCCATGACTTGGGACTCAAGTATTTGTTTAGATAATTTTGTTAAGGCAGGACACAATAAATCTGATTGGTGTAAATATAAATATTGCAGTAACACCTGTGCAGAATACTGAATAATGCATAATGATGGATGTGCTGATGCTGCATTCAGGGACCCTGTAAGCAGCTTAATTTCTGCTTAAACTCTCATTTTTATTCTACTTTGGGTTTATTTTTCATTAATTACTGTGAAGAGCTTGAAATTAGCATTCATAAGGTGCATTGCGTTGATTATTGATGGATGAATCTAGGTGCTTTGGGCACAGATGCATCCACACTGGCACATTTCCAAGTGTCTAGTATGGACTCTGTGCACTGCTTTACACATACTGAGTTGTATTTGACAGTCAAACAGCAGCATGTAGATGATGGTTTGCTGCTAATCATGCACACCACACTTAATTCTTGGTGCATAAACAGACTTTTGATTAGTCATTTAAATGGTTTGAATATAAAATAAATATGTCACAGTGACATTTATTAGGCAGTGTTGTCACTAGACTGTGCATAGGATCCTTTCTTCTTTTCAGAACAACTTCCCACACGTTTTCTGTTGTTTTGACTTTTTTCTCGTATTAGATCATATTTGACTACAATTCTGTGTTTTTAAGTAAAGCCTTCCTGCTTTGACAAAGGCGGGAAATCAGAACTCTGTGTGCCTTTTTTATAAGGCAGCTGAAGCCAGTTTTATTACAGAGTAATTGTAAAGCTGTGATGTGAATTTTCTTTGTGACGATGTTTGGTATCTAATGTATAATCTACCATTAATTCAATATTTTATTATTTTTTAATCATTTCCCAGATTTCTTTTTTGTCAAAATAGCTGGTTTGGTGCATTTTTTGCTCTGTTTAGTTCCCCTGCTTGCTCAGAACTTTGCTTTAGTTCTCTTGAGTGAAGAAAAACAAGGTTTCAAAGATAAAATGGATTAAACAAGTGAGAAAGCAATCTACAAAATAAATAATTACTTGAACCTGTATGGTTCTAACATATATAAATTGGATACAATCTGAGAGGACATTGGCTCTTGCGAAGCTTTGACCTGAATCCAGCAGCATCTACAGCACATCCGTCTTGTTGTGTGTGGACAGACAGATGGTTGCAATCTAAAGAATCTAAAAGTTGCTGAAAGCTTTTTCAGCCTGTCAGATTAAATGCTCGCTGAAAGATTATAATCATAGCTCAGGGGTTCTGTCCGAGCTGCACCAAAACCCGCTCCATACATCTGACATTATTACAGAAGCCCAATTTCAGCCAGACCGCCTCGGGCTGTTTTGAGGCCCATTTCCCCATTTTTTTTTTTAAACTTCTTGAGCGATGAAAAAAGAAGTTACAATCCCAAGATCTAAAACAAACTCAGGTTTTTCAGATTGACCCTACTCATTAAATATGACCTTTCAGAGCTTTGCTAATCCATGTATGAAATTGTTTTAAAGCTAGCTGATGCCTATAATTAATGTGATTGGCTGTGGCTGGAACCAGTGGTGACCTCCCTGCCAGTACAATGACTCACATTTGTACTGTTGTGGGTTTCTTAGGCTAAAATAAAGCTGGCTGAAAAAGAGGGGGCTTCTAATGGGACACCCACACGCTTGCCACTATCTCATCGATTGTTTCGTACATCTCCAAATGTGTTTGTCAGGAGTGAAAAGCAGAAAGCCCCCCCAATTATTTTTATGACTGAATCTTGAGTTTGAGTAACTTTTTAATAGGATGTTTCTTATTTGAAAACTAAAAACGTGTTCATTGTTATTCTACAGTCCCTTGAAATGACACAAGGAAAGGCAGCAGCTTTGATTCTCTCTTTTTTGTTATAGGCCAGCTTCTCTCTGCCGTTGACACCTTTTATATTTTCCTTTTAGGGCCCCCCAGGATTTCCAGGGTTGCCAGGAAAACCAGGCAAGAGGGGCCGAAGGGTAAGCATATCCCATTCACAAGTGACAGGTGTTTTATTTAACTCTTTTCTCGTTCCCAGCTCCTATAAATTGTTTTTCCAATTGTATTACACTCCAATGTCTGTGATGCCCTTGTTTTAAGAAGATGACTCTGAGATATTGGAGACATTTGAGTATTTTAATCAAACACTCAGAGCCATCTTTGTAATACAGAGAATTATTTAGCCTGACCTTAGTTTGCTTTGGCTCTGGCTTTCATCAAGTTGTGCTTTGTGGGTGCCAAGGTTCATTTGTAAATCTGTAGCACAAACAACCATAATCTATAAATCTGTGGGTTTGCTTATACAGAATTAATCAAAGACATACAGTAGGTATTGGATGGAGGAAAATTAAAGCAACTTTTGCCAGTTTTTACTGGGCTTGTATTTCCAAAACCAGTACTTTCTATATTTCAAACGTAACCATTGCAGGTGCTTAAATTAGGCACAGACCCTGTGTTAACATCAATGATTACTTCTAGTGTGTTGGACTTTTAGTGGTGCTGCTGCATCTCATTCTGGAGCTCAATTTAGATTTCTAGCAGATGGAATCAAACAGAGAGGGGCAGGTGTTGTTTTAAGCTAATGTTTGTTGTTGTTTCTGATTTTTATTTTTTTTAGACTGCCCTGTGAGCTACCTCTAACCCTCCCATAGATGAAAATGAATGAAGCAAAACTGGTGCCTGGTATTTCATTGGTGATACGTCAGCCTTGATTGCTCTTTTGCAGAGCTCCTGCAGAGCAGTTGTGCTACTGTGCAGTGTATATGTGCTACCTACTGCAGCCCTGCAGTTGGGCCTCAGGGGTGGGTTGTGGGAACCCAATCTCTTTAAACATGAAAGAAAGAGGGCTTTGTCCCCATCTTATTAAAGGCATTTAAGACCCTGTCTGGAGCTCAGTAGCGCTATCCAAAAGTACACCAAACTCTATAGGGTTCATTCATCATCAAGTTCTTGAGACCCAACTGCAGGCCACACCGACTTAGTGTTAAGGTGCAGTTTGGGTTTTTTACTGTTTTCTTGAAACATCAGAATTTCCCTGGATAGTTCACATGATCAGAGGAAAATGCTTCTCAGCTACACATGACCTGCAGAGTCTTATAAGTGGACTTTGGCCTAGTAAAGCCTGTGCAAACATTTGGATTTTAAGCAAAATTCACTGGATGCCAACAAAGTGCATTTCTTTTGTCCCAGTTTCAGCTTGTCAGGAAAACCTTGAAGTAGGTAGATATAGTCATTTTTACAGGAAAACATATGGACTTAATGTGGAAAGAAAGCCAGCTGGGAAGCCTGGTGACTGGATCTCGGGATCAAACTGTAGCGCTATGTAACTTTCTGACTTTAAAAATATGTGTTTCTGACTCGTTTTGATGGCACAGTGAGCTGTTGCCCAGCAGCGTCCCAAGGCTGAGAAATCGTAGTTCACAACTTTTGGTTCCAGGATGCTGCATCACGTTACGGCTGAGTTTTGCTTTACGAAATTCTTACACGCTAGCAACTAGATATCCACACACTGAAACACCGTGGTTTAATTCTTCAAAGAAACACAAGAGGACATAATCAGAGAAGGAAAGGAAAAGACAGAGAGAAAGGGACAGAGCAGGAGATAAGACAAATGTCAACACTAGATTGACTTTTACTGGCTGGAGAGAGCTCAAAGAAGAGACAGGATTCAAGATGGCTGCTGAATAAGTTGTTGTTAGGGGAAGACTCCCTGAGAAAATTTGTTGAAGTTGAAAAGTGCTTCTTAAGGCAAAACAAGATGTGGTAATCTCAGAAGACAAACTTCAGGACTTACAAACGTATTCAATATTTGCCACAACCAGTCAAGTATGTTAAAACTTAAATTAGGGCTTAAACAAAATATTTAAAAGCATGCGATTATGTGAAAGTATGAAAAAGTCTATATCAATACATCTTTTTATCAATGAGACATAAATGAAATATTGGACAGTATACAAGATTCTTGCCTCTTATGAAGTTCAAAAGTCTCACAAGAGTGATAAACACATGGTGAATTTATTGTCCTCAACATTTTCTGATGTTCAGAGAGTAACTCGTATCTGTAGCCGACCATGCCCTCATTTTACCTTCTCCTTTCAGGTTACACGTAGAAAAGATTGTAGTGACATATATCAAACAGACATCTACTACCGTTGCAGAAAATGCATGACAGGTGCAGCCTCCCCTAAAAGCTGCAGGCTTTTTTACCCATCATAGGAAGTTTTAACAGAAGTGGGAACCAAAGAGCACCGCCTGGGCTTTACCTCTCTGACAGCAAGGTGTCATGTCTGACCGAGCAGACGGTCTCGCCGCTGCTTCTACTGAGCAGCAGCTCTGACACGTGAGTGTACACGCTCCACGTTATAGCCATAAGCCCCGCAGAGCACTGAAGTTCACCCAGCCCTGGAGGGTAGGCTGAAGAGTGGATCAAATAGGGCCTTGTGCAGAGAAACAGACCTGCAAGCATGCAGACAGTACGTGACGTCGGGCTACTGTGAAGTTGAGAACATTTGCATAATTGCTTAAAACATGTCTGACACTACATGACTGGTAGTGTGGAATTAGTGGAAAAAAGCAGCTTTGTTATTTAATTGATGCAGAAATCTGAACAGATTTATTTTGGTTGTCATAGTCTGATGGTGTGTGTGTGTGTGTGTGTGTGTGTGTGGGGGGGGGGGGGGGGGGGGGGGGGTCCAAAACACCCCACCCACACCCCAAAGCACCCCCCTTCCCCCCCACCCCCTCAACCCCTTGCACCCCA
>JBAMHW010000012.1:9149812-9165805 GCA_037177495.1 Rhadinocentrus ornatus
AATGAGGGGAAGCTTTTTTGTTTTGGAGGGCTTTCAATAAAATTATGGGTAGGGAGTGTGAAAGAAAGCCCCCCCCCCCCCCCCACCCCCACACACACACACACACACACAAAAGAAAAACAAAAAAAAGAAAAACGGAGTTTGAAGCAAAGATAAAATGTTTTCTAGGCTTGCAGTCTGTCTTGCCATCCTTATAGTCCTAATTACAAGTAGCAACTAATTCAATCTCATCTCCCTTGTTGTTGTTTCCTTATATGTAACTGCTTTTTTTCTTTGCTTTCATTATATTATTTGACTATTGACAAGCACTTCTTGGCTTTAAACCTGTGAAAAGTGCTGTATAAACAAACATTACCTACTTACAATATACAGTGTAAAAATGAGCTCAAAAATACAACTGCAGTTACTTGGGCAACCAACTAAATAATAAAATAGAATAATAAAAGATAAACACCTGGCAGGTGTGCTGAGGAGAACTGGTATCAGTTTTCATTATTTAGTTTAGGATTTATGTGTGTTGTGCACTTTGTGTGACATTAAATTGGAACTTGGAATTATGTTTTAAAGAAACTACATTGAATGTTTATATGTGCTCAAAGTGAAGAGATGAGGGTTTAAAATAGTTTTCCTGAACTCTGTATTTATAGCTACAGCACAGGAGAAAGAAGAGTGACACATAGAAAACATTAACACATACACTTTGCTGTCTTTAGAAAAGCAGCAGTAGTGTCTCAACATTGGATATTTTGAGTTCAGGAATATTGGTGGGAAAGCTGCAAGATAATTTTTGGCAGAGATACAGTATAAGTGGACTAAATACTCAAAATGCACAGGTAACTCCACCACATCTTCCTCCTCTCGATCCTAGAGTCCAGACCCTGTGTAATATCTCTTCGAGGAATGTGCCATGTCACAGTAAAAGTGAGAAAAAATAACTTTCTCTGTTTCTTTCAGTAATCTTACTATCCTTGGTGTTTATGTGGTGGAAAGTTGGAAAGAAATCCTTCACCAAAAATGGCACGTCAAATTTCTGTGCATCAGCCAGCGGTTTCTCTTGCTAATGATTGATAAGTTTATTGACATATTACCGCCCCTCTCCAACTGCACACGAATTTGTGGGTTAATGGCAGAGTGAAGCATGTATGAAGTACATGCCTAAAATATTGCCCTCTGCTGTTTGTAGGGAGGTGCCTAGCAGTATTTGCATCATTGTATGCTGATGTTGCATTTAATATCAACTAATAGCTCAGAGTTTACAGTTATAGTGCAAAGTTTTTTTTTTATTATTCTTCATATACTGCAGGTTAATCAGGATGAAGAAAAGAATAAATTAATAAAAAATGCAAAAATTGAAATGCATTACAATTTATGGCTGTTATTGCAATGTTATTGCAAACTGATTTGCAGCATCGCAGGCTTGTTGTATTGACCACTGATTCTCTGACTCATCCCCACTTTTGTCTCAACATCTTAACTATTCAGTTTTCAAAGGACCCTGAGAGCACATAAACAAACAGTAACTAATCCCAGTGTACATTAAACATGGTCTGCTTTAAATAAACTATATGAACTATATGAATTTCTTGTATGCCTGATTGATTAACTACTTACCCTCTTGCTTTTCCCATACATGCATTTTGGTTTGGTCTCAGCATGAGGAAAGAGTGGCTCGTGTATAAAACTATGCATTGATGAGGACCAATGTATTAATGCAAAACTGTTCTCACAGAAGCCGTAACAGCATCTGGCTTGACCGCATTGTAATCACACTCACTGTCAGACTAATAGAAAGTTAAAGTGCCAATGTCTGTAGTGGTGTCGTTTTCCTTTAGCAACACTGACGAGTCTTAACAAAGGGCCTGTATTGAAAAGTGGGAAGATTTAAAATCCATAATTGGATCAACTGGCTATTATTACTTCATAAATGCAGCCGTTGCTTTCAATTTTTCTTTCTTAACTCAGTGAGGATACAAAAAAAAAACACATGTGCATAGAAGATGCATATTTGTGGAAAAGAAATCCCCCTTTCCTTCAGTCCTTTTTTGCTTCCCTTCCCTGCCTGAAGTCTTCTCCTCTAGTACTGATTTCTATACTGTCTTTGTCTCCACAGGGTGAGCGGGGAGATGATGGAAACCCTGGGGCCAAAGGCTATCCTGGCAGGCAGGTGCAGTAAATCTAGTGTTGCGGTGCTGATTGAGCAGGGCCACACACACACACACACACACACACACTAGCAATAGATGCAACAATAAATGAAGACTGTAAATATCACATCTATTTTGAATGAGTTTTTAACAAAATGATGAATTTTAGGGGAATTGAAGAAGAGTGTTGATCTTTTCTTGAATAATTGCATGTTTTTTTGTTTTTGTTAAATCAAACTAGGAATAATATCTAAAGATACTGGATACAAAATATAAAAAAATCTAAGCCTCCAGTATCAGCCTCATGAAACATAATTTGGTAAATCCAAATGAAAAGCTAGCTGCAGGTGAATGATGGAGGAAGGCCTCTGCAAGTCTGTTGAGTAGGACATGTTGTGGCATTCAGCGACAGATGCTCCTGGTCTAGTGAGGAAATAAAATGTCAACAGGCTTTCACAGCAAGCACTACCCTAAAGAGAGAAAAGGTAATAAGAGTATAACTTAAGCCACAGCTCCTTGGGTACAAATATGCTTCCTTTTTTCATCCAAACTGTGAATGTCATTTCTTGCCCAAACTATTGGAATAGTGTTAAATGTAAGATATCAACTGGAGAACATTAGTACTCCTTTGCATTTAAAATTTGTTCCCTCTTGGTTTTAAGTTAAATTAAACTCCAAAAACAGATGGACGACTGTTGACTCGCTTTCGTCCCTGAATTTTCAAGATAAAGCTGAGTTCAGCCTCGCAGCTTTAACACACTTACTATGTCAGAACTTAATGATGTGTGATGGATTAGGTTTTAGCACCCCCTACCACTTGTAGGTTGTGAATTACAAAGGCTGCATGTTTATGTGGAGAAGCTGTGGGGAGTTCTTCTGAGCTGAGACTTGCAAGAAGAGTTTGTCTACACTGGCAGATGGGCTATAAGTGTCCCTGAATGAATGGGAATGCTGTTGTTTTGAGGTGTTAGCCATGCGAATGTCAGCCATGATGCTACTTTCTGCTTATTCCCTTCAATTTAACTTGTGTGTTACCTTTTAAATAAACATAACCACAATCAGAGCATAAGTCTGAGCTCATACATATTTTTAACCACATACATATGTTTTATCATCTTTTACATTAGGGCTTACCAGGGCCTGTAGGAAGAATGGGGCCAAAAGGAATCACGGTAAGGAGATATTAGAGAGTTTTAGCTTTGTTTCCTATTTTTTATTTCATTTTTTTCTTAAATTTAGACTGTTGAAGGTAGTATGTTTAATCGGGAAATTAAACTTTGCCTTCAAAGTAGTCAAGTTTGATAATAACTGCCTTTAACCAAAATGCTATAAATACTGTAAATCTCCCACAAGATTTCCTTGTATTTGTGTTTTATATTCATGTCATGCACCCTCACTCAACTTCCTCTGGCAGCCACGTTGGAGAAAAGGCTGTTTATTCTCTGTATAGTAACTCTGTTGAACTTTCACTTCCTTAAATGAACTGTGAAATGCCTGCCTAACCAGTGTGGGTACATAAAAATGGCCAGTGTCATAAACAGCATTCATCTGCCTTTGTTAACTCTTCGATGACAGATGCTTTGGTTAGTGTGCAAAATAAAGTTTTCTTGTCCAAATATCGTAAAACTGTTCAACTCTGGTGCAGAGTGTAACCATTATGCTGTCAGATGGAAGCTTCAAATTTAATGCCATTGTTATTTCTGCTTTTCCGCTGGGCAGGTTTTGCTCCAAGGTCTTCAGAGATCCCTGATGGGAGGGTATGTGCCCTTGGACTACATCGTGGAAGCCAGCACCATGCAGTCCATGGGCATATACACTTGCTTCAAGGCTTGGTTCTTCAAGACAAGTCCACTGTTACTAAAGCCTGTCAGAACTGAAAGAGATCGCTAAGTCTTTTAAAGAGAATTTGTTAGTGACATTGACATCTATTGGTCCTGAATGCCTGTCATCTGTCCTCAGACTCATTGTGTCCACTTATCCTCCTTTTTTTGTTGCTTTTCCTTCTGTCTGTACCTTATCTGCTCCTCCATCTTTTTCATTCATCTATTCAGGGTCACATTGGCATCCCTGGGCTTTTTGGCTTTCCTGGTCCTGATGGAGAGAGAGTGAGTATTAGTGGCTGTGAGTGTAAATGACTTCAGGCCTGCATTATGACTGTCCATGGGCCAAAATGATGGCGCTGGAATATATGTCATCGCTGCACAAATGATACACTTGAGGCCGGTTTTGCAAAATCAGTATTCAGAGCTTCAAGTAGAAAAAAGTCCCCTCATGCGCCATTTAATCGAGCCTCCCGCCACAACCCATCTACTGTCCTAGATAGTGTTAAAGTGCAGAAGATGGATCTACATTTACTTAAAGCCAGCTATGATTCAAATTCCCATTAAAATCAAAAACCGAGGATCAAAACTAAAGCACCACATTTTTTTAGCTTTATTGATTTGCTTTAGCTTAACAAAATGATCACACATCAAGAGTCATCTTCAATTTCCCATTTGCCAGAGCATTTTTACATCAAATGATGAAGTTTTGATACTGTTGAAGTTCTATAAAACTAGTTTTGCCAACTATCTGACAAAAATAACATTTAAATAAATATTTTTTTCTTGCTTTTTATCAAAATCCAGAAATGTTTATCTTTTTTTCTTTTTTTTAATTCTAGCTAATAACTTTATTTCTGACATTCAAGGAGCAATGCATGTTTATGAATCTTAAAATACTCTTAGATAATAGGATGAAATGTTTTTCAAATGATGCACTTTCTTCAGCTTCTTAAACATCTCAGTCTCTCCTTTTTCTGTTTTCTGTCCTATTTTTAGGGAATTCCTGGTGTTCATGGGAAGAAGGGCAAGATGGGTAGGCCGGTAAAGTTTTCTCTCAACATACTTCTCAGACAACTTTCTCAATGCAGCCTTATGGCGGATGTGATGCTTGTGAACTATGGGATCTAACTATAGACCAACATTGATGGACAATTTTATATGAAACGTAACGTGAAATTACTCATAAATATATAGAAAAAGTTCCTTGCTGCATGTGGAAGCTGTGGCACCATCAATAGAGTTAAATGTTTTTGACACATAAATAATCATCTTATAAATGAGAAATTTCTTCCCTTGTGTTGAAGTGGGTGCATTTATGGTTCTTTATGATTCATACTTTCTGGCTGATGTTGATTAGGAAACTTGTGTTTTGGACTATAAACTCATAACTGTTCTTGTTTTGGACGGATATGATAGGGGGATGGGGTCAGTTGAAGGGTTTGGCCCGCTGGAGGCTTTACCCACAGACCAGAAAAATCTGTCGTCACTGGTGCCTGGAAGTACATAAGTTTCCCATCCTTCCAGGCTAACGTGGAAAATACTGATCCTGCATATAACCACATGTATGAATGAGATATTTCCCAGTCTCAGTCTGGTTGTTTATAATTTTTAAATGTTATGCAATTGACATTTAAGCATGTGATAGCAACGCCATTCATCTTTCTCTGTGGTGAAATGTGAAGTCAGTTATTTTTTTCTTTTATTTTCTCTTTCCTGCCTCAGCAGTGAAGCAATATAACTGACTGAGATAAAAGAGGGGATTGGGATGTTGTAAAAGATGGAAAAAGTACATTTAAATGGACTCTTTTGCAATCTGTGACATCTAACTGCTGCACTTTTCCTGTGTCAGCTATACAGATACCATTTATCTTGTGAGCTATATTTTTGAGCACAGCAGTGAGGAAAGGCTGCAGCTGCACAGATTTCAGGATGAAAAGGGTCTTCCCAAACTGAATGTGGATGTCAATATATGAGAAAAAACACTCACATGCTTTTCTGATCAAACTAAGTCAGTTATTGGCGGTTTTTTTAAGGAAAGCCAAACTTTTCCACATTTGTAAAGAAGCTGCTTGCCACACAAACATTCTTGTCTCCTTCACTCCTTCATCTCTGGAGGTAATGAAGGAGTCCACACACACACACATGCACACACCTCCTTTCTGTACAGACAGTGAACGAGGACGATCTTTCTGCTATTCTGTCATCCATCATTTGCCTCCCCTCAGCACTCTCCTTCTATCTATAGGCAAGTGATGTTTGGCAGGTTGGATGTTGACCTTGGCATACTGACAAGCACACGATGCGCGTGTCGCCTCACGGCTGCATCATGCCTCTTGTTCTACCCCTGTAATGGAATAACGAGCACCAAGCAAAAAAACAAAAAGGGCTCAGTCAGCAGTTCCTGGGGCAAGCAGCTTTATTCAGCCATTTAGGAAAGTCCTGGGGGTTTGGTTCGCAGGCCACTGAGCACTTCCCTAGAAGCACACACACACTCATCGCTTGGAAACGCTCAGCAATGGAATTTCCTGCTGGTCTCCCAAGAATTAAACCCCTGGGAGCATATTTGATGGGATTTGCTTGGTCTTATTCTGCAAACTTCTGTTTTTGGAAACACTTTGTTGATCCCCTGTGTTTGGTGTAATAACTTTACAGACACATCATGTGATTTCCAAATACATCTAGCATCCAAATGGATATTTTGAATTTAATTTCCCTCAGTCCTTCCCCCCTGGTTACAAGACTGACCTGTTTGTTTGTGTGCTCAGGGATTTCCTGGTGACTCTGGAGAGAGGGGACCTCCTGGCCCTGATGGGAACCCAGTAAGTGAAAGAAAATGGATAATTGCAGCATTAAAAGCAACACTTTTTTGTTTCCATACAGTTATAATGACTGGATTTATGTAAATAAATAGAAACTTCATGATGAGGTCAGGGAAAAGTTCTAATGAACCCTGAGATTTGATTAGATTTCAATACATTATAATCACACATGTAGCTTCATTGGCACATTGCATCCAAAAATGTAGCTTCAAGTGCTCCCCGAGGGACCAGTACAGTTAAAAAACCAGAAGCAAGCAAAACAGTTGCTGCAATATCGCTTATCTTTTAGTGTATCTCCCATTAAATGAGTGCACCATTCATGGAAAAATGCAAAGCAACATCGCTAAAACTTGTTTGCAGATTGCTTTACAGGAAGACCATTTTATTCTCCCACACACCTGACAGGGAAGCAGATTGTTGCAGTGAATCAGTCAGTCAGTCTCCCATCATGATCCACACTGAAATGTGGGCAGCAGCAGTTTTACTTAGCACACCTCTTTCTTTAGTTTGACCCTCGCTGCTTGTGACTGAAAGGGTCAGAGTAAGATTGGCTGACCTCCGAGAATCTCCTCCAGGCTTCATTTCCTCTCCTTCCAGAGGAAGGAGGGAATGTTCCATTTGGCTAAATCCATCTTTTTTCATTCAGAAGAGATGGAGGAGGCGACAGGAAGTTCACACTGTGCTGCTCTGTGTCCGTCGTCACTCCGCTGTGTACTGGCTTGGAGAGGATGTTGGCATGGTAGTCATTCATTGACTGTGCTTATCTCAAGGAAAATATAACACTAATTATCAGAAACAAATATAGAAAAGAACTGTATTCTTTCACAAATGCACGACATTAACAGCTCTGCACTCAAATATGACAAAAACTTTTTTCTTTCTTTCCTGCTCAGGGTGAACTGGGAGCTCCGGGGCCATGTGGAGTCATGGGTCTTATTGTGAGTGTTGTTTTCTTATGATTCATTTTAGAAATGTATATTGTGTACACTCTTCTTTTTTCTTTCAGTTCTTACATTGTTTCTTCTTTCGGATTTCCTACTTTCTTGTTTTATAACACCTCTTTTTCATTTTTCAGGACACAAAGTATCTGTTAAGTGTAGCACGTGCAACCACTTAGAGCAGAGGTGTCAAAATCTGGTCCTCAAGGGCCGTAGCCCCGTGGGTTTTAAATCCTTTCCTGCACCAACAAACCTGGCTGAAATTAATGGGTTTTTGTGCAAAAGTTGATAAGAAGTGGTTGGATCCATTTTATTTTAATCAGGTGTGAAGCAGGGAAACAACTCTAACCTGCAGGAAATTGGCCCTCGAGGACCGGAGTTTGACAACCATGATGTAGAGCATCGATTCTCAACCTTTTTGAGCCATCTTAAAGTTGATTATTCTGTTGTATACAAAAAACACTGCATGGAAACTAATACCATGAATAGAAATTATACTTTATATGCAGTACTTCAAATGGCACACATGTGATATGCTGGAAGGTGAAATCAGAAAGGAATGCAAAGGAGTTTTTCTCAGTATAAATAAGCTACATAGGATTGAAAGTTTGTGTTAAAGAGTTGTTCACACAATGAACATATGGGAAGTTGTTCATTAGTTGAAGGTATAAATATGTAAATATGATATTAAATAAAAGCCTCTACTTAGCATTGCCATGAAACACAAAAACTTCGCAAAAATAGTGAAATTTGTCTCACATTTCTGTTTTGTGGCCACCTCTAATGTAGAGCATCATTGCTTTTGGCTACAGTGACTGGATTTCTTTTTTTTTTTTTAAAGGAAAACTACCATAATTTGAAATCACTTTGTTTGGTGAATGTCATATTTGTTATTTGGTAGGTGTGGATTTTTTATATATTTACTTATCATTTCTTTGTGGTGGTGTTTGCAGGGAGACATGGGCCCTGTTGGCTTAATGGGCTTACCAGGTCTGATAGGAATCAAGGTAAATCATCTCAAGCAAAGGTTAACATCGCTTTGACCTATCAGTCACTACTTTTTATTCTTAAATTACTATAATAAAACCTGTGTCTGGAACATTAGATGTTCCCATGAACCTTGTTTTTATACTTTTTCATTTTATTTTGCTTCAAAGGGAGTAGCTGGAAACCCAGGAGAAGCAGGACTGAAAGGTGATAAGGTGATCTGCATATGTCTTTTCTCAGATTACCTTTTTTACTATACAAGGATGCAAAATAAATAAATGCCTGAGAAAACTGAACCGAAAAACTGCTGAAGACAGGTTTCTGTGTTATTGCAGGAAGTGTGTGTTGTTATTCAATCAATAATTTAAAAAACGGTATTACAATCGTTTGCCTACCAACTGCTGTTTTTCTCCCTGGATGTGCACACATCTAGTGATGTTTGCATGAAAGAAACCCACCTGTAATGCAAACATGATTTTATTTAGCACTAATAACACAGGGGTTGTTGTTCAAATTTTTTTTTTGGAAACACTGGGCTTATTGTTTTTATTTGTTGTTACTTTTTTACAGGGTGATGTTGGCTTACCAGGAGAGCAGGGGGAGTGTGGATTCCTGGGTGACAAGGTATTTACATGCTGCTATTTGTTCCGATGATACAGTAGATCATCCATAAACAGGCTGCCCGACGCCTTGCTTCTTGTAATTAAATCCATTGTCCTCTATTAGATCAGCAACTTATGTGTCATGTCTGACACCATCAGTGTGCTCATGGGCATGGGCTGATGAGAGCAGTACTAGAGTGCCTTCTTTTGCTCCCTGAAGTGTTACTGATGTGCAGACCATTTGCTATTTCACTGTACCACCTTTTACACACTAAAAGCAATTTGAAGGAGCTTTCAAAAATGTCTCCCTGATGGTAACTGTAAAATGGACCAGAATCTAAAGAAACTAATGTGTAAAAAGCTTTAGCAGAATATTGAGAGCTGAGAGTGACTTTTGGCTTTCATGTACTTTGTTGTCTGTTGACTTGTTTTCATTCTGGCTTTTTAATATTTCAGGGCAGCCAGGGCTCACCTGGGTTGCCTGGTCCTCGTGGAAAACCTGGACCTCAGGTATTTTTTGTCTTTCAAACAATGAGTACTGACAGAGAAAACATTTAAAGTAATCTTCATAGGCAGATGATTGAAAAAAAATATATATATATATTCCATGCTCTTGGTTAAAATAGATGGAAATGCACAAAAGGAACTTTTCCAGTGTGAGTGCCTTCTGAGCTTTTAATAACGCCACTTGTGGTCAAAAGGGTCCTACATACCCTCAGTGCATCTCCACATTGTATGGGGTTATTGCATGGAAAACTATTTTTAGTTATTATTTAATATTGTATTTTCTTGATAATTTTTAAAAGAATAAAGCTGGTGAAAGAATTAATAAATCTGTGGTGTGACTGACTTTCTATTTCATTGACGTATTTTAGGGCAAACCAGGTGAACAGGGCCCTGATGGTATATCTGGTCCTCCTGGCCCAGAGGTAAGATTGCAGTTGTAATAAATTATACCACTGTACAGTACATATCAGTTTACAGCTGTGTGCACATCTGGTGATTCATTTCCTGTCATTATCACAGGGTTTTCCAGGTGACATCGGCCCACCAGGACAAAATGGCCCCGAGGGTCCTAAGGTGAGCAGAGTGGCATAAACTTATTTTACCCTAAGAAATAAAGGGATTTTTTTTTTCAAATTCAGTGTGACATCCGTAGGGAAAGCAAGGGACAAGAGGGTTTCCAGGTCCAACAGGAACACCTGGACTTCAGGTGGGATCAAATGTTATATATTATAAAAACAAGCTACGAATAAAAAGAAAAAATTATTCTATCAACTTGAGTGATTTTTTTTTATTTATTTTGTTTATTTTTTTGTCAGGGTGATGAGGGACCAGTTGGGCCAGCTGGACCCGCTGGAGCCGAGGTGAGATCTGATTGGATGAGACTTGAAGATGTTTGAAAATACAATGACACAGATCCTCATACAATACCAAAACCAGCTGCACACACACATACACACACACACATACTTGCCCTAAATGTAGGTTTGGTGAATCACTGTGAGCAGTTTTGACTGCTAGCTTTCCTTTGGCTGCCTGAACTTTCTATTGTTCTAGAACTGTTTTGAAAAGTTTCCTTTTGGACGCTGTGTGCTCACATTACCAGATTGGTCAGCAAATTGCTATAGTAAAAACACACACATGCAATCGCAAACAAAAGTAAAAATAGGGGTGTTTGTCTATGTGTGAAATTATATCTGATGAATAAAGAATTTTACAATGAATGCACAAGAAATGGAACATTTTATCCCTAAAATTATATATTATGCTAACTCATTATAGTGATTTGTCATTAGGAGGTCAAATGAAATAAGGGACAAATTGAGTCAATTATACATTCATTATATGTTTTTTTTTTATTCCTTTAAGTGTAGATTTGTACTCATTAAAATCGGTGTGTGAAAAAAGATGAATAAGAGAAGATGCAAGCTTAACTTTGGACTTTAAAAGAGACAAATTGGGTCATTTGGGAGTATCTTGTTGTATAAATTAAAGTCTGCAGTGGAAAAAAGAGCCATCGCTGGGTAAACAATAGAGAATACTTTTCCAATGCGGCTGTATCGTTGCAGAGGTTAGCTTCAGCGTGCCATCTCCCAAAAGCCACAAGTAATTACTGAAAACAAACACAAATGACCCGGAGAGCTTTGTGAGTAATAAGAGGTTTTTGATAGCTCTTTGTTTTCTGGATCATAAAGTTTTTTAAAAGGGATGTTTGTGTTTTGACATTAGCTGTTAGCTTGTGTTGTGCAACGGCCTCTGCATACTCACACACTTCACCTTTTTTAGGAGATTTGGAGTTTATTGCTAGTTGTTTGGAGCTGCTGCAAACTTCCCTCTGTCATTTTTGCTTTCTGTTCAGGGCAGGCCTGGGAGGCAGGGATTCCCTGGACTGACAGGCCCAGATGGACCCAAGGTCAGGCTTGATCACCACATATTCACCACTGTCATCCTTATCTGAACATTCTCTCCCTTGTTCTCTTTGATGATCATGTATCAGTATATGCACAAAATGAGATGTTAATTCCCTGCAACCACAGGGGAACTGGCCTTTAAGCCCATTTCAACTGAGCTAAACTAAAAACTCAAAGCATGAATAAGTTTGTGAAATGCTAATTTGGCTGCTTCGCTGTAGGGTGAGACGGGGATAACCGGCGAGGTTGGGAAGCTCGGCGAGAGGGTAAAGGCTGTTCTACTGATTTCTATTTGATGCTTCGTGCATGCCTGTTTTGTTGGAGCTCCAGAGTAGAGCAGCCTATATTGAGAAATGCAAGTTTCTAGATGAATAAAGAATAAAAGACAAGGTGTTTTCTGTCCTTTAGGGTCTGCCTGGGTTTATCGGGCTAGTTGGAGAGATGGGTATCACCGGGGAAAAGGTTAGTGCAATCATAGTGTGGCAAATGTTCCTGGTATCACATCAGTTTGTGCATGAAAGGATTATATTATTAAATCAGTCACTGGACAGAAAAGGAAATAACTAATTTTGAATGTCAGTAAAAATATTTAAATAATTTCTTTTAATGAAATGTCAACTATTTGCTTGTAAAAGCCTGCAGACTTTTATGCTTTTCTTAAAACTTTTTTTTAGAAATTGAGCATTTTACAGCCAATCTAGTGAAATTTAGGCCTCATGAATTACCATTTGTGGTTCCTCAGGGGGATCGAGGGAAAATGGGTGCTCCCGGTCCACCAGGTGAAACTGGGCCCATGGTAAGGAGTAAGTTTGGACCCCATCTCTCAAACTGGGGGAATGTTGTGTTCTACATTTATAAAGTATGGGAACGTGCTTTGTTTGGAAAGGATTTAAATATCATGTAAAAATCTTAGCTACTGGTCATCCTTTTTCTCTCTTATAAAACTGATCTTGATTTGAGATATATTGTTTTTGATCAACAAGATCTAATATGCATAATCTTGCACCTATTAGGGCCACATCGGATTGCCTGGAGAGAAAGGACCACCTGGACTACAAGGAATACCAGTGAGTTTATCATTAGCCCAGCTTCATGGCCTGTTGGATCATCTACAGGAATTAGCATAACTGAGAAGCCACAACTTTGTTTTCTAAACACTGAGAGGAAACATTGTATAGTAGACTTGAAATGAAACAGCTAAGTTACAATGTACTCATTAAAAAGATGGCTGAATATAGAACATTGTACTCTACTACACATCTTGCCATGTTTTTGGTTTTTTTTTTGTATTTTTTACTTATTTCTGTTGGTTTGCTTCATTTTAGTTTCCATAATCTGTCTTTGTGCAACTCAAATAATATTTTTTTTCACACATACAGGGGCCTCCTGGTTCACGGGGCTCCGTCGGGAATAGAGGGCCCAAAGGCAGAAGGGTAAGTAACTAAAGTCAGTGCTTAAATACTATAGTTGAGACATAACAATTCAGTTTACTTCCTCTTTAGTTTTCTTAGTAATCCAAACATTAATTAGTTGTTTAGTTTGTCACATCGGTCCCAACTGAAACATCTCAACACAAAATGTCTTTGAAAGCAGAATAATAAAACCAAACCTTCTCGATCCTCCTTAAAAATTCAAGTAAAATATAAAGTGCTGCATATAAGCTGACACAACAAGCAAACGGCACCAGTCTAAGGTTTGCAGACTACACACCAAACTTCTGACTGGTACCTGAAAACAGCCATGAGTTTATATAAAGGATGATATGTTGCGATTTATTTCCTATTTTAGAAAATTATTATTGAACTTTAAGTTCAGATCCAGATTAATAATATTACATAAAAAAGAAAGCAATGGGCTTATTCTTAATAATAAACATCTTGTTTAAAAGAAGACATGCAGAGATTTAACAAGACCAGATTCTTGGTGGTCAGGGTACCACTGAAATCCCAGGATTTGTTATACCTAAGTTAGAGCATGCACTGGAATAATCATGCATATAAAATGGATGGATGAGCCTCAAAATTTGAATATCATGTTGAAATGAAGTTAACAACTTCAACTTCTGCACTTCTCCAGATGCTATTTTTTTATTTATTTATCTTTTTTTTTTTACAACAGCTTAAGTAAGTTTGATGTGTTTGCCTGTTTTTATTTTTATTTTTTATTAATATATTTTTTTCATCCTCTTAGACATGTATATATTTTGCCTTTGGGTCGTCTGATCTTTGTCTTTGGATTTCTTTGATCATTAAACTCAAACACAATATCTCTTTCCAGCTACCAACTAATCGACCCATCTGAAATTATGTTTTTGTTTACTTTTTCCTGTATATTTTTCACCTATAAATTGTTTTAGTACAACAAAGAAAACAAAATACCAACTTATGTAGAATCTTGGCAGTATGTATCAGTACTCCTCCTCTACTGTTTGTTTACCCTTTATTTTACGCTGCTCAAAAAATGAAAGGAACACTTTTTAATTAGAGAGCAGCATCAAATCAGCCAAATATTGATTTGGTAAGTTTACTATAGGAGGGGGCTGTTAACCTGTTTCAGCTACTTTGGTGTTAATAAAAATAACAACAGGTGATATAGAGGGGAACCAATGAGATGAATCCCAGATGTCTGCAACCCACAGAAGTTGCTCAGGTATAGTGCAGCTCATCCAGGAAGTCTCATCAATGTGAACTGTGGCAAGAAGGTTTGCTGTGTCTTCCAGCACAGTGTGGAGAAAATGGAGAAGATACCAGGAAACAGGCCAGTACCAGGAGATGTGGAGGAGGCCGTAGGAGGACAACAACCCAGCAGCAGGACCTCTTTCTGCTCCTTTGTGCAAGGAAGAACAGGAGGAGCAATGCCAGAGCCCCACAAAAATTATCTCCAGCATGCCACTAATGTGCATGTTTCTACTCAAATTGTCAGAAACAGACACCATGAGGGTGGTATGAGGGCCTGACGTCTACAAGTGGGGCCTGTGCCACAGCCCAACACAGTGCAGTCCGATTTTCATTTGCCAGAGAACACCAGGATTGGCAGATTGGCCACTGGCGCCCTGTGCTCTTCAGCAGATGAAAGCAGGTTCACACTGAGCACATGTGACAGACGTGAGAGAGTCTGGAGACGCCGTGGAGAACGTCTTGCTGCCTGCAACATCCTCCAGCACAACCAGTTTGGCAGTGGATCAGTGATGGTCTAGGGCAGGGGTGGTTAACGAGAGCCACAATCGTGAAGGTTTTTCATGTTTCCCTGCTCATACACACCAGACTTAAACCAATTAGTCATTGTGCAGATCCTTATAGGCTGTTGGATCCATTTCATTTGACCGACGTTGGCCACCCCTGGTCTAGGGAAGCATATCCTTGGAGCGTTGCACAGACCTCCATGTGCTAGCCAGAGGTACCCTGACTACCAGTAGTTATCAGGATGAGATCCTCAGACCCACTGTCAGACCATGCTGCAGTGGGACCTGGGTTTCTCCTGATGCATGACAATTCCCGGCTTTATGTGGCTGTAGTCAGTAGTTTCTGCATGATAAAGGTATTGATGCTATGGATTGGCCTGTTAACCAGACCTGAATCTAATTGAGCATCACTGGGACATCATGTCTCGTTCCATCCACTGATGCCACATCACACCACAGACTGTCCAGGGGTTGACTGATGCCCTGATCCAGGTCTGGGAGGAAATCCCTTAGGAGAACATCCGTGGTCTCATAGGAGCATGACCAGACATTGTAGGGAGTGCATACAGGCACATGGAGACCACACACATACACTACTGAACCTCATTTTGAATTGTCTTCAACACAGAGGTGGGGTCAGCCTGTGATTTCATCTTTCCATTTTTATTAAGTATGATTCTGAATTCACACCTCCAGTGTACTTCAGTCACACATCAGCATCATGTCAGCTGAATCTTTTATGCTCCCATCCAACTCGAACTCTAGTAAAGTTTAAGATTATTTGATCTTTACATGATGAATTTCTGTTATTTCCATACTAGTTACTGATATCAAGTATCTTATCTTCAGAAATAAAATTTCATCTTGAGAGATTTCATCATTTTTTGAGATGCTAGTTCTTGCACTTGTAACTAGTTCATGTTCACCTAAAAATATATACTAAACCATTCAAATAACAACAAAAAAAACAACTAAAAATGAATCCTAACATTTTTTTTACTTTTTTGTACTTTTTTACAACCATTTTTAAATAAGGAAATATTTTGACATACACGACTGTCAAGAGGGTTAAACTTGGATTAATA
>JBAMHW010000012.1:9173913-9191838 GCA_037177495.1 Rhadinocentrus ornatus
TATATATATGTGTGTGTGTGTAGAATGCAGAGTGAAATCCCTCAGACCCGTAGAAAACCTCATTTACCTTTGTGCTCATTAGATGAGGCCTTGTTGGTCATTCTATTGAGAAAAGTCAAGAAAATGAGGCCAGGATTTTGCTGCAGTGAGGCATTTGCTCATTTCATGAGGAATTGTAAGTGGTGTGCAGAAAGCTAAAAGCAAAGCCAAAGATAATCTCACAAGTTGATTATATGTTTCATTCATATGTAATTTTTGTTTTCTTGATGTAGAGACTAAATCTATAAATTTGTTGCATAATCTTGTCTTAATGATGATTAAAGTCAACATGACAGAATCCTGGCTAAGCTTTCTTGTCATTATTCTCTAGATAGCGCAGTTTAACTCAGAAGACTCATCTTTTTCTTTTGATTTGTACTACTCTTCCCAGGGCGATAAGGGGGATGCTGGCCCAGAGGGCGCCAAAGGCGAAAGAGGTGAAATTGGCCTGAAAGGAAAGGAAGGACCACCTGGTCCTGTTGGACTTGTGGGGGTGAGGGTGAGTGTGTGAGCAGCCGCCTCCAAATTTCTTTTACTTTCAACAAAGATGGCTTTTTTTGTCCACTTAAAACCTCCCTTTGATTTTCTTTTACCAGGGTCAGGAGGGTAAACCTGGCAAAATTGGAGAGAGGGGCAAGCTAGGAGAAAAGGTTTGTCAGTTCATCTGCTTGGAGCTAAGCACACCTTTCATTTTTTCCAGTGTCCGTCAATTTACTTCCTTCTATGGGAGGTTGAATATTTTCCACTGCAGTT
This sequence comes from Rhadinocentrus ornatus, assembly GCA_037177495.1. Classification (NCBI taxonomy): domain Eukaryota; kingdom Metazoa; phylum Chordata; class Actinopteri; order Atheriniformes; family Melanotaeniidae; genus Rhadinocentrus; species Rhadinocentrus ornatus. The sequence goes on from JBAMHW010000012.1 coordinate 9,174,706, forward strand.
GTAAACAAACTGGTAAGAGGTCAGTAACCTCCGCAAGAGCAGCATCTAAAATGCTTGCTAAATGCAGGTTCATCATTAAGTGAATTGTTAGATTTAACTCGCATCTGGTTGGGCATGTTTGTACATAACTGTTCATCGGTGGCTGTTCTCTAGGGGAGCAAAGGTCCACAAGGCCATGTGGGTGAAACTGGGTCAATTGGTGAACATGGAGAGCCAGGATTTGTTGGACAGAAGGGCACAAGAGGAACCATTGGGCCAGTGGTATGTTCTCAACACAGGGAGATTTAACCCATGGGGGTCATTATTTTTATCTTCATGGTAATTTCCACAGGGTGCTCCAGGGAGGATGGGCCAACAAGGCGATCAAGGCATAGCAGGTTACCCGGTAAGCAATTGGTAGCTTCATAATTAATATTGTGAGGCTTTCTTCAAAAGCTCCCACCATTTCTACAGTTGTCTATATATGCATTTGTAAACAAGAAGGTAATTAGAAACCAATAACTTCTTGTTTCTTTCGTTTATAGTGTTCAACCTAATGAGACATTAGCCTTGAGTTGCCACAATGTGACTCCACTTTGGTAGTTACACGTTAGAACTTCTTCTTCAACTATATGGAAGAAAGTAACTATTTAAAAGACTTGGAAGGGCCAAACAAACAAGAAAAAAAGCTGAAGTGCAATATGATACGATACGATACAATACAATGTAATGCCATACGATACGATAAGATAGTACTTTATCAATCCCATAGACTGGGAAATTCAAGTGTTATAACAGCAAATAGCAATAGAAAGTAAATTAGAAAAAAAATTCAAATACAATAGAAAAAAAAATCACAATAACTATTTACAGTAAAGCATTTACAATACAAAAGTTATATTATATCATGAAATATGTCAGACGGAGGATCTTGTAGCTTGTAGTTAACTCCTTGTTTTGTAATGGCAGATAAACTGATTTAGTTTGACATTGCAGGTGAGAATTGATCCATTGATAATTGATGCATATTTGAGACAATACGTGCAATCTTAACTTTGTTGTTTTTTCTATAGCAGAGGATAATGAAGATATGATCAGTGATACTGCTGCGGTCTCAATTTACTGACATATCTCAATCCATTGCAGCTGAAAGGCTGCAGTTCTGCAGTGACATTCAGTCATGGTCATTTTCTTGTTACAGGGTCACATGGGACCACAGGGCCCACTTGGACCTCCTGGACCAAAAGGTGAAAAGGTACAACACTTTCTATTCTTTTTTTGTCTTCTCTAACAGCTGTCTGCATTTTGATTGTCTAATGAGCTCTGGGGGCCTGTTAGGTACCACAGTGACTGGTCAGTTTTCTTTTCTTTCTTTCTTTCTTTTTTTTTTGTTTTTTTTTTGTTTGATGCGATGGGACTTAAATTTGTCCCTAATTAGCGCTACCTTTGTCTGCTGCAGTGTCCTTGCAATTCTCCCAAAGTTATTCCTACTTTGATCAATGATATGAACTCAGACACACCCAATTAACACCATAAAATGTATATAATTAGCTAAGCACCTGGACTTTCTGTGCTCATAAATTTGTAGCCACATTAGCCATATAATTCGTGTTTATTTGACAGGAGCACTGTGCAATAAAACATGCTGGACCAGAGTTTAGTCATACACTAATTAGCTTTTTTTTATTTTTTTTTTGTCCCTTGGCAGAAGCCATCTGGATGTTGATAGTTGTTGTTTTTTCATTGCCAGTATCCTCAATGTAATTAGCTACATTTGTGCACTAATTAAATCAATATCATGCTATCAAGCAGGTCATTGCTAAATCTATTATTGTCAGTTATGTGTTGGGAAATTGTGGCACTGAAACTGTTACATGGATACAAATACAAATTAGTTATGTATAAATCACTAGTGGTTCAGAGGATTATCTGTCATCCATGCAGCTGTCACTTCTCTCTTTTTTTTGGCCACTGTCCATCTCTAATTATGCTTTTTCTTTTAAATGCTATGTTGGGCTCTAACCATGTTCATTTCATTTGACACGTACTCAATGTGATTTTTAAATTATGCATGCAGCCGTGACTATTCTTTAATGATTCTCAAAAGACCCCTGGAGCAAACTCTGGCACCATTTTTATGAAATGGGATTATTGTGGGTAATAACTTGCATAATGACATTCATATAAAGAGAGGAGGCCAAGTGTTTAGACCAAACATGGCAAGTCTGATTTGGATATAGGGCATACATAGTACTTTTGACTAATTGTTTCTGCATTGTTTCTAGGGAGAACAGGGAGACGACAGCAAGATGCAAGGTCTTCCAGGTCGTCAAGGTGACAGAGTGAGTTACATATTTGTGTTTTTAATATTATTATTATTATTATTATTATTATTATTATTATTATTATTATTATTCAGTGGTGTTCTGGATTTCTGAACTGTTTGTTTCCAATTCAACTCAGGGTCCTTCCGGAGACAGAGGAGAGAGAGGACAGCCGGGTGACCATGGACACATTGTAAGTTAGGAAAAAAGTAACCTTCCCCTTAGCTGATGTTCTTGTTTTTATATTGGAGATAGTAAAAAATTTTAGAAAAAAACAATGTTAATGCAATGCATTTTTCAGGGTCAAATAGGCGTAGATGGACCTAGAGGCGAAGCTGGTGCCCCAGGGCTTCCTGTAGGTATCCACTTTCTTTCTTCTAAAATGTAGAACTTAACCTTTTAAGCTCAGTATGAAATTTTCCATTTATCCATGATCTTCAAATCTTCAGGGACATCCTGGACCAAAGGGACTACCGGGGTTAAAGGGATCCAAAGGTGATCAAGTAAGGACTTTGATAAAAAAAGATGGTTGATGCTGGTTTTTTTAGGCAATATTGCATATATTTTCATTAATTGCCTTAGTTAGAAATGTGGGACATGAAGTCTTTATGTTTCAGGGTCTGAAAGGAAAATCAGGAGCAACCGGTGCATCTGGGACCAAAGGGCCACCAGTGAGTTGTATACATTCTTCTCTGCTTCATAGTCTTCATATTCTTGTTTGAATCTAAAGAAAGCTTTAAGTTAAAGATTTCTCTTTTTCTTCCCCAAGGGTGCAGAAGGCCCTCTTGGCTCACGTGGAGTCATGGGCAGGGAGGGTGTTGAGGGTCCAACTGGAATAGATGGCCTGCTTGGTAAAGATGGAAGTAAAGGAGTCAAGGTGAAAAGCTTGAGAGTGGTGCTTGTTTCAGTCGGGAAAAAGAAAATCTTTGTTTATTGTTCAGTAACTTTCATCTTTGTTTAGGGAGAACAAGGAGAAGATGGAAAAGTGGGATTATCTGGTAAACCTGGGCATCAGGGTGAAAAAGGTGTGACTGGGCTTCCTGGAAGTCAAGGATCCTTTGGACCAAAGGTGAGAAAGATGGGTCCACATCTTACATATGCTTTTATTTGATTGTGCTAAATTTGTCATTTTTATGTCTCACAATAGAAGAAAATTTATAATTAACATAAGTAGCCACTTTCAGGCATTAAGTTGTTTAACTGTAGCTTTATTCTATTACTTTTTTAAAGTCTACATTTCAAAAAGTTCTCTAAAATGCACCAAAACCTTTAGTCTTTCATTTTTTTAACTTTATATGTTAAAAAAAGAACAAAGGAAAGTGTTTTCAGTGTCGTTAATGACCAACCTCTGTATTTACTTTTTCAAATACATCTATGATTTAATGCCAGCAGCACATAAAAAAAAGTTTAGACAGAGGCACTTTATCATTGTGTTCATTTATCCTTCTTTCTCATTGTGTTTTCTCATTATGTTTTTTAATTATCTGGGAAGTGGAAATGCTAATTGATGCATTTTTAAGAGGACATTTTGTCCGGTCATGAATGTAAGATTTTTGTTGTTTAACAGTCTGTGGTGGTTGTTTTTTTATTCTCCTCCTTATGATGCTCCATACATTTTCAACAGTAAACAGATCTGGACTGTAGAGTCTTTTTGGTCTGGTAGTTTCCTACTGAAACAATCACTTACCCCCTTGGATAGGATGCAATACACACCTCTGCATCAGCGGTGCCTTCCTACATGTCATGCACACTAATGCACCCCTTTTACCATCTTGAATGTTTGATTCTGCTCCTTTTGCAGCCTATACTGTATTTAAGCACATTCCGACAGAGAAGTTCTAAGAACTGCCCTAGTTCTATGAACGGCCCTTCCGCCGGGGACCTGTTTCATGTTGCATTCGCACATTAGTTGGGGGCGGTAGCGGGACCGATGTGACGCAACTGTCTGCGACAGTGATGTGTGACCTTTGCACCACACAACAACAAAACAAAACCAGCGAAAAATAACAAGTGCACACCATCAAGCTAATATGGATTACGAAGAGATCGCCGTGTTCATGCACTGCCTCGTCAAAAGCTCTCTGGATGTCCTGGGTGGCGTAGATGGCTAAAAGAGATTTAACGTCCTCGTAGGTCCATTTGTCGCTGGCTTTGTCCATTGTCGTGTTGTTGTCTGTAGCTGAGCAAAACTCCGGTAAGGGGCGTAGCAACGGATGACCAAACACCTACGTCATGAGGGGTCCGATGAAAAAGACCCTGCCTCGGAGCAGGAGCTAAAATGGTTATAGAAACGGAGGGTCCTAGTCCTAGTTCCTATATGTCGAAATACACGAAAAAACAGCCTGGGTTCTGAAAAGGTTATAGGAACTGCAAGGTTCCTACAGTCGGAAAGGGGCTTTCCAACTCAGCTGAAGCATTCATCTGACCACATAGCATGTGTCCGCTGTCTTTGTCCATTTGTGATGAGCTTGTGACCAGGAAAGTGAGCAGAGTTTCTGGACAGATATTGATATATGGTTTCCTCCTTGTTTAAAACGGTTTCAGGTTACATTTCTTAATGCAGAAGCAAACTGTGTCGAGCGAAAATGGTTTTCAGAGGTATGTCTGAGCCCACGTGGCTATATCAATCACGGAGGGAGGATGATTTCTTATGCAGTCATACCTGAGTCATACCATAATTATTTACTGCAAATGCAGATTTTTTTTTTTTTTTTGAGTTTGGCTCAAACTGGTTGAAAAAACTTTTTTTTTTTGTAAAGACTAATCTTTAATACCCATTCCTGACCCCCTCCATTCAATCTGCTGAATGTAAAAATCTCCTGCAACACCACCAGTTGTACCTAAACCTTTTGGCCTTTGTTTGCCGATGCCGATAAATTTGTTCAGTGAAGACTGTGGGCATCATTTCTTTGTCCTTGGGTCTGACAGATTTAAGTTTTTGTTGCATCTTTTTTGTTGAATTTCTGGGTTTGGGACATGGAAATAGATTAAAGGAAGGAAAGTTAACAGTGACGATTGGTGGAAGGCTTGTGATGGGTCATCGGCTAGCAGCTAGCTTGCATTACTGGCTTCAATTAATTTCTCAAGGTCTTTGTGCAAATGCTGTGAGGGGTTGTGAGGAGGATGTTGATGCGTGTGTGTCTCTCTCTTTCTAGGGTGAAAGAGGTCTACCAGGCCAGAGTGGTCCAGTGGGGAAGAGAGGAACCATTGGTGGGATGGGACTTCCAGGAAAACAAGGAGATCTGGGAACTAAAGGACAACCAGTAAGCACAGATGTTTTTAAGTGCATTCTTAGGATGTGCAGCGATCACAGTACTTCCTGCTGTCACTTTTTATCAGGGGGATGGTGGTGAACAAGGATTTCCAGGGGTGTTGGGCCTGTTTGGACCAAAGGTGAGCTCCAATGTAATCTTCATTTACAATCAGTTTTAATTTCCTGTCTTCAACCCTTAAAATAGGCATTTTAACGCCTGATGATTATGTGTGTAAGCTATAAGGTATTACTGTAATATGCACCACCATACCCCGCCATCTTTCGGTTTTACTTGAAGCACTGCTGCACTGTAGATCATAACCAGCTGCAGAAACACAGCAGACTTTATTAGTCTGTCTTCAACTTAAATCCCTCAGAGTGCTGTTGGAGAGTTTCCTGCTTTAGGAGTTTAAAGTGCATGTTAGTGTTCAGTAGTTGGTTTGACTCAGAGGCAGTTTGTAGGGATAAATAAAGTTATTTTATTAAACACTGAAGTGCAGAGATGAAAATGATATTGGAAAAGAAAACTTGTATCTACAGCAGTGTCTGGGTACATTAAAAAATAACAATATTTTTACCAGGTGGATAAATGTTTTACAGATTTTAATATGTCAAAAACAGCCACGAGGAAATCCATGCAATTATAATGTAGTGTTTGTTATATATGGATTTTCCATTTTATTCCTCCACCAAGGTATGTGATTGCTAATGTGTGACCTTAAGCTTCCAAGATAATGAGACAACATTTTGATTAAACTTGTCAGAGTCTGAACATAGGCAAAGTAAGAAACCAGTTCGGTTTCAGTGCAACTCAGAAGTGCTTTTGCTTTCTTATCATTTGCCTACATTTAAACGTTTAATACAAAGAATTGTGTTTAATAGGTAATGGTATTCAGTGTGTTTCAGTCTCTGCCGAGCATCAGCGTTATAGCATCTGTTTCTCTAATGTGATAAGGCTGCAAAGGTCAGTTGAGACAGTTATTTGAGCACATCACATGTTGCTCACTGGTTGTTGCTGTTATCAAGTCCACTCATCATCACGTTTATGGTCAAATCTCCCTCTCCGACAAGCACTGTGCATGGTAGCTCTTCCTCCATCAGTGCATATACACTTGCTGTTTTGTTGAAGCAGGGAAACAACTAAAAACTGCAGAACAGTGGACCTCTAGGACTGGAATTGATAAGCCCTGCTCTAAACCACAGGCCTGTACAATAAAGTGTGATTAACATACCTGGATATAGTATCTCTCTGTTACCTGGATTGACTTACACAGACATTCAGTTTCTGGATAAGCGGTACTAATAAGCTGGTTATCAACTCAATAATTCAACCCAGGGTTTTTCCATCTCAATCACTGCGTGCTGACATAAAAGGGGTGGTGTTTGCAGAGTCTGACTAATGACAGGTATGGAGAAACCCTGCAGAACAGCTACTTTACCACAGTGGAGCAGACGAGTATTGTTTCAAAATATGAAGAATTTAAACATATAATGCAGTCGGAAAGCAACACCGTTGCCGCAGCAAAAGCCAGTAAGGAATGCTGCCGTAAAAATGCAGACTCTGTGTAAATTCGTCAGATTATATGATATTAATTCTTCATACAGAATAAACGGACAGCACTCTGATCACTTAATTTCACTTTAGTACGGCCCAAACGTTTTATTCAGATTGTTTCCCCACTTTCCTTAATTCAATTCAGTTTAATCTTTATTTCAGACTCACAATTTGGTCCATTTATGAAAAAAGGGTAGTAAAAAAGCAAAAAACAAAACAAAACACACAAACACAAAAAAGCAACTGTTAGCAACATAACTCAAAAAGATATGGAGGGATTTTGAAATGGAATAAGTTATGAGTTATTAGAGTTTGGGGGTGATCCGGATCACCTCCTTGATCCAAGAATTTTTTTAAAGAATTCTTTATAATGGGGAAACGGAGATAATTTGGCTATTAGAGCTTCTAACTCAAAAATAATGACAACAATCAATGTCAATAAAAAAGGACCCCCATGTGAGTGTGTGTGTGTTGGATTATTAATTCCTCACCGTGACGGAACGAGTAGTTGTGCTTTCCATAAAAGTATGATTCTACAGTTCTGATATGTGACAATTATTAATAACCTCTTTATTTTAGATGCATCCCTAGCGGAACTTAAGAGGCTTGGCAACTAATCAAAGGCTTTACTTCTTCATCAAAAGGATGCATCTATCCCTAAAAACTCTTTGGTCTGCATCCATTGATAACACCCCCTTGGAAATTTGAAATAAAGTTATTCGCATTTTTCTGGTGAAGCTCTGCTAGCAAAGTCCTCGAAGACACCCTCTCCACACAGTCTGAAGATAAGCCATTCTGCATTTTCATTTTGAGAAGGCTGAGCTGTGAGGATGAAGGATGTTCACACTGGTAAAGTGACACAAATAGGCATATGTCATTTTGGAGTGTGATGCTGGCTACACACTTACTGGGGAGAGAAGTACATTCCTGATATGAAAGGTTACAGCTGCAGTCAGTTGAAATAAAAGCGTGAGAGCAAGTGAGATATAACACATACTGTATATATTTTCTCAGAAGAAATTCTCTTTTGTTTTTTACCTCCTAGCTATTAAATCCATGACAGCACACGTAAATAAAGTTTTTGTAACATGAAACGCTATTTTCAGCTGACTTAGCATTAATAAAAAAAAATTTAAAAATTACTTCCCACAACAGGTTGATGCAGATTTATGATTACTTCATACTGGTTAAACCTTGTATTTGTTAACATGTTTCTAGGGACCACCGGGGGACATTGGCTCTACAGGAATACAGGGACCAAAAGGACCACGAGGTTTGATGGTAAAATGAAGATTAATGGCAGTTTGGCAACTCGGTGCAGTATTTCAGCCAACGCTGGTGAACTGAATTCTCACAAACTGCACACTTGGTGTGAAAAATAAGTGCGACCTCATCAGATGCTCCATCACACATGTCCTTAGTCACTAACATGCCTCTGCTTTCCAGGGTGTGGAGGGAGCTGTGGGCCCCGTTGGCATCATCGGCCCCAGCGGTCATCCAGTATGTACCTCATCTCTCATCCTATCTGCCAAGCTTTATGTGACTCCTCTCTGTTTTTTTGGCAGTGATGGAGTGATTGCCTGTCTTCTCTCTCTCCATCAGGGACCCCAGGGTGACAAAGGAAGTCGGGGGGAGACGGTGCGTGGTGCAGTTTTGATGAATCCTTGTCTGTCTGTACTGTGAGCACAGAATAGGATACTTAGTATGGAGACAGCGCACCACTCAGCCTTCTTTGCCCCGCAGCACTTTTCATTTCCTATTGTGTTCTGCTGTTTGTTGTTACACTCACACTGACACTTAGCTGCTGTGGAAATCCTGTCAGTGTGATAAATGTTGGCCGCTTGCTCATCTCAAGCTTTTTAAGAGGTTTGTTGAGCGCTGGTACACAGACATAATTCACAGCCCTGCGCTTAAAATGCTAACATTTATGTGCAGGACTGCTGTGTGAAAACAGGATTTGTTGTGTGGCAATGAGATTCCTATGAGAAAGCCTAGTAAAAGGTTAAGAGCTATTCACTTACAGTGTGTTGTATATGAAGATGTGAACTAGTAAAGCAATTCTTTATGCTTTAAATAATGGATAATATATCTGCTTTGCTCTGATTCTCATTTTTTAAATTGATTTCATTTTTTGTCTTTTTTCATTTTTCTCTCCTCAGGGGTTGCAAGGACCGAGAGTGAGTTATTACTTTTGTCTGTATCATTATTCTTTGCACAATATAAGAAGAAATGCATGAATTATATACTTTATCATAAAACCCTAATGTGTTGCTGGAATCTTTTAGGGATCCTCTGGTCCTCGAGGACCACCTGGGCTACCAGTGAGTTTTTCTTTTTGTACTTTCTCCAGATGAAAAAGACTATTTTTCCTTAGGCATCCTGTAATATTTAGACAGCATTATTCAAGACACAGTTATATAAGGAATGTGGAATGAAAGTACTGATTGACAGCTTTGGTTTAAGGGAAAAAATCATATTGTAATTGGTTGAAGGGTTCAGATAAACACAGCCACAACCTTTCCTGCTGTCTTCATTAGTTTTATGTGTCAGCATCCCTCCAACTTTGTCTTCATTAAGTCAAATGCACTTAAATCAGATTTTACTCAGATGATGGATTTGGTCATAATATATTACGTTTTTACCTCCAAAAATTCCGAATCCTGGATTCACTGTATTTCTGTCTTCGTCCATCTTTAATGGGAGGGGCCCTTGAATACATTTCTCTGCATATCAGTAAAGACTTGTGACCCAGTACTACTGGAAGCCATGCCCATGCCTCCACCTGTTGGTTGGTTATGTTTTAAGATCAGGAGCCACTCTGAGCTTTCTCCATGCTGCTTTCTTTCTTCTGTTTAGAGGATGCTGTGCTACAGCTGCCCAATTTTTTATTTATTTGTTCATTTTTCTTCAGCACAGTCTAAATTAGGCTTTCTGTTGTTGGAAAACACATCATTAGCCGAAATCAAGTCCTCTCCTCCTAATAGATTTGGATAATTATATGTAAACCTCATTACAAGTGTTTTACACTTGATTAGATGTTGATTTGACCACTCTGATGGATTTGTTTCATTTTGCAGATTGAGGATTGTCTATTTCACTTGTATTAGAAAACTCCTTTGAGTCGATGTTGTAGGTCCAAAGCAACAACTTCCAAATACCATTACCACACTTGGAATCAGCTTCTTATTTTCACCTGTTTTAATTGTGGAAAATAAATATTAAAGGAATAGCTAACAGACATTTGCTAATCTACTTTTTGATTCCTGGACAGTTACATATATACAAGTTATGATTCCTAAACTACTTTTAATTTATGATGTATATATCTTTAAAGCTGCGCTACTGATTTTGGGCTGGCTTGGTGAGACACCCCCTAAAGATTGCTAATTAGCATCAGTTTTGCATCCTACCTGTACTCTGAGCTCTTTCCAGCCAGTAAGAGTCAGTCTGATGTTGAATCTAGTCTTGTCTCTTCTCTGTCCCTTCAGTCTTTTCCTTGCTTCCTTCAATAATGTCCTTAGTCATGTGCTTCTACAATTTCTTTGCAGGGTCAGTCGTGGTGCACATTCAAATTGGCCAGTGCGTATTGATGCTGGTGTATAACACTGGGCCGTAAAGCGACTCCCAGGAAAAAAAAAAGAAGTGCGATTTCTTAGCCTCGGGACACTTCAGGGCTGTTTTTTATGCTTATATTCATGTTCACATGACTGTAACTGATTGACAATGCAGGAGAAGTCAGTCAAATAAGGTAGTGTCTCCTCACAGGTGTTTAAATATACAGATGCAAATATTCCTGCAGAAGAAATCTACATGTCTCCAGATCAAAGTTTCACATTTGAAACAAAGGCTCATTAATTCATTGTTGACCAAGAGACTTGTCAATCACCCTTTTCTACACTAAGCTGTTCTGCACACAGTTAGGATCAAATATGACAGAGTCCTGTTTTTCTGCAAAAATAAAGACGAGGTGTTTCTCCAAGTCTGGTGGAAAATCATATTGTGTTGTGTTATTTAGGGAATAATCTTTCTTGTTAGACCAACTTTTTTTCTCACTGTAATCTAATACAGTAGATGACCATTTACGGCTCTTCTTTTCTGTATTTGACATGATTAATTTCTTGTGTGCTTAGGCCTCATTTCCTCTGCATTGGTTATTGTTTTTTTTTTCCCTTATCTGCATATTGAGTGAAAACTGAGCTGCTCCCCCATCAGAGTAGTTTAGGTTTTACAGAGCAGTTAATGAACACAAAGACATTCAATGATTGCTAACAGACATGCAAACAGTCCCAAAAAGTCTTTTTTTTTTCTCCCATTGTTTTCAAGGGCCTTCCCAGTTCTGCATTTTTACTTGTAAGTATGTGTTTCATTATTTCATAATTTGGGCTTTCTGGATGACAGAGAAAAAATTTAAATGTCTTCTGCTGGCAGAGAAATGAAGCTCTCAGTACTGCATTTGAGATCATCAATTTCCATGCTGCACTCAAGCAAGAGGTTAGTTTTTAGGGAAACTATGTTAGCTGCAGTCTCAAAATATATTTTGATATATGCTCATTTAAAGTTGTGCAATTATTATAATAGCATGGTACAGAATAGTGACAATAATATTGACCAAAGATCTCATGCTCAAACTAGAATTATCAAAGCTTGGACCTGCCCATGTTAGACCAGGGAACAGAGATCTTGAAGACCTTGCAGCATCTCAGCTCACTGATCCAGAGTTTGAGAAACCCGCTGGGAACCCGTGACAATCCAGCCCGGATCTGCCGTGATCTTTTCAGCTGTGAGCAGCGGGTTTACGATGGTAAGAAGATGTTTTCACAGCTCTCTTTGTCTCCATTTATTGATTTATCTGATTTTATTCTATCTTATCCTACATCTCCTTTTGCAGGCTCTTACTGGGTTGATCCAAACCTCGGCTGCATAGTTGACAGCATTGAGGTGACGTGCAACTTTACTGGTGGAGGACAGACTTGCCTGAAACCTATCACAGTTTCTAAGGTTTGGATCAATGCTTATATCCATGTAGGACATTAAAATGAGACAGATAAAAAAAAATTTAAACACACATCACTTAGATACAAACAGGATTATTCTGAGAGCATACACTGCTGACAGTGGATTAATACAGAATGGAAAATGTTCCCGTGTTTTCTAGAGGATCTGAAGTTGCAGAGAAAAACCTAAAACTTTTAAAGGAACAGTGTGTAAGAATCACTGACATCTAGTGGTACAGATGGGCATAGAAATGACCTGAAATGCCAAGCACAGTGGCCAAAATCCTTCCAGACATAAACATGTTTTTTTTATCAGTGGCCTACCGGTAAGTATGTGCATTTTAAGGTGTTGCTCTGGCCCCTATCAAGCAAAGCCAGTACTCGGATAAAGCTCAGACACCACACACATAGCTGTTTGTCCATTCAGAAACACCGTAGTAAAAATTGTGGTACAAATATGGCAGCTGCCATGTATGTGGACTCACAGCATGTAGATGGCTCAGTCTAGGAAAATAAAAACATCAATAAATTTAGTAAAGTGCTTTAATACCAATAGAAAAACTATTTTTAATGATATACATTTTTCAGTGACTTTTGATTTTGTTACACACCGCACCTTTAAGACAGGCCATGTGACCACATCATGTGTCTTTTGAGTGATAAGACCATAGCTGCCCATTTTCTGGCTTTAATTGGATGGATCATTCTGGTGGTGAATCTAAAGATGTTCTTTTGGTCTTCAAAATTGGGCCCCCATCAAATGTGTGTTTATTTGGCAAGTAAATCTCTGAACTCTTAATCTTTCCTTTATCTTTTGGGATAATAATTTATCCTTAAAATATTTTAGCAAAACAGTAACTCACACACAATGACATATGGACTGACCTGCTGAAACTGCACATTAAATAATAAAGACAGCTCTTAAAATCTGTAATCCAGATGTAATTTGATCAATTTCATAGAGCAGCTGGAGAATATAGGGAAAATTTGTGGAGAAACTTCCCATTTTAAGTTGTGTTAAGTGTATTTTATTTAAAATAGTCTGCATTTTAAATTATGGATTTAAAAAGGAAGCCTTCTTTTAGGTATGACTACAATGCAGATGGGTTTCATCTCATTATAATTACTGGCAGTTCTTCCATATTCAAAATTTACACAGCTGAATTAATCATATTAATATGCATAAATCCACTTGCTCTTCAGCTGGAGGTGGGAGTGGGTCGCATCCAGATGAACTTCATCCACCTTTTAAGCACAGAGGCTGTGCAGCACATCATCATTCACTGCCTCAACACACCTGTGTGGGCAGCAGGGCTGTCTCGGCAACCTTCGCCTACCACCGTTAGCTTCATGGCCTGGTCAGGGGAGAAGATTCGTGCTGGAGACTTCTTGGAGCCGCTCGTTCCCAGGGATGACTGCTGGGTATGCTCTTTTACTATTGTAATATGCAGGTCAATGCAGTTCTTAGTGCTTTGGTCCAAAGTATAGACAGCTTTGAAGAAGAATAGTTTGGGGAAATGCACTTATGCTCTCTTGCTGAGAATTGGGGAGGCTGATATGACTCAATTTGGTTAAAGTTTGGAGCTGGAGCCAATTATTACATTTCATTAATGCAAAGGCCATCAACAGGAGAAAGGTTCAGACCGAGGGCTGTTATACATGTACATGAGAATTATTTCTTTAAACGCTGAGCAATTTTTCCTTTTTTTCCTAAATATTTTCTTATTCTTCCTATTTTTATAGCAACATGCAACTTTCTACAGTGCTATTCAAATAATGCTCCCAGGGTATGGTACCACAGTGTGCTTCTTTGCTGGGTTGGAAGTAGACAAGTAAAGTTGTGACAACTACAGGAATCGGAAGCACTAACTTTCGAGGCTTTATCAACCTCTGTTGTTGTAAAACAGCTTTAATATTTACTTTTATAATACTTTTTCTTTCCTCTGGCAGATTACCACTTTGCTTTGTACCAATTCAAGCTATTTATAGGACTTAAGCTGATTGAACTTCAATTAAAAAACAGAACTGTGTGTATGGGGGGTGTTCTTAAACGTTTGACTGGTAGTGTATGTTGTGTTTTTACCCACCTTCAAACAGATTTAGGCAACACATTTAAATACTCTGTTTGCAGCGGCTTGTCATCACAGGAACAATCGGTGGCTTTTTCCTAGCATGCTCTTTTGTTTAAATGTTTCTCACAGCAGGCAGTATCACAGAAATGCACTATAATTTTTTGGCAGTTAAAGATAATGCCCAAATAAGACAGAAAGGAAGGTTGCATGAGGATACAGTACTTTAACCGTACTGTCAACATGCTTTGACAGTAAAGATGGAAACTACATGTGTATGAAGTAAACATTTCTGTCAAATGCCTCTTGTGTTAAACATGTTTCTAAACCAACAAAATCTAGTTTATTCTAGTTTTTAAAAACTCAGTTATCATTTGTACATAATATAATGTATTCATTTTTAATTATAAGAGATTCAGGTGAACTGGTGTTCTTGATTTTTTTTCCGGTGTTTTATGTAGCAAATCTGCCGTTAGTGGAGCGCATGTTCTCACTCATCTTCAGCTCAGATAGATCTCTCAAACATGTCTTCTTACAACATAACAGTGTAAAACAGTGAAACAGTGTTAGCCATCACACTGTTTCTCGGGATAATCCACAGGCTTCACTATCAAAGGTTTCTCTTGAAGAGATTAGTTCCAGTGAAAACTGTTCCCAGTCAGGTCTGTGGATCCTTCATGAGGATTGGTGCTTCATTGTATGAAGGCAAGCTGCTATTTAACTGTCTTTTTCTTTTAGTTTGTGTCCTCTGTACATATGAAAGCAGAAATCTCTGGGATTATCTGAAAACTTTCACCCCAAACCAAACTACTTACACATGTAGACTCCACAAGCAGAAGGAAAACTGACTGATGTTATTTTGTTTGACTCTCAGATCAAAGATGGACGCTGGCATCAGACTCATTTCATCTTCCAGAGCCAGGACCCAACCTTGCTCCCCATTGTGGATGTGTACAACTTACCGACCGTAGAGCCCAGTGCAAGATTTCACCTCGAGGTCGGACCTGTTTGCTTCTTGTAGGGTCCCACGCTGGGAGCCTAGAATAATCCTTAAAGGAAAAACAGCGTGGGAGATATTGAATAACGGTGCTTCTGGGGTTTGCAGCAGAACAAACCCTTGTTATTTTTAGGAAATACGCTTGGACTACAGAATCATGAGGGCACCAGATAAAGAAGACTCGTTGGGAGACTATATGGAAACAATGATGAGCTCCCTTTTAAAGACTTGCTTGTGTGATGGAAGACCTGGCTGGACGTCTCGCGCCTGTCATGTCTCAGACCATGTTGTACCATGTTTCTTCACAGTCTGACCCTCAGTTTTGCAAAAAAAAAATCTTAATTTTTATGAGATCTGTAAAATATGAAAGAGGTATGTCTGCAAATTTAGTAACACCAATTTTAAAGTATTATTTATAGATGTATTTGTGCTGTATATTGTGATATAAAGTGCAATGGCTATTTCACAGTCAAATCACTCATTCAGGTATACACAGACATGACTCCAGGTATTTTTTTTTTTAGCCTCTATTGACAGATCGGTGATGAGCATTTGTGCAGATTTCTAGGCACAAACAACTGCTGTGTGGTACCGTCATTGTAAAGGTGGAGCCGAGACTTCCACAGGGTGACATGATGCTACCTCGTTCTGCACCTCTCATCTCACTTCAAACAGCAGTTACCTGATATAATCTGGGGTGACACAGAGGTGACACCTGGTGCTGCGACAGTTGACACTCAGACGATAAATTCTTTGTAAGCTCTCATTAAAGCTATGTCTTTGCTTTTAAAAAAGGAAAGAATGTAAAATATCTACTGACAGGAGGCAAATTTCTTAAATTATATTGTCAAGCTATTATTTTAACATTTTTAATATCCTGAGTTAATTTTTTCTTGAAGTGTAAATGTATACTTATGCAGCCTTTTATTATCAGTGGGTTCTATTTAAGTATTATTTAAATTCAGACAAGCTTGTCCACTTTAAAACCAGGTGTCAAAAGTCTGTCTTTGGTCATTTACAGCTTTAAAAATAGTTATTATCAGTGCAACAAATATGGTTGGTTGCACCAATCTGGAAAACTCAAGAGGATGCTGCCATTGGTACATAAGCTCAGTGTTTGGTCTGTACAGACATTATATGCTGAACGCTCAACAGGTAATTCAATAAACATCTGAAACTTTTGTTCATAAACAGCTTTCACCTTCTTTAAAAGGAAAAACTTCACAAAAATTAAAGATAAAATGCATTTATATTGTCTATTAACAGAAAATTTAATGGTATTTGTGGAATAGTGCTTCTTAAGCTGCCATTTGCAGCAATGTTTGATGGAAAAACTCGGGCAGGCGAGGTTATCTTGGGCACATGGCATGGCGACCTCCATCAATAGGCAGGTTGACCCCAGTGATGAAGCTGGCAGCGTCGGACGCCAGGAAGGCGATACTGTGCGCCACCTCCTCCACCTCGCCTGGCCGACCAAGTGCGTGGGTCTGCTTACACTTTGCAAGAAACTGGGGAGATAAAAGGCACAAAGATGAAAGTGTCATTTATAATAGGACTTTTCTATGTTAAGTTTTTAGATTTATGTGCTTGAGTCAAGAAAAAATAAAGACAAATTGTCACATTAGTGTTACTTAAAGATCTAAGCCTGGCTCACCTGAGCATACTGCTCCTCATCCAGCCCTGCTCTCTTGTGGACATCTGTGATGATCACACCAGGACTGAAAAGATAAAACCACATACACACACATTTATACTGTGAGGAAAATAAGTATTTGAATAAATGGTAAATGGTCCGTACTTATATAGCGCTTTTATCCAAAGCGCTTTACATTGTACATCACATTCACCCATTCACACACTGATGGCGGAAGCTGCCATGCAAGACGCTCACCACGACCCATCAGGAGCAACTAGGGGTTCGGTGTCTTGCCCAAGGACACCTCGACATGAACTCGCCTTGGC
>JBAMHW010000012.1:9191938-9214120 GCA_037177495.1 Rhadinocentrus ornatus
ATTACAGCTCATAAATTTATAAAGATTTTAGTGATCAAGTCACTTTTTTAGACAAGGAGATGACAAAAAACGAAAACAGAATGCAGAGGAACATGAATATTAAAGTAAAATTAACAAATAATTAAATATTTATTATACATACCAGACTGAGTTCACTCTGACTTGCTTTGATGCCAGCTCTGGGGGAAAAAAAGCAGTTTTATGATGACTTGTCCTCACTGTGATTTTATAAGGCTTTACAAATAAAAATGGCTCAACCCACCAAGTGCTATACAGCGTGTAAATTGGTCAATGGCAGATTTGGACATGCAGTAAGCCAAGACACCGGGGAACTACAGAAAGGATGAAGTAAAAAAAAAAATCTTATATAATGAACAAAATAGATTAAAAAGAACAGTGGTGTTGTTTAAGGCTGGTCTCCAAACACTAAATACCCACTGATCTCTGTCCGTTCACACTGGAAACATTGACGATGGAGCCTTTGGTCTTGATCAGGTGTGGCACACAGAGTTGAGTCAGGTGGTAAACAGATCTGTGACAGGAAATAAGAGTTTTCGGAGAAACTAATAATTACCCTTTAAGCAGCAGTATACAAATCACTCACAGAAAAACTTTCCAACATCCATGGGTGGATTCAGCAGTGTGATTAACAGCATCACACCTGCACCCACACATTCACACATTGAGATCAGAAGACGGGTGCAACATGATTAATGTTCCTGTGGATTCGATGCAGTTTGGAATAAGGTGGATAAGTAAGTTATGTAATTTATATTTGTTTATTTTTTCCCTTATGAAGTCCAATTCTGTCACAATGCTCATCTTCATTTACAGCAAAAATAGACTCAGTGAGTGATAAATGTACTGGCTAGCCAAACACAAGATCATGTGACCTAGAAGGATCCCTCATCAACGTCAAATGGAGACTTTGTCCTTTATATCTATAATAAATATAGTACATTGACTTAATTGTGCCTGCTCACATCAACACATAATGCAGGTCTGTACAAACCCGAAAACCCACAGGCTGTTTAAAAATGTGAAATACAAAATGCAATGATCTGATAACTACAACTAGATTTCACTGAAGATAGTTTCAACAACTGGTATGTTGACTTTGCGCTGAGAAGTAGGAATTTGCTGCAACGTCACTGTGAATAAAAAAACATGCATATAAAAAGATTCAGCAAGACATAAAAGGCTGAAAAATACTGAACGGCACCAATCTTCAGCTCTGCATTAAACACACACATTACTGCATGGTGTAATTAGTTACGCAGGTTTAAGAAGACTTTTAAAACCATTGTTAATAAACATTGTTAGTTAAAAAATCCGAAATGCTGCAGCAATTCCTGGACTGAGATGATGTGGAAAACTGTCCTGTGGTTTGAACTAAATAAAGTTTTCAACTTTTTTCGAGATAAACAGACATCAAGCCCTTTAAGAAGGAGCTAAATATAAGCTTCAACATCAGTTTGAGCCTTCGAGTTCTCTACAACCATGATCGTTTGTGCTTGTGCAACTAGTTGATGCTTTCATGTGCAGTTCAGATCCCAACAATCGTTGCTTATGTTGGGGTTTCTGTAACTGTTTAAACCAAGAGTGGCTAAAAACAAAAAGAACTTCTTGTAACTCGAGTTGGATAAATATGTAAAGAAGCTAATTCATGTTGAACAGTGGCTCTACTAATGTTAGCGGAGATTAAATTCCCAAGTGTTGAACAGAATCGTTAAATTATGTGCAAACCTGATTCCATTACAAACCCGATACATTTTACATTGATGTTCCACAGATGCATCATATTTGATGCTGTGTAAAAATTAATTCATTCTGCAACTCTGCAATGTATATTTACATGTCAGAGCAGGTATGCATCAGGATACAGGAAAGCCACTGCAAACAACAGGAATGAAAAACAAATTGGCATAAAGAGAAGGATGGCACTGCGTCTGTGCTGATATAGGGGTGCATTAGTGACTTGGGTAAATGGAGAATCTGGGATGGCAACATTAATGCTGAGCGATTTATTATACTTTTGGAACAATGTGTAATAAAGCTTTGCTTATTACAGCAAACCAATGCCAAACCACATTCTGCATGAAATTTAAAAAAAAGCAACCAATTAACACAGCTGAAATAATCAATAAGATAAATGTGCTTTTAAAAAGAAGACAACCCAACAAAATAGTGTCATTACTCAGTTCGGAAAACATATACATGTATAACTGTATTTCTCTTGCAAGGCTTCCATCCAATCATTTCTTTTACCTACATCTTTCCACAATGTGGCACTGAATGACCCATCATCACAAGACACGTGCCATTTACTGTCCACTCAGCAAAATTAACATTCCCATCATCCATCACGATGGCAGGTCTTATAAATCCTACCTGACATTGATGTTCATGACCTTGTCATACTGTGCCAGATCTGTGGTCTCAATGCTGCCCATGGCCAGGATGCCAGCACTGTTGACCAGGACATCCAGCCGGCCAAAGTGAGCAATAATTTTCTCCACCGTCTTCCTCACAGTCTCCTCGTCAGTCAGGTCTCCGGGAACGAGCAAGGGCTGCACACACACAAAAAAAACACATTATGGCTTAAAGAGGCTAATTTATAAGGGTCTTTAAAGTTGATTTCATACTACTGTCAATAGTGTACTTGTGCACCAATGAAACACTGTGATTGCACATGACATTTCAAAAGCCTCCGTGTACACAGTTATTGTTACTTTAAATTCCTGCAAATGATCCACTTGAAAGGTTTAAACCTGTCAAGCAGTCACACTAACTCCATTCAACTTCACCTGACACGACATGTGATTTGTAATGAGATATATGTACTCTGATTTAACCCTATCCAGGTCACGTGGTGTGAAACTGATGACCCAGCTGGTACTCACATCGGCAGCTCCGCAGTCGGTGCACTGTTTGGCTATTTTGTTGAGGTTTTCCACATCCCGGCCGTTTAGCGCTAGCAGAGCTCCGAGTTTAGCGAACTGGACGCTCGTACCTGCCCCGATACCCGAGCTGGCTCCCGTTATTAGGGTCACTTTCCCCTTCAACGAAGACACCTACAAAACGAACACATACACACGACTCTCACAGTAACTTAGCATGCACAAATTAGCTCTGCGTGCCGTGACAAGCAACACAAACATGAAAACATTGTTATTTATATACAAAAAATTCAACGCTAACTTACTTTAAATGCATCCTCTGAGGCCATTTCAGCGTGGTTTACTTGTCCCCAATTCAAGCATGACTTGCTTCGTCCACTACTAATGACGTCATTTGACGCGACAAAAACTCATTTGTAGTTCAGATTACAATTCCGCGACTTTATCAAATCACCAACTACATGCCTTTTAACGAGTTTAACTTGCATGTGGAGACGTTAGAAAATATAGTGACGTCATATAAATTAATAATATATAAGTTTATATACGACAGAACATTGGTAGTTGATGTTTTTTTATTATGACAAAAAACAGTGGCAAGTCTTACAAAGTCAGACATGCTTCTTTTGGTCTAAACACATGGTAATAAAAAGATAAAAAAAAATAAAAAATCCAGTCGGCTATTAAAGTCCCTATTACTTCAAAATTAATCATGCATCCTTACTGTATTCTTTTTTTCAAGTTACAAAATCTGACTGTACTCCAAAAGTGGGAAAACAAACAAAAACTAAAAAAAGCAATGAAGATGAAAAATAAAATAATACAACTTTTGTTCATTACCATTTTAATCTGTATGACAAAAAGAAAAGATCACTTTGCAGTTTAAATTAGGCTTTTTTATGATTTCTAGCCTTTTTGACAAATTATCTGTTTTACCTTAGCAAGGCCCCAGGCTCAGTATCCACTGGTTTACTGGAAATAACAGGCACCATATACAAATATCTGAATTAAAACCCAGCTATCCAGCAAAAGGGTTAGCATGAATGGTCACATCCTTTATCCGAGTTTCAGTAAGGGGTCGGAACGTCTTTTCATTCACAGGCAGCTTCTCCAGCTCATCCAGTGTTTCCAAGCCATCGATGATCCTATATGTAAAAGACAGATGCCAGCAAAAAAATGAAACTTAAACGAATGCCTATTGGATGGTTACTATGTGTATTAATTAAAAATTACCTGATTTCCACTAGTTGGAAAAAATAATCTTGTATATTATGCTATGTTATTATTTTAGCGCATTGCTCTTGTAATTTTTTAATGCAATGTATACATTGCGTACTTTCCAAAAACTGTGTATTTCATGTCCAGATGGGGTTGTTTTGCATATGTGAAGAAAAACTGGGAGCCATTTGTGTTGGGGCCATTGTTTGCCATTGAGACCACTCCTCTCACATTATGCTGAAATCAGAAAAAAAAAAATTAAATAGTTCACTATTGAAAACATAAAGGGGAGAGTCATCCAAGGATTCACTAACCTTTAAGTGTTCACTGTACTCATCTTCAAATGTACGACCCCATATACTTGTTCCTCCTTTACCTGTGCCTGGAGTAGGGTTTCACACCAAGACACATTGAACAAATACAGTGAGCATGTTATTTTACACATCTAAATTGTCGATCTGATGATAAATCGTCAATATACCTGTTGGGTCTCCAGTCTGAACCATGAAGCCTTTTATATTTCGGTGGAAGTTGCAACCATTATAGAACCCACTGGCACACAAAGCAAGAAAGTTCTGTAAAATAGTACGACAGTCAACTAAAAAAGCCTCACATATACCGACCTCAAAATACCAAAACAAAGTACAGTGATGTAAAGCCAAAAATAAAATATTTTCAACAAATTTACAGAGAGCATGAAGATTTCAAAAAGCTTCGTTCTGTTCATGTAACATGAAAACGTACCTCACATGATCTTGGAGTGCGCTCACAGAACAACTCAATTTTAACGTCCCCTACATCTGTGTGAAGGGTAACCGCCTGCAAAATAAAAACTAAATCATTAAGAAGTCACATTTGTGATTCTTAGTCAGCAATTATTGACTTCTGATCTCAATCTGATGTAGCAAATCTGCCAAATTAAACGAATACACTGTAGTTAGCTGACTGGCTTGTGACTTGATTAACCCGTTAAAATACAAATAACTTTATTCATTTAAACATTTCATTTTTCAGCAGTTAATCTAAACCTACAGAAAATGTTTAAAATGAAAATTACCATTTCAAATGCTGCGTCTGTTATCGAGTGTGTCTGAGAAATACGGTCGGCTGGAGTGAGTCACCAACGTTTCTTGGTTCCGCTACGAGCTGTAAATAATATCTGCGTTTTTCACTGTTATGTTGTAAAAACAGTATATACAGTTACCTATTTAAAGTATTAAAGTTTCAGTGTTAAGACTGACTGATAAATCTAGGATTAGCAACACACACGTTTTGGTTAATTTGTGATTACTGAAAAGGCAAAAAAAAAAAAAAAAAAAAAAAAGATGGAATAGTTTTCTAGATCCATTACTCCAATATGAGTGATGAGAAGGACTTTAACTACAGATATTAAAATTAGGCACAGTCTATATTCCCCCTTGGCCCTCATGCTTTGTTTTATATTGAAGTACGAGGGTATCAACTCATAGGTATCAAGTTTTAATGGCCAACAAGTCATCCTGAAGGCACCTACATCCCTGTTGACGGGCTAGATCAGTGGTTCCCAAACTTTTTTTGCAGGGCCCCTTTTTCAATGACAACAATAATGTCAAGCCCCCCGATCCCAGTACCACATGTACCCCAAAGCTTAAAAAGAAACATGTGAAGAAATGTGCCACAAAATAGTTTTTACTTTATTGGCTGCTGCTTCGTAACTACAGCGAAAACCATGTCAGTGGCAAAAGGAATGATTTTTTTAAACCAGGAAACTCTGCAAACTACTTCAGGTGCGCTGAGCTTTCAATAAGACACATGCTGCTTTTGTAAAACTCTGCTATATATGATAGGTGAGTAGATTTATTTAAGTAATCAAGTCTTTTTTTTTTGTGTTCAGAATGATGAGTCCCCAAGTAGCGTTATTACTTCTTTGGCTTCATACTGTCAGATGCTGATATTTTAAGACATACAACACGCTGTGGTCTGTCTTCATTACCCACCATTGACCATTACCTGGTCAGGCCTAGGGATGCAAGATATGCCTCATTATATTTTCTTCTCTTGTTTTTTTTGGTACTTGAAATCTGTTTTTGTTTAGTCATTATTTGCCCATTGTTACTTTTACAAATTTGTTAATGTTTTCCTAGCAGTGTAAAACTATAAGTTTTATTTAGCCTTGCTGGGCCCCCCTTGTCATGGCTCTGGGCCGCCCCCCAGTTTGGGAACCACTGGGCTAGATGATAACTACAGCTTGATCCACTGCTGAAAATGGGCACCCTACCCCAAAATGTTAAATAAATTAAAATTAAAACCAGAATAAACATTTCAGCTACCAGTTACCATTTCTGGTAAACACAAGAGAAAACAGGACAAATTTTGTCAACCAGGTTCATTTTATTTTTCCCTTCAGAATGGTGCACAGAAGAGGATGAGACATGTTTAAATATAATACCCACACACTGCTGCATAATTTATGTTAGGATCCTTGCATTGATGATTTTATTCTTCACGTAACTTTTGGCAAAAGAAAAGAACAAAACAAAACACGCCTATGCGTTGTGATTATAAATTGTCACAGGAACACTGATCATGGTTTTGTACCCACAAAGATCAAACATGGAAGGGGAGGGTAATAATGCTCCATCATGCAAACACACATACAGTACAGATACACACACTTGACCTGTGCGACTCAGAGTGAAGACACGATTATGATACAGCTCAGTTAATCGCTGTTGAAAAACATAAGATTTGACATTAAACCAAGTGGCTCGTCCCTTATGAAACACATTTTGTTTAAAACCAGCAGTCAAAGTTAAACACAATGAACTAGAAAAAAACAAAACAAAAAACTGTATAGAAATGCTTATAAAATGTTATTACAACTGCTTAATTTAATATAAATACAAGGTGTAAAAAAAAAGAGAGTAATAATCTCAAACAAAAGGTGAGTACTAGCGGTTTCCTGAGAAATTGACTTGTACTAGAATACTTATAGCTGTCTCAATGACAACAAAGTTAAACAAAAATGATGGAAAATACAGGAAAAAAAACCACCAAAAAAAAACAAACTATAAAAATCCATGCAAGAAAAAAACTTAATCTATATAGATACGAATGTACTAGCAAACAAAGCAATATGTCATATTAATGACACTAAAGGTTTCTCAGATTTCCCTCTTAAGTCTCCTGTTAAAATAGCTGATTGTCTTCAAAAGAAGTCTAGTACTGACATAACTTGTTGAAATGATCAAGGTTTTAGTTAAAAATAAACAAATAAGTACTGATCTAATGCCACTTCAGTCACCTGGTTGGCAGTCACTCAGTTGCCATACCAGCATAAATACAAAATACATCTTGTAACGTTAAGATTTTCTACAAATTTTTGCTTTAATCAAAACATGTGTAACTTGTGGGAAAGGTGCTGCAGTGCAAAAGCATCTTTTAGGACAGAAACATTTCCCATCATCTATTCAAACTGAAATTCTTGCCATGCTAGCAATAGAAAGGAATGCCAATGTGCTTTACAATAATATTACTTTTATGAAGTTTCAATAAAGGCAATATTGCACAACATAACAGAAACATGTTATTCAAAGACATGCTCATAGCTTTAGTTTTTCTATGATTTTCAATCAGTTCAGTTACAATATTGCATATTGCTACTGTCTAGGCTTCGTCATTCACTTGTTCATTAAACTATACAGATTTTTTTTTTGCTTTTCTTCCCAGGGTGAACACAAGAACCCCTGTAGTGTGTTGTGATGCCTCAGAGCTGTGCATTGATTTTGATGTCTACATTTATTAGCATCACTTTTGCTCACTGTGGCAAAAACACAAAACCAGAGAAGTCGCCCTCAAACAAAACAAACATTTTCCTACAGATGAACACTTTTTAAATGGGGAAAAAAATTCAAATGACAATAAAAATGATGTTGCACGTATAAAAAATAAGAGCTAGTACTGCCTTGTATGAGTGAACTTAGGACCCACTTTCAATGAGGCAGCAACCTAAAG
Organism: Rhadinocentrus ornatus; assembly: GCA_037177495.1. NCBI lineage: Eukaryota > Metazoa > Chordata > Actinopteri > Atheriniformes > Melanotaeniidae > Rhadinocentrus > Rhadinocentrus ornatus. Next base: position 9,200,050 of record JBAMHW010000012.1, read on the forward strand.
TGGTAACTGTCATAAAGACAGTTTGGTGAATCAAGAAGATAACACTGTCATTTTCATGTAAGACTTAAAAGATAAAATTCTAACACAGACCCTTGTTTTTTCCCCAGACAGATATAACTTTCTGCAAGAGGTATACTGGTACTGACACACACGCACATATATACACAAGATCAGTAAAAATACAATAAAAAGAAAGAAAAAAAGTTAATCTTTGTCCTCAATTTCAGCTTGTTTCTTCATCCAAAAAAACTCTACACCCATTTTGCTGTCTGTGTCAGCAGCATGTGGCAACAGTGGCTTAGAGTCAAACCTACAGTGAGTAGCTTATCGAATATTAAAATTAGCACAGCTAGCTTTACTAGATTTAAAAAAAAAAAAATCCCTTTGAGACATTGAATGTCTTGTGTAAAATAATGACTGATGTCAAAAGTGGTTGCTTGTGAAAAGTCCACAGGAAGTGATGAGTGAAGCATCAGAGCCAAACAGATCTGTCCTAGTTCTTCCAACATCTGCGTCTTTAATCAAGTCATTTGATGGAGATGTAACTGCACCAAGAGATGGTAACAAGTACAATAATTTCCATCCTATCAGAAGCTACAACAATAACAAATTTTCCATAAGAATAACAGGAAAACATCAGCGTTAAGGCAACTAATCAGACAGGCATCTCTTCACAAATAAAAAGTGGAACCCTCAATTCCTATCTGTCCTGTTTGAATTAATTTAATTTAAAATGTTCTCTTGTTTCATCACAGCAAATGCAGCTTGTTTATCTGAATGTTCAAATTTCAGAAATCTCCATTACGAACAAGTTTAGGTACTATTTACTACAATTTTTAAATAAAGTTCGAAATAGATGATACTAAGGTATAAATATTATAACCTAAACCAAAAGGCCAACGTGTCATTTGTTAATACTCTGCTGACCTTTTTGTCTTTTGACAAAAATCAAGGAAAGTTCATTTTTTTCAAACACATTACTGAAAAGCAGAAGCTCCATTTAATCAGCCTGTTTACATACAAAATTTGATCTTATGATACAATCACGGCTCATCTTAATCTAAACCTGCCTATCATTTCCCCAAGATGTATTCATTTTGTTTTGTGCAAGTGATTGCAAAGAAAAAACATAAATGCAGCACTGGCTACAAAACAGATTTGGCTTGGTTCTAACTATAAAGCATAAAATGACATCCTCACAAGGTGCGTCGCTAACAAACATGTGCTGCTGGTCCAATAACAGCATGCAGTAAAATAATTGCTTTCATTAAACTCAGTCCAAGCATAAATCTTTTCCCAGAATGAGGTCATCAACCCAATGGTCTCTGCCAGACTCTGCCTCCATGTAAGGATCACACACTTATTTCACAAGCTGCCACACTGCCAAGATTGACCTTAAGACAACTCTTACATCTTGACATGGAGGATTAATTTCATTATTTTCCTTCAGTGATTAACAGTCTTTTTTTCCCTTTTTCTTATTTACAGCACTTGCATTTATGACCTCGGGAACCTCCTTTTTCCAAGTTTGCACAAAACTGTGCAAACAAAAAGACCTACAACCACCACTCTGACATGATGTTATGCAAAATTTGAAAGATTCTGCCATTTAACCCAGCACATCTGAATGTATTTGAAGGCTATGATTACCTCTCAATGGCAAAAACAAAACAAAACAAAATTTTTTTTTTGCATTTTATGATGCAGATGGGATTTGAAGTTTAATGTATGGTCACTGAAATAAAGAAAGAATCTCAGGGTACCACTAAGCTACTGTTCCCCAAGATCACGTTTTAGTAACATTAAGGTAATGTTGTAAAAATCTCGAACAAACAAAAGCGTTGTGTTTTTAGTTGTGAACAGTAATCTTGTGTGTTTAATCAAAGTTGGCCAACAGTGTGTGTGTGTGTGTGTGTGTGTATATATATATATATATATATATATATATATACACACACACACCATAAAAAGGAATATTGTAAACAAAGGATTGTGATCACAATGGCACTGCTACATTATTGCTTAAAAGCATAATTACTGGGTTAAAATGTAAATGCCTGAGAAGTTTTCAGAAAGAAATCTTTAAAGAAAAAGTGGGGAAAAAAAACCCCACAGACTCAGTGAAAACAAGAACCTGCCAGAATAATCAGTATTTGGGTTGTGTGAAACTGGCACTGGTTCTTGATACCCAACCTTACATTGCAGCGAGACCACCGCCTGCTTCAGCATCCCTTCGGGACATCGTGGCCGTCTCCTTACCAACTTGATCAGTGTCTTCATTTTACTCACAAACCTCTTCAAGCTTGTTCTTTGTCAGCTTTCCACAACTGCTCCTTAACCTCAGAGGACAGCGTGTTGAACAGATCCTCTTCCACCACGAGACCATTTCTCCTTAGCTGTCTGCACTCCCCTAGTTCAACAGGCAGACACTCCAGACGGTTTCCTCTCAGCTCCAGCTGAGTCAGTGCGGTCAGCTCTCCAAAACGTGAAGGCAGAGACTGCAAGCAATTGTTTCCCAAGTTCAATGTGTGAAGTTTCTTGCACTGGAACAGCTCGTTTGGCAGGCTTTCGATCTTTATTTCAATGGGAAAACAATGGAAAGAGATTAATATGTAAGCACTCATCTATCAGAAAGCCAAGCCTAACAGATAAAATCCAACATACCATAAACAGAGTTGGAAAGACAGTGATGTGATTAAAATACTCACCCTGTTCGCTGTTACTGCCAGATACTGAAGATTCTGGAGAAAGCCGATGTCTGTTGGGATGTTGGTTAGGTTGTTATGGCTCAAGTCCAAAAAGCGCAGCTTGCGGCAATAAAACAACTGGCTGGGGATCTTCTCAATCTTGTTCCTGTTTAGGTACAGCTTTTCCAGGTTGGTCAGGGTGCCAATCTGAATAGGAATGTAGGCGATCTGATTGTACCAGAGCTTCAGGCAGACTAGCCGATGAAGGTGCTGGAAGCTGATAATCTCCTCAATGGTCTTCAGGTTGTTGTCCTTCAGATCAATCTCCTGCAGGTTGTGCAAACTGAAGATTGAGTGTGGAATACGTTCCAGATCGCAGCGAATAAGCTCTAGCTCGGTCAGGTTCACCATCTTTTTCAGGCTGTTGAGCACCATGAGCTTGGTGCCTTCGTTATTGATGGAAAGCTTCTGTAGGTGCAGGCCCACATCAGTGACTACTTGAGGTAATTTGGTGAGATTGCTTTTCAGACGAAGAACTTTAAGCCTCTTGAGCTCCCGAAGCCCATCGATGACAATGTAACGGTTGTTCTCCGCACTTAGATTCCCCGTCAGATGAAGCTCGCTCAGGTTCTTCAAACTGTAGATCCACAAAGGAATTTCCTTAATGTCCGTGAACTTGATGTGCAAAGACTTCAAGTTCTCACGCAAAAAAGCCAAGGCGGGAGCTTCAATTTTGGCTGGCGTGTGATATAGCCACATCTCTTGAAGGTTGACCAGCTGAGCGATGATCGGAGGAATGGTAACATCTGGAATGAGCTCTAGTTTGAGAACTTCTAACTCCATTAGGTCGAATACTGTATCTGGAATGCCGCTCAGCATGAAAAGGTGCAACTCCAACTTCTCCTGAGAGTTCTTAGTTATCCTCTGCCTGAGCTTGTCAAGTGTCCACTCATTGTTGAGGTTTAGCTGCCTCAGCTTATTTTCACTAACTTCTGAGAGGAACACAGCAAAGCGTTTAGAGTACAGAGGGTCATACTGATCTATCATGTGCAACATGAAAGCAAAGTCATTCTTCACATCTGGTATGTCACTGTAGCTGCTCTCTTCTCGAATTGATTCAAAAGAGTACTTCTTCAGAGAGCGGCGAAGCATCCAGCAAAGCGTGTACATGCAGATCAAACCGTACACCACCACTAAACTAATGTAAAAACAGGCTAAGATTTTAAAAAGTGTAGCCAGTGGGTGAGCACAATGGTACACGCTGTAACCAGTCAGGCTCTCTATATTTACAGAACAGTCCACGCTGAATTTAATATCATGCACATAATACCCTGTGTAGCAGATGATGAAAATAAACTTGATTACTTTGATAATAGTCTGACGAATGTACAATCTGTATACGATGTCTCCTTCCTCCACATGAATACGAAACTTCTTCACTTTTTCAAACAGGGCCTTTGCCTGTTCTCCTTCTTTCTTGTCTAAAACTCCTGTTTCCGTTCGATCTACAATGCCCTGCTCAAAGCGCGTCTTTGTCCTTTGGAGCATCGGAACGCTCGCTTCGACATCCTCGCTAATAACAGACTCCTTGTGGTCCATTGAGCCATTCATTTTCATTGGTTTTGGATCACTTTCTTCAACCACGGTCTCCGACAGTGCCCTGGTTGTCCATGGAGAGTCAAAGCATTTCAACAAGATGGATACAAAGTGTTCCAGTTTGGAGCTAGTCCGAGGAAACTTGAACCAAAAGTTACTGCAAGCTAAAAAAATCAGGGTGTGGAGTAATACTAAGTAGGGGAAATACTTGGCAAACCAGTGCAATCTGTTTTCATAGCACACAGCATCAACATAGTTGTACTGGTGACGATCCAGATCATACTGGATCCCTTTGGGTTCCAAGAACAACGACTTGGAAAGATTGGAACTAAAATTCTTCTTGCAGGTCTCATTGACGACCCATTTGCAAGGCAGGCAAATCATCTTGTCCTGAGTGATCTGCAGTGTTCCCCCAAACACCGAAATCATGAGCATAACAATGGAGATGTAGTCCGTGAACACATCCCACCATGGTTTCAGGATGCGGTATGCTGGCTGTGTGTCCACAAAGTACCGCAGATCAGTGATTGGGATCATGGCTTATCTGTTGGGAAAGAGAATAAGAATAAAAAAATAAATAATAAAATAAGGACATAATCATGCCTGTATAACTGGAAAAAAAGCAGGTTTTTTTATTTTAGATGGTTCCATGTGGTTCATTTGAAAGCCACATGAAAAGAAATCACATAAAACCATGATACACTTCTTGTTTGACTAAACACAGAGGACTATTTCAATTAACTTAACGTTTTTAAACAGGCAGGATTTATCTTGCTCTCAAGGAGAAGTCATAAGAGACACAATATTTAAAATGTTATGGCATTACAAACCAGCGATCAATAAAGCATGAAAGTCTGTTTGTCTGCATTTAATTCTTCCAAGAGGTTTAGGTGAAGAATAAACAGGCAACAGTCTTGAAGAAAGAGAAGAGATAAAATACAGACAAAGAGACAGTTGTTTTGAAACTATTTGCATCCTAGGAAAATAATAAACTAAGCAATTAGTAAAGTTAAAAAATAAATAAATAAAATCTGTATTTCCATCAGTAGTCTCAGACATAAACAAATTTCATTTTTTTTCTTCACATAGGCATAACTAAAAATTGCTCTCCTACCTTAAAGCGGAAACAAGTTGTAGTTTTCCTTCCTCTGAATTTAGCAGTTAAATTAAGACAGTAGTAAAGTGGGCCTATTATCACTTAAAAAACATATCAAGGATTAAAGAACTGACGACTCAGCAGGATTTAGAAAAACTTGTTCATGCATTTAAATTTAGTAGACTGGACTACTGTAATGCTGTCCTCGCAGGTCTCTATAAAAAGTCCAGACAGCTGCAGTTAGTCCAGAACGCTGCCGCACGAGTCCTCACTAAGACCAACAAAGTAGATCGTATAGCTCCAGTCCTCAGATCTTTATACTGGCTTCCTGTCTCTCAAAGAACTGACTTCAAAATCCTGCAGTTAATTTGTAAAGCACTGAATGGTTTAGGACCAAAATACATTCAGGAGCTTCTGGTTCGTTATGTACCAATCAGATCCCTCAGGTCATCAGGGTCAGGTCTAATTTCTGTTCCCAGTCAGAACTAACCATGGAGAGGCAGCGTTCAGCTTTTATGCTCCTCACAGGTCAAACAAACTACCAGAAAACTGCAGGTCTGCTGAAACTCTCAGCAGTTTTAAATCGGGGTTAAAAACTTTTCTATTTGCTTCTTTTCATCAAAACAAGTGTTAAATCCTCACACTGTAACTTTTGTTTCTTAAATTTTATCTATTTATTTCTGTTTTTATTTAATTTCTATTATTTCTTTTTATAGTTTGTTTCTTAATGCACTTTGTATTGCTTCCTGCACCCCGCTGTAATGCTTTTGTTTTATGACTTTGAATTGTCTTGTACATGAAATGTGCTATACAAATAAACTTGTCTTGCCTTGCCTCCATGCCTTTAAGTAAAAATACAGGGCTGAGAAACAAGAAACCTAACTTTGGAAATAAGGAGAAAATAAAGAATAAAACAAAGCGTTTTAGAGAGCAACAATTCAGCCTGCATATTGTTTCTTGCCAAACATGAACTACAGTCGAAGTTGCTGTTAGAGTGGAGCAGACAAACCACAGAGACAAAAAATGTAATTAATTCATTTTAAAAATGACAGAAATGTTGAAAAAGTAAACCAGAATGATAAAATTTTACTTCATGCTTTATGGCAAAATATGGGACAAAGAAATGTGCAGATGTCACCTTTTCAGTATTAAAAATATATCTTTATTAGTTGATGCATTGCGCAATCAATATTTTCTTTATAATGGTAATCTGAACAATAAAAGTTCCTGTTGCCATATTAATTTGAGTATTTTAAATGAAAAAAAAAAATCAGATTTCAGAGAAATTTCATTTCTGTTTATGTAAATGAACTTGAAAAAAGTGGTAAAACAGCAACTTATGTATCAGTAATGGCAAAGATTTTGATCCCAAGGATTGAGCTGATCATCATTTGGCTTGAAACATTAGGTTATGATTACCTGAGTTGACATTACCACTAAAGTCAATACCTTTGATGATATTAAACATGGAACTTCCCGAAAATTAGCTCTTCTGCCACTGTGAACAGTTAGTGGCAGCATCTGTTAATCTCAAGGCATTCACCTTCTGATGGACTGCATTTCCATTAGGCTCCATTTTTATATTGCCGTGAATATACTTGTAAACCATAACACTACAGCACGGTTTTAAGCTAAATGATAATACAGCTAAATGTGCAAAGTCAGTCAAATCTTTCCTGTGCAACTTTGCTTTCAAAATGATTTGGGAAAATTTGCACAAATAAATGTAATTTGCAACTATGGAATCAAATGTTCTAACCAAATCAATGACTAGCCTTTTTCTTAAGATGTTAGTAAAAAAAAATAATAAAAACAAAAATCAAACCCTCATGACTCTTATACTTTAATAAATGAACCCAGACTGATGATGATTTTTTGTTGAAAATCATGACTTAAAATGAAAATATAATCAATAAAGAGGTTTGGTGATGTCGTGACACAAGTTCAACAACATAAAAATGTCATGCATCAGAGAGGGATCTATCCCTTATACATTTCAGGCTAAAGTGGGTAATGTGGCAAATTATTGACCCAGACTTGCAATAAAACAAAAAATGCATCAGTGCAATGATGTTATTATAGCAATGATTTCCAAATTAGCTAAAACTAGATATTTTTTACTAGTTATTTCTACAATTGATATTTTACAAATCATAGTATTATGATAAATACAAAAAATGTAAAATAAAATTAAGACATGATCAAGGTTTTGACCTACTGCTAACTAGGGATAATTTCTCTACAAGCAAATCTGCACTTGACATGCTAACTTCAAATATAGCTAGCTCAAATATGTATAATAATAATAATAATAATAATATATAAACAATCTATGTGAACATAAAGATAAAAAAGCCTTGATGGAGTTGATAAATAGTTTTACTTACAAATCCAAACTGTAAAGCACAACAATGCCATTCATAACCAGTCAAGAGCAAGCCACAGCTATTCCCTTTTTAAACTCGGCTGTTATCAGAGCCAGTTGTAGCCCTTCAAATCAACCTCTTGCCTTGTACGACTTCACCACACCCAACAAGTAAGCTAGAGAAGTTACTTTTCTAAAGATGATGTTCCGTTTTGGCTTGTCTAACCCAAACAACAAAAACGCCAGAGGAGCCACCTTGCTCCCCTTGCTCTCTATTCTTAGCCATTTCCGTTAATAATACCCAGAGTATTGTCTGTGGGGGCCTTGAGAAGCACCTCCCCCGACCTTCAATAGGAGATCCTGTTTACTTTACAGATGCTTCTGTCTCCAACCAGTGTCTCTCTGGAATACTCTGCCGTCACCTTTTGCACCACCCCCCAAAACACACACACAACAAGAAACAAGAGCTGACAATCATCATGGCTTGTACTTTGTTAGGAAACTGTAAAGTCGAGAATTTGAGACGTCTAGTCTGGTCCTTGGCCAGGAAAGCAAACATACACTGGCTCCAGTTCTGAGAAATTTGTACACACCTAACATGTCCAATGCAGACGTCAGGATGGAGAGATGATGTAGCAGCACCAGATCCACCCAGTACAATATAGTGGCCAGTTTGAAGGCGTTATCTGCGCTTCAGTCTCTGATGATGTCCCTGGTGGACCAACCAGTCTCTGTGTATCCAACACTCTTCATGAATCATTTCCACTTCCATCGCCATACAGTCTAACAGGAGATCTGAAAAACATAGATATTGTGGTTTCCTTCCTTATCTGGGTTTGACATGCTTCTGTAAAGTCAAAACAGAAGGTAATATACAACCATGTATTAAATCACAAGCAACTTCACAAGATAATATTTTAATTTAGGACCTATAGGACTTGCTTTGCCAGAGATTATTGTAGATTCATAAGCTACATTATTTAATGGGCTGCGTACACCATGCATCAGTCATCGCTTTTAACGGTAACCCAAAATGACTGTCATCTATCTAAGTAGCTGAGCCGGGTATTCAAGAGAAAGTTAAAGATGGGACACTTTAAATCATATAAACCATTTGACAGCGACACATTAAAATAAAGGAAGCACCCGGGTGTCTAAAAAATATCAAATGGCAAGCAAGTTACCGTACTTGTCATCACCGACAAGAGCGTCTTTGCTATTAAAACCTTTTAGCAAACTGAGCTATCTTATCATTAGCTACTAAGCTAACCCAGCTACGTGTTGACCAGCGGTTCTTTTTGTCATTGGAAGTTTACATGCTACCAAACGCTTAACTTCATGCGACGTTGATATATATCATACAGGCACCAGAATGGCTGGGGTCTTTAACTTACATGGTACGGCGGGCTTCATTCAAATCGGGCGTTACTTTAATACAAACTATTGTTAACAAATTGCATTTGCTGGTACTAGCAGCTAGGCTAGCTAGCTAATGCTTTTCAGCAACCTCGAGACAACTCTTCTTTGCTGAATGCATCACCAGGTCGAGCGGTGGCACTGTGGTGCGTAGTAAACGTAGAAGAAGACTTATTCCTCTGCTTTTCGGGAAGTGAGATGTCTTGAACCAGAAGGGTTTCTTTCCTTTAAATAAATTGGCTGAATACAAAACTAGTAAATATAATTTTTCAATTTCCGGAATGTTTTCAGTAAGCTCCCTACGGATTATATGCTCATCTCGGAGAGTCCTACACTCACACTGGGTGATGACGTACCGCCTGCCTGTTACTAAAGCTGTTACATGTTCAGTACACTGTGTGTCTTCCAGCTTTTATAAGGACATATGGCACAGCAATATGTACGTCAGAGCACTGCTGGATAAGGAAAGAGGACTATTTAACTACACAAAGAAAGCCATTTCATCTACGAGTTGCTACTCAAGTCAAGTTAAATTAAACTGTTGGAACTGTAAGCAACTTCTTGGCAGGGCACCTACATTCTTCTGTAACTCATGTCATATTATCCAGCCCCCTGAAGAGGGGACATCCTATTTTAAGATAATGGACTGGTGAGTATTATGTCCTTGATTACATCCCAATATTCCCATAAGCGTCTTTGAGTAGAAACATTTTTTTCAACATGTTACCTTTTTTCTTTATGACTTTATTTTTCTACAGTGACTACACATTCACTTTGGACACACAAAAGCTTCAGACAAGATACTTGCAGCTCCAGCGGTCTCTTCATCCAGACAACTTCAGCCAGAAATCCGTGGTAGGCAGGGGATGATATGAGTTGAACAGAGATCAGCTGAGTGAAACAATCCATGAGTCAAAGAAGACTTTCCTATCTAGCTGTACTGTGGCACAGGAAATTGGGACTGACCCTTTGTCCCCATAAGTTCACTTGATTGTAAATGTACTAGGGATGCACGGTATATCGGCATTAATATTGGTATCGGTCGATGTTAGTCATTCTTTAACATATCGGTATCGGTCTGATAAGCAAAACTGGCCCGATATTAATAGCCGATATTTATTTTTTATAACAGTGATGCAGCACTGCATTGTGGGATGTAACTGAAGCTTAAAGCAATGTCAGCTTTGTGGTAATTTTTCACGACGTCCAAAGAAGATACTCCAAGAGCAGTATGCAGTATTTGCAAAGTTGAAGTGATGCGAGGAGGATGCCGTGTCAAATCATTCAATGCCACAAATTTAAAAGTTATAATGTTGTAAATAGTGATTTACAGTTGTTAAATCTCAGTCTGAGACCAGGCTAAGACTTAAAACTCTAAACATTTGTCTTTAGATGTGAGCAGGTGTGAGCTAGCAGTTTTCTAGAGTCTTTTGCAAATCTTTTTAAAGTCTTCTGATGTAAGCCCAGCATAAGTCTACCATAAAGAGAGGACTTCATGAGGGCTTATACTAAGGGTTCAACACAAGGTACAAACCACTAATCTGCTTCAAGAATAAAAAGTCCAGATTACACTTTACCAAAAACCATCTAAAGAAGACGGCTCAGTTCTGGAACAGCATTCTTTGGACAGATGACATTAAGATCAATCTTTACCAGAATGATAAGAAGAAAAAAATGTGGAGTAGTACAAAGTACAATATATCTTCTGTAAAAGATGGTGGAAGCAATTAGATAGAATGGGTATTGCTTCCGATACCTCTTTGTCTTCGGTGTTTATTGATGCTGTAACGGCAGATAGAAGCAGGCGGATTAAATCTAAAGTTAAAGGAATTTACTTTCTGCTCAAATTTGGCAAAGTAGATTGGATGTCATGTCACAATACAGATGAACAATGACCCAAAACATACCATAAAAGCAGGCCAGGAGTTTGGAAAGCAAACAAATGGAATATTTTTCAGTCATTAAATCTCAACCCAATTGACAATGGATTTTACAGAGGGGGTGTGCAGAAAGACTCACAAACAAGCAACAACTAAAAACTAAATGTCACACATTGGAGGGAAATCCAATTTTTGGTGATGTTCATGGGTTACAAAGGATTCCCAACAAAGTGTCAAAAATAAACATTTTCTTCGCCGTATTGTAATTTGTCCAAATATTTTCGAGCCCCTGAAATGAGGAGACTTCGCATAAAATGTCGGCAATTCTTAAATCCTTTATAGGATGTTTTTTTTTAACCCCTTGAATTAAACCAGAAATTCTGAACTTAAATTACATGTCCGTTGTTTAATTTCAAATCCAACGTGGTGGCATGCAGAGCCCAGACCATGAAAATTGTGTTATTGTCCAAATGTTTCTAGACCTAACTGTATTTGACTTGACGCAACATCCTACTCCTGAAGATAGCGTCTGAGCTACCTTCTATATTGCTTAAAGTAGCAACGAGTAACAAAGTCAATCTATCAGTAACAGAAAATTCTAATATATCCTTAAAAAGTGTGTTTCTATTGGTATCTAATCACGTCACTAAAACAACTGTTGTGTTTATATTCTTTTAGAATGAACTATATCTACTTGCCGTGGGTCCACATACATACAGTAGCAGCTGCCATATTTACTGTATGCCGCAATTTTTACTACAGTGTCTCAGAATGGACAAACAACTATGTGTGATGTGACAATCCTCTGAGCATTTAAACTGCAGTACCTGCTTTGTTCAATTGGTGCTAGAGCACCGTTTGAGCTAAGTAACGCCTTAAAAGGCACTTGTAATGCAGTCATCGCTGCACCTGAAGCCACTGGATCCAGTCGAAGATAAAAACATGTTTATGTCTGGAAGAGTTTCGGCCACTGACGGCTACCATCTATTCACACCTGTGCTTAGCAATTGAAGTCATTGCTTTCTCCATTCTTACTACTAGATGCCAGTAGTTCTTACAAACTGTACCTTGAAAGGAAAGACTGGCACTGCATGAAGATGAGGTGATGATCTTGATCAGCTTATTATATTCTGACTTTTTTGCAACTTTTTGGCTGGATTGACTTACCAAGTTGACACCAGTTGTGATGTCAATTGTGACATTGTTCTAGGCATGATAGCTAAAAGAACCCCCCCAATTTAAGTGTGTCATAAATAATCAAGATACATTCACATTACATTTTGTCTAAGTAAGTGGATTTTGCTTTGGATTTTGCATTTGAGCATATGTTAAAAAATGTAATAAGACGTATCTAAATGGATCTGTGCAGTTCAAAGTAAAAAGTGCTTACTGCAGGGTAATTTACAATTTTATACAAATTGGTATGTTTTCACACAATCCAGTATCCTTCTTGTAGATCATTAAGAAAAATGCATGGCAGTCTGGAAGAGTAAGAATTATGAGCAGAAGATTGAGAAGGCTATATTGCTTTACGTATAATTTATTTTGTACACTTAAGAGAAAAAATTGATTGTACTTATACAATGCTTTTACCCAAAGCACTTTATATAGCACAAGATGTTGTCATGCTATGCATGGAAGCTAAGCTGAAATTCACCAGATTAAGGAACTGTGTGATTAAGGCAGAAATTGATCACACACAACCTGTCCAATATTATCTTGATTCACTTTCATTTATCACCACTTCTTGCCATTGTTTAATGGGTAATGACATCCGTCAGCTTTAGGGATCTTCATCATACATATATAAAGCTACTTTCCTATACAACTGTAAAATGCAGACACCATCTGCACTGGTTGTTATTATAGAAATAGCTCCACACGACAGGCTCATGGGTCACAGTGATAAACAATTGATTTTCACCAGAGCTGACAGACCTGATAGCTGCAAAATGTACTCAGATCTGCCAACCATTTCCTCCCCCCCTGTTTCCACACATCTGTCATGTCAAGCTCACACTTGCATCTCGGGAAGGGTCCCAAACTGCTACACTACAAAAGAGTTGCTGTATGTCACCTAATTGTCAGTATTGCCAAGGATTTGGTGTTTGACAGTGGTAGAAATTGGGATGGTAAGCTTAGATGTTATTCCCTTTAGTCAAATTTTGATGCTTATCTGTGGACAATGTGAATATAGGTTGTTTTAAACTGAATAGCATTTTAGTTTCAAATCATTAAAATGCAAACAGCCATTCATTGTTTATAAATGATCGTGCCTACATTAATAGTTTACTTAACAGATTAATCTTTTGCAGAAAGAACGAGAGTTTTCAGAAAGCCAGTCAGCTCTTGTGAACAAGGCATACAAGACTCTGCTGAAGCCTTTGAGTCGTGGTCTTTATATGGTAAGTTTAAGCTTACTTATTATGTATAGTTTATTTTTATAACTTAGAGCTGTACCCATCTAATTCCTTGATCTTCACCATCTGACAGTCATGAGTGCATTAAAAGGTGAAGCTGAGCTTGATAGACTCCTCTGTCATGTTTTAGCTGGAACTCGAGGGGATGCGTCTGGAAGAGGGCACTGACTCTGGGGCTGATTCAGACTTTCTAATGGAGCTGATGGAGATCAATGAAGCACTTGATGAGGCACAGACTCCAGAAGAAGCCAATAAGATTGGCCAAGACGCCAAAGGTAAAAAAATAAATAAATAAAAAGATGCATTAATGTTTTTATGCAATAATGCTAATTATTGATAACATAATAATTGATAACAGATAAGTTTAAGGGAGCTAGTCCATGTACTTTAAGTATCAATGAGATATATTACCATCTTAATCTTAATTAAAAAAACAACAACTTTAATAATAGCCTAAATTATTCAAAATAAAAAATTTAAATAATTTTTTGCCTGAAGTACTTCATATATGTTAATATATATATATATGTTAAAATATATATATATATATATACAGTGAGGAAAGTAAGTATTTGAACACCCTGCTATTTTGCAAGTTCTCCCACTTAGAA
>JBAMHW010000012.1:9215475-9227345 GCA_037177495.1 Rhadinocentrus ornatus
AACTACAGGAAACGTTTGACCTCTGTAATTGCAAACAAAGGCTACTGTACCAAATATTAACATTGATTTTCTCAGGTTACAAAATCATACATTGTAATTTCAGAATCTTTTTTTTTTTTTAATTACGTCTCTCACAGTGGACATGCACCTACAATAAAAATTTTGGACCAGTTCATTGGGAGAACTTGCAGAAATGGCAGGGTGTTCAAATATTTACTTTCCTCAAAGTACTTCAGGCAAAAATTTATTATAATTTTATATATTTATATATATATATATATATTATGTGTGTGTAGGGTCTAAAGATTAACATTAAAGATGTAACTATGTTGGTACTTGATCGAATATAAGGCATTATTAACCCATCAAAAGGCTAAGTCTGTCATTAAAATTCAGTTGAAGAAGGGTTTGCTGCAGATCCTGCTCAGAGTCAAAGCTGCTACAATGAAATTTATGAGAGGGAAGGCAGCATTAGTTAACATTACAATGTGGGCTGGATTGCAGTGCTCAGATCTAGCAATGAAAGCAGCATTTACCCACCTATCACAGTGTGCAAAGTAACACAGAACATGTTTGGCAACCAGAAATGAGCCAGTGTACAATTCACCTTGAGGTTAAAAGTTTGGGAATTATTTGGATTTCATGAGAAGAAGGGAATGTTGGACAAGGGTCTGTTTAGTGTTGGTTAAGTACAGAAGTAACATGACAGATCTGAAGACTTATCTTTTGAGATGTCATGTTGAATCATATGGATGCGAACACAGCTGGCACAGGGCACAGATATTAAGGTTTTTCAGTTACAACTTAGACACACATGGGTGACAACGTTATTACAACATCCATTCTTTGGTTTATTACCCTAGATTTATACACTTAAAATGCAGTTGAGCCTGCTTTGGTAATGTGATACTACACATATATTCAGAGGTATAGTAAAAGATACTATCTCTAAAGCACGTGTGCATTGAAAAGAACTTGTTAAGGAATTTAGTGTCTGTTCAGGCTCTTTATGATGCCTCCCAAGAGAGGTGTTTGACATGTCCCATGGGCAAGAGGCCTTGGGGCAGACGCAGGACTCTCTGGAGTGTTTATATATTTATATCATGGCCTGGGAATGCCATTTTTTCTCCTATAGAAGAGATCGAATGGTGGCAGGAGAGAAGGAGATGTGGGGATCTTTTCTCAGAATCTTGCCCCTGTGACCTGGTTTTTTATATTTCACCATATACTGTATACTCAGTCTGTGTTTATTACTATTTTATTTTTTATTTTATTTTTTGTGTGTTTTGCACTTCTTTTGTATATTCTGTTTCTTTTTTGTTAATACTTTTCTTACTTTTATATCTGTTCTCCATTTATGTTAATCTGATTGCTGCTGTAACAGAAAATTTCTCGTGGGATTAATTAAGTATATCCATCCACCCACCACCAACCAACCAACCAACCTACAATTTGGGCATCTGCCCACCTAAAACTGCTGAAATGATCGATCCCTTCATTCTGGGGCCCCCTAACAAAGCATAATTCGGCATCCGTCTTGCATCCTGTCTCTTCTCTGAGCTCTCTCCAGTCAGACAGTCAGTCCAATTGTGCTTCTTGTCTTATCTCTTGCTCTGTCACTTCTCTCTCGCTTTCTTTTCCTCATTTTGTCTTATAATGTCCTCTTCAGTTTCTTTGTTGAATTGGCCATGGTGAACGTTCAAAACAGCCAGTGTGTTGATACCCACTTGCTAGCATGTGATGCTGTGGCATAAAGCAAAATGGATCGGTCATGTGATGCCCTGGGATGGGGGGAAAAAAAGTTTGTAAGTGCAGTTTCCCAGGCTCAGGATGCAGAGCAATGACAGCTCCAGAATTGTGCATAATTAATGTTATTGTGCCATCAAAATTACTCAAAATCAAAGTTTAAGGGTCAGAAATCTATGTTGTGTTGGTTTAAAATGAATGGCGGGTGTGTCCAAACACTTAAAGTCATACTGTGTGTAAACATCATCATGACATCATCTACTGGACTTTGAACAACCATTTTGAAGTTCAGCGTCTGGTTTGAAAGTCCCTAATGTGGACTAATATAGAGTGGGGGGTAAAACATAAGACCAGACTGGACAAAGTGCCTTTAAAGTATAGAATTTAATTTCAAGATTGATTACCAGCACACTTATCAGACTTGTCACTATCTCTGTTTAGAAAAATGTTCTGACTTTTCTTATCATGAGAGAATTGGACCATTTTATCTCTGGGAGTCAACTGGAGCTAGTGTTATTGCACTTTAAGACACCTCCTCATTGACATTAGGTCTCAATCCTGGTGGTTAAATCCATCTTTTATATAAAGTCTATGTATTTCAGCAACAGCATTTACAAGTGAAATGTTTATTACAGAATGTCAATAAAGTAATTAAAAAATGCAATTAAAGGGCTAACCATAAACAGCATCAATAAAGGGATGTAATAAAGGGATGTAATACCATGGAGTCTTTAGCATAACTAAAACTTGCAGATTGGTCATAATTAATGAATAAGCTGCATAGTTTAAACCATGTTAAAGTTTCTACCATTGGCTTGTCTGTTGTGCTTTGTTTACCTCAAATCAAGCAGGTAGTCTTGGAAGGTAGTGAGCTGTTGAGTTTCTAGGAAGAGATAGCATCATGCTATTTGTGCCTTTGCATTGTTTACACATGCAGAACCAGAAACTGTCTTTTTCTCCCCTGCAGGAAAACTTACAGACTTGACGGAGCAGATAGAGGCTGCCCTTCGTAAAGGTATTGTATTCAGATGTTTCACTGAAATATTATCTGTTCCACCAACCTGTTTCTTTTGTTTGTTTAATAATCTATGCCAAGACCTCCCTTTAAGTCACTGAATGAGTCATTGATTAAACTTTCCATTGCACCCTTTTTTTCAGGAGAGCTTCACACTGCCAAAGCACTTCTTGCAAAAATGAAATATCATGCAAACATTGAGGAGAAAGTGAAGGAAAAACTCTCTGGATTTATGTGAGGTTTTCCTCATTTTGTGTGACTTCATTTTATAGCCACTTTAAAAAGCATTGTATAGTTTGCACAATTTATTGTATATCAATGTTGGGATTATCTAATTTTATTGTTTAAGTGGTTGAATAAAATATTTTATGGTTTTATGGAACCCTTATTAGTGTTTTTTTCCCTGAAAATGTTCATTTTTTCTGATTAAAAGCATATGCATATATGGCTGTAACTGAATGCAAACGCTACCTCTCATCAAATCCACTAATTTCACACGCCTAATCGTATATACTTGTTACTAATGTGTCATTAAATGAGACAGATATCAATAATTACCTCTGATTTAAATGGTGCTCAGAGTGTTTATGTGATTATCCTGCCTATCAGTTCAGGATTTTGTCATGAGGGACCCACACAGAGCTGTTAGTCAGTTCCTCAGGTTACCTTTAGGTGGAGACATAGCACCTTCACAACCATCCTGCAGAAGAGCATTACAATTTGTACAAACAGGATATGATACCAGACCTAAGGGACGTCCTTAATTGAGGTAGACAAGGTCTTGAATTATTAATGGTGGCTTCATATGTGGCAATTATGCTATGATAATCAGGAGAACCCCACTGACTGAAGATTACTCGATGAGCCAAACATCTGTGATCTCAGTAATTTAAAACTCATAAATTGAGGTTTTGAAATGTGTGTACATTCATGCCTGCAGCACATTGATAGATGCATCAAAATGTAAATTCATCTACCCTCTTGTCGGTCTCATTTTACTTGAAACTTTATTTTTCAAAACTATTGGTGAAAATTGTCATAATCTTTAATTATATTCAAATTGAACCTCAAATCACATCATGGGTTTTGATCTAAGAAACAGATACACCCTGAAATATGGGAAGAGTACCATAATCCGATTAAGTATCAGCTCACATATCATTTGAGAAATGTATCAAACCCTTAAACTATATTGTTTTGCTATATAATGTCATATTAATACTGCTGTACTATGTGCACCAGCCACTGAGCATCCCCCTGTAACTTTACCTGACTGGTTGTTTATTAAGTCTAGAACAACAATGTCATGTCTGAGGCTGTTTTTTTGGGTTTTTTCTGTCACAATGGAGGAGCTGCTACGCTGATATGGAAGACAGTGAATTAAATGGGGCCTCTTCCACCACAAGGAGCTAACAGACCTATTTATTATTCATGCCGTAATCGGAAGGCATCTACGGTGGCTTTAAATTAATGAGAAAATGTGATCAGCAAACAGTGAGGCCAATGCTTTCTCCCAGAACTCTTCAAATTGAGTTTGAAAGAGACGAAATGGGAAAAAACTCGCTACAGCCGAGCTGTGAAATTGACTTGGATTGAAAAGCTTGGCAAAAGAAGTAGGTACATGTCATTACCTTGCACTTTCTGGAATGACTTAGGTCAACACGAGGAAGACGACAACAGCAGCTGTTGAAGTGAAGTTAAGATGCAGTGGGTTGATTCACAAATTCTTAATTTGTCTCCCTTGAGAGAAATTTGGCTTGGCTTAAAATGCACTCCTGCACAAAAGAAACAATAAAAACAACACATCAATAAACAATAAGACAAATAACATTGAAGACTCAAAAGGAACACAATAAAAACAAAGTCTGTGCACAAATAAATAAAAACTAACTTGAAAAGATGTGCATGTCATGCATGTATTTAAATTTTCTCAGTTCTAACTTTGACATTTTATGAAGTAAAGAGAATTAGATGAGCAGATAAACCCTGCTCAAGATAAAGCTACAATCTGCAATGCTTTAGCTTAGCTTAGCAGTCTCGAGTTGACTAATATAAAGCCTGATCTTACAGAAATGTTTAGTAAAGTAACATTACATGGCTCTTGCTGTGACATACACCAAGAACTCTTTTTTTTTTCTTTTAGTCAAGTTAGGATTTTTTTTAAACTGCATGCAAGAATTTTGACAAAAAATAAGTAATTCAGAAAAAAGGAGGAATGCAAAACTTGACATAAGAACACTGTTACTGGTTTTATTTTCACTCTGCCTTGCTAGGTCTAGGCACAAAAAAAGAGTAACATTTACATTTGTCATCCAAAGTACATGGTTTGAATTTGGAAAGTATACAATCAGTGCAGCCTACAGAAACAATTTTTCACTCCACTCCAAATGAACAAATCTCCATCTTTCCTTTCACGTAAGTGGCGGAGCTGACATCACCACCTGATAACCAAGATGGGAAAATGTTGAGGTGATGGAGAATTTGACCTGGAAAACTTACTAAACTGGAAAAACAACGCTGAAACTGTCCGTGTGAAGATAGGGAACAAACTCTCATTTCTGAGAAAGGTTAGTTCAGTCAGTGTTGCACCTTTTCTTAAGTTTGGTGGACAGCACAATCTGCTTTGCAGCCATCTGTTAGGGAAGCAGAACTGAACAAACTGACCAAGAAAACTGGCTTTTGCAAGCTGTTTTTAGAGCCCCTGGTGACTGTGATGATTGTGCAAAGAACATAAGTTACTAAGCACAGGGGACACTGCATACTTTTTAAAACATAGTAATTAAAAAAGGGAATGTGTTCAGTCAGAGGCTTCTTCAGCTGAGCTGCAACAAGAAAGGTAGAGGTAACTCCTGCAAAAAGCAATTACTCTGCACAATCACTTCTATAATAATTAATTACTATATATGTTTCTTTACACTTCAAAATTTTAATTTCCCTTCTCTGGATTACTAAAATACTCTATTAAATTTGAAATGAACACCAAGGAAAGCAAAGCATTTTAAGGAAGTTCATCTGTATTAGGCGACCTTTGGCTCATTTCTACCAACCTCTGACAGTTACTGTGTTAGGAGCTTCAACTTCAGCTAGTTTTTTACACACTACAGCTAACTGAGAAGCAGTCATTTTCCATGATATCTGCATAAATGTTTTACACGTTATGTGGCTTCAGCACATCAGGAAGTGTTAATTAGTAAGACATATTTTGCACATTTCTGCTAGACTACACTGCCAAATCAGCTCAAATCAGAAGTGAATAATTTTACATCCTGGTTTTGAAGATGATGGGTTATGCTTAATGTGCTGTACAAAAGCTAAAAACACTCTATTTATCAGAAATGTCTGATTCTAAAACATTTTCAGGCCTGGCAAATGTGTGTTACATCACATATATGCTAGATGCAAAACACCTAAGGGGGATTTGTTAAGATATTTAGTCACACAGTGAATGACATTTGTTTCCTCTTTTATTCATAACTGTGTAATTGGCTAAATTAAAACAGAACAAACCAAAACACATGCATCACCATAATAAATGTAACAAAAAATGTAACAAAAACAAGAAAAAAGCCTGTAGTTAAAAACAATTAGGGAATTGCTACTTTTACAGTAACAAACTTTTGAACTGAACAGTTGTTCCAGCTTTGCTTCTGAAAGTGAAAACTACAGCATGATGTTCCAGCATAATGACAGACAGAACTTCAACAGATCTGTTGTGTCACTGAAGCTTAAGCCAATCATGACAAAGCTATATCATCACAAAAAGGGATTCGCAGTGAATTGCAACCCGTTAGGGGATCAGCTCCAGCACTTGAATCAAAAAGCTGCTGTTGCCTTGCTCCAGCGAGGTATTAATGTCATAAGAAAAGGTTATGTTAGCTGGTGGAAGTTTGACTTAATTGCAAATTATCATGTATTATGTTTGGTTCAATATTTGTCAGTACAAACACGATTTATAATTGAATTCATACCATATTAATGATAGCAGTGAGTTTGCTCTCGACCTCTAGAAATGTGCCTGTATGTTGCAGCTATGCAAATGCAAAAATGACTTAAAATGCAATTTTAAGCATTAACTACTATTTTTTATCATCCCACTGTTCTGTGTTACAATGATTTCATTAACAGTAACAACTGGTCTAACATTTCTTTGCTCACCATTGATTAAAGCGCACAAAGAATCTTAACAAATCTTGCTGCAGATCCGCATGGATCCACGATGCTACCACAAATCTATTGTATACATTTTAGCAGGGATGCACATTATTTATATGTGCCTTGTAGCTTCCGGTTCATTCAGGAGCATGGTTGTAGATGTAGGAATCGTAGGGGCATGTCCCTACCAAAATCCAGCAAGTTGTCCCTATACTTTTCCTTTAATCAGAACAGCTGAGTCAGCTGAGTGCTTTCTATGACGAGCCTGCTAGAGCTGGGAAGCTTTAGTTCTCAGAGTTGTGACTTCTGTATGATATGTCTCTGTAGGACACTTTCATGTCTCTACAAATATCAAATCAATCCTATATCCTTGTTCAAGAGGCTGTTTTTGTGGTTGCCATCACCAACATCTGTAGCTATAGAAGGAAGTCGTGTATATGTCGCTGTAGAGAAAAGTAAGACACTGCAAGCTTTTCCTAAATGAGAAGAATTTTGTTTACTCGCTGGCGCTACTGGCAGTAGTTTGTCTATTAAATCTAATGTTCAGTCTTGATTGACACAGTTCATCTTACCATAAGTATATCCATCCAAAGTTTGATTTGCATGTCTGAGGCATCTGATTACTTTCTGTTTACCAGCCCAGTGTTGTAACCAGGAGATGATTTTCACCTCCATCAGCCTCCAGCAGAGAACTAGTGACTGCTGTATTAATCATCACCATATGACCTTAACATAAGTGTCATTACAAGATTAATGTGTTCTTGTGACCCATGTCTTAATCATAACGTTCCCATAATCCCATTAAGACTGGAATGTTGGTGAGCTGCTCATACATTTTCTCTACACTTAACAGGAGCATGAAAAAAAGACATTAATCAGTAAAATCTCTCAGTGCAAACACCTTCATGGACATTTAGCTATTGCTTCAAACAACAACCAGTTAAATATCTAACTAACAAGGTTAAAATACAGAGAGGATGACTCACTGGAACAAAGTTTTTTTCTCCTCATAGCCAAGCAGTAGTCTTCTGATCCTCGCCCCTCTGCTTAGCATCTGTATGACTCAGCTGCTGAGTGTCAGTCCCAACATCCCACAGCCACGAACGAGCCCGCTCTATGTACTTATGTCTCACCAGGTTGTAATGCTATTATAATCTACCACTATTAGGCTTCATTCCCACCCTTAATCCATGCTTTGATTTTGTTTGCCTCATCTCTTTACCAGACAACATGCTTACCTCCATGTAAAGCCCCCAAACTATATCTTTTAAACATTTTCCTCCATAAATTAATAGTTAAGAACTTTGAGTTCTGTTGAGGTTTTTTATCCAGTATGATCTTTTAATTGTATTTTCCTCATCTCTGTGATCAAGTAGTTTTAAACACAGCTAATGAACAGATGGTGAAAAGTTGGCAGCATGAGATTACTTCTATTTTTTCCCCCTTTTTTTTAAAAGACATCCAATCATTTATCCATTTTCTCAAGAACTGCTTCTATTGCTTCATTAAAACTTTGGATGTGGCATCTCAAGCACTCAAGACTGATATGCTTCTCCTCACTGAATGTAATTATAAGTCAAATCCGAGCACTCTTTGACAATAACCTCCTTTGTTCTTGGCTACATGTTTGTGGGGAGAATTCCCAGAGGTGTGAGCCTTGCTACGGCAGACTTTAAGCTTTTGATACAAGCCCTGCTGAGCGGTTTCTGAGGGAATCTCTGCTTTCCTCAGCAATATGAAGCAAAGGCCTGTGCATTCAGCTCATATCTTTGTGTGGTGCTTGTGTGTTTGGGCACATGTGGTTTCATGTGTATCTTAAAATCCCTTTAACTTCTGTCAATGGGTAATCTGCCCACCAAAAAGCAGCTGTCAAATAATCCCCTTATCAATTGACTTTCCTAGAACTCCTTGCCATGTGTATTCTTCTGAATGATATTGTTTTTGATCTGTTACACTGAATCAATCAAATATATTTCCTGTTGTGTCTTGTTGCCCACATCAGAATTTACTGCATATGAGGATTTAGCTATGGCTATGCAGACAGAAAATCACGAAAGAAAGAGACATGAATGAATCTTCAAAGTCAAATAATCCGGTGTAAACAATTATCAAATGTTTACAACATATTTGACTGCTTTTAGGAGAATAGTCACCAAGGAAAAATCAGGGTCCACTTTTAATTACACATCTACACATCTGTGAAGCAGCAGGATGCAGAAGAATCTGCATGTTGGGTGAAAATAGTTTTTTTTCCTTTGGCACATAGCTGTCTTATTGAAACACCAGGAGATATTGCTTCAAAAGACTCCTTTGTGGTTCTTGAGTTAGGAAAGCCTTTGAAGACGAACAACCGGGGGTTTTAAACGACGTGCGTGTGTGTGGAAACAGAGATCAGCCGTTCACTTTCAGCTGAGTGAAATGCAAACCACTCACTTCTGGTGAGATCGCTCTCCTCACCTTATCTCCTTTGCTGTGCTCCGGATGCCCTTCCCCCCACCTCCATGCCTATCCCAGAGCTATCACATTGTCCTCGATGCTGATTTGTTCTGTTAGTTTCGTGTCTCATCTGAATACCAGAGAGAGCTGTGTCTCTGTGCCTAATCACGTTCTGGATTTTACTAATACAGTCGTATAAAAGTTTTACTAAGCACTCCAAACCGATAAAGGGACTCCTTGTGCATACCCAAAATATGTTTTTTCCTTATATTTAAACAAATTAGCAGGGGTGTCAGCATTCAGTTTGAGTTGTGCAACTAACTTATTGTCATGAGGACTAACTTTTTTTAACAAGGCAAATTAGCATAGGGCTAATTCAGATTGTAACAGCCACTTGGTTGGTTATCTAGTAACATTTCTAATATGATGACCAAAAAAACGTAACAGATTGTGACGACTGAAATATTTCAGCTGGGATTTGATCAGAGAGATGCCTTACCCAATCCGAAATAAGCTCCTACTTAGACTTAGAAGTCATTCTGTCTTCGGTTTGGCGATTTTAAAGGTACAGTGTGTTGCTTATTTGACTTTTTGTCAGCAAAAATCAAGAATTTCTTTCATAAATACGCTCCAGGTACAGAAAAGCAACTTATAAATACAGACCATTTACCATTTGGTCTGTGAAATGCCAATTAAGTGTCAGAATGTTTAAAAGTATAAAAATATCTAATATACCCCACAGAGACTGTGGGGTGAAAGAATCTATCAGAATCTGTGTTAATCTTCCCTTCTTATTGGAGTTAAAAGACTCCTACTGAATCAAACTGAATTGAAATTGAAAAGATTTTGAACTTAACTCAAAGGCCAGCTATCACTACATCCTAATTTTTGCCCCTAAAAGGGCTTGTAGGGAGGAAAAGCATGTTTGATCGTAGAAAGGAAATATAAACTTGCCTGCATCTGAAACCTCTGCTGATGAGAACTTAATAATAATTATAAAAATAGACAGCTACGCTTTTGAGAAACACTGAAAATGCAGGTGATGAAATTCCAGCTACAGAAGTAATGGGAAGCTATGTGGGTTTAAAGATAAAAACAAACAAAACTGAACAATAGCAATAGATTTTGATGTAGCTAAGGTTAATTTTCATCTCATACGTTTATCTATTCTAATAAGAAAGGATGTAAAGATAAAGTTCTAAATATATAACTATATTATTGTCGAAGGTCCTAGACTGTCTTTTCCTAGTCACCACTAGTCATCCACACCAGTGGAGAAAGTAGACAGTGTTTGGAGAAATTATTTTGAACTGGGTAATCTGGAAATCTGGGGATCAGTAGAGTCATAGGGTCTGAGTCACTGAGAGGGGAGCAGTGTGTTATTTCCAGGGATAAGAATAAGAGACAATCCAAAAAGGGGTGTCCAGAATAGCAGAAGTTAATTGAATGCCTCGTCCTTCTGGTAGTGATTATCTGGGAAATATTGAGGGGAGCCACTTGTTGTCCTTGATTGATATTAAAGCTGTAGCAGAGTGGGCAGGCAGGCAAGTAGTTAGGGAACGTGATCCACAGGAAGTTTTTTACAAGAGCTAGCTTGCATAAAGGAAACCGGAAGGAAGCACAGGTAAGTAAACCACTTCTCAACCAACAGGGACAGACTACAAGTCATAAAAGAAAACCTTACTTAGGTTAATGTCACAAAGTGACCTGATTGTCACACTTTACAATCTGGCGGGAAGTGGGTGCACATGCTGGTCTTTAAGAATTACTCCAGTGATGAGGATGATGAGTAGCAGGTGCAACAGCAGGAGAGCTGAATACCAGACTTCACCCGGAGGATGGATTCACAACCAGCCTATGTGGCTTAAAGGAAAAAACATCCAAATCACAGACAACCAGTGGAGGGCTATGACAGCCCCTGTAAATTAATAACTTGGCTTGACAATGTTTTGATAATGTCTTCCAATGGAATTCCATACAGCAAAGAGGTTAAAAAGTGGACAGTGGGTTCATTATTTTTGTGTGAAATGTCATATTTCAGACAGAACTCCTGCAGCTCACAGACTTTATATATAGAATTCATTCCAGACAGATAGAGTTGGAGACAAAGCTGACTTGTATCAACTGCAAGGTAATATGATTAATAAAATTCAACCTAGTTCATATGTTCATATCATACCTACATTTAATGTATAAATAAAGAAACATGTCCTATGCAACCCTTATTTGTCAGAAGTTATTGACAATTGAGTCTCCCACAGCAATAAAACAGCATAATATAAAACTCAGCAGGTCAAAAGAATTCCCTCCTTTCTGAGAATTAGACTACAAAAAATGCACAAGATCATTTTGCTTGTTTCTTCTTGCCATGTATTTTTATGTGGGCTGTATAAATGTAAACAATATGTTAATGTAACTTCATTACATTCTCAGGTATTCCAGAACAACCAAACAAAAAAAGTAAATAAATAAACATAAAAGTAAATAATACAGGGTAACATTGGTGTGTGTGTGTATATAT
>JBAMHW010000012.1:9250019-9262696 GCA_037177495.1 Rhadinocentrus ornatus
GTTTGTTCTGGTCTTGAGGCACCTGTAGCGCCTTCCAGAGGGCAGCAGGGTAAACAGACCAGAGCCGGGGTGGGATCTGTCCTTTATAATGTTCGTGGCTCTGCTGAGGCAGCGGAAGGTGTAAATGTCCGTTATGGAAGGGAGAGAGCAGCCGATGATCTTTTGTGCTGTCTTTATCACTCTCTGAATCCTCCCCTTGTCTGCTACAGAGCAGCTGCCATACCACACTGTGATGCAGTATGTCAGCAGGGATTGGGATTTTATGTAGTCGTTTAAAGCAACACTTCATAAGGTTCCAGCCTACATTCATTATGTACGTCACTGAAGTTATTGCTCTATTTTTTCCAGCCCAGGGCATGGCTGATTCAGAAAAATAAATAAATAAATGCAAGTGGACATTATTAGAGGAAGTGAGGAAAAGAAAGAGAGAAAGTGACAAAACAAGGGACAAAAGTCAACATTAGACTGACTTTTACTATCTGGAGAGAGCTCAGAGAAGAGACATGATGTAGTTTAGTAGCTGTTTTAACACTGATCTATTAATCATCCAGGCACATAAAAGGCACCTAATTCAGTGGAGAAACAAGTGTAGCCTCTATACATAACGGACAACTTTACACATTTTTTAACATAATTCTTCTTACATTTTGCAAGATATCTCAACTTACAAGGAAATTAACAAGCAGAAGGATAAAGGAAGAATTGTCAGGCCTAAAAACAATCAACAGCAAGTAAACAGTTTGCAAAACTGATGTACAGTAAAAACCAGACACACGGAAACGTCAATAGATCCATCTATTGTTTGCCAAAGCCTCACCAGAAATGATCTCTATGGAAAAGACATAAGGAGATAAATCTGAGGTTTGCCAAAGTACACAAGACCTGAACTGAAAAGTGTCTATTCAGTGTTCAGAGCCTGAACCCCACAATTATAAAAGCCATGTGGAATAACCTGGACAGAAAACTTAACAAAAAACATATTAACTTTGAAGCCAGTTGCAATTGTAAAACCTTTGTCTTTAACTTTTATTAGAATGTTTCTGTAAATCACTGCACTTATTTGCTGTTTTCTTGGCAATATAGTTCCTTACAATAGACTTTGTGCTTTTTCTTTCTTTGAGCATGCTACATTCAACATAATAGTGTTTTCACAAGCTGTTTTATTTAAGTAGTACAATACAACCTTAATACTACAATACAGTTTTGTAGTTTAAATCATTCTGTGTCTCACTGATGAGAGCCTTCTAAGGTAATAACAATCAGAACAATCAGTCAGGGCAACCTGATCCATTTATAGAAATCGACTTATTCCTCTTGAAGCTCATTTCAATCTGGCTGCACAATCTCCATCTTGAGTATTTGTGATTAAATGGATAAACCTTGTTGTAGCTGCACAAACAAGATGTAGACTTCTTTCTTTCAGATAGCATAAGGAGAGCTGCATGCATATTTTGGCTACACCCTTTAACTTTATATTTGTTGGTCACATATAAAATCTGCCACACTGAACCTTTGTTAATTTAGTCTGTGATTTTCGTCCTTTACACTTGAGTTGTGTATTTCTTTGTGTCTGTATAGACAAAGACAGATTAATAGCTGCAGTAAACCTTGAGGCAAGCTTGTACCTGCCATAGAAATCATGTCATCCATCCATCCTTGGATGTCTGTCCACCCTCCATCATCTTGGCTCAATTAATAATTGGTGGAAAATGTGTATTGTGTCACTATCATACATTATGTTCTGTCATATGAATTACATTAGTAATACACCTATCATTTGAAGAATCATTATTTCTAATAACACAGAGCATTATATGTTAATTTAACAGCATTATAAAAGATTGAATTGATCATTGACTACAATTACATACACACTGTAATTGCTATTATCAACACTGAAAGCAAAGCAATATTCTAATTAAGCTGCTAACACAATCCTCCATGCTGACAGTTCCCTGTAATAATCCTGTGCATGTGAGTAAAGTTTGTACTTTGAGAGACAGCTGCAGGAATTGTAACAAGCTGTCATATGAAAAGGACAAAAATGTGGTGCTATTCTCCTGCTGTCCAATTTTAAAAAAATAAATATGTTTTACTAAAGTTGTTGAAATTGCATTTACTTTCCCTACTCTAGTTAAAAAGCAACCTGAACCTTGTCAAAAATCTGCATCACAGACATGTTTGCACCTGCACAGTAATGCTGTTCAGCGTTGCAATACCAAACACTAGTTCACTGTGAGGCCTGTGGTGAGTGCATCGACGCTATTTTATGGGATTTTATAGTCGTTTAGCTACAGTTTAAGTAAGAAATGTAATTGTTTTTAACATATTGCAACATGCATTCCCTAAAGTACCAGTAAAAGGTTTGGACACACTTTCCCATTAAATCCAATGGAAAAGAGTGTCCAAATTTTTGGCTTCCAGTGTACATACACTTTGAATATATATACAGAGGGTAAAATAAATATTGAAGATAAACATTTTTTCGTAAATATATTTGTAATCAGTTGTGACGAACATCTAGAGACAATTTTATGTAAATAGCCTGAGAAACAGAAATAAACTTAAATAGAAAAACACAGGGGAAAAGTACTGACCACAAAGAGAAAAGGGAGGTGCAAACAGGCAATGAAAGCCAAGACACCGGCTAAAACCTATCAGTAATTAGAAAGCAATTTTGCCCCTTGTCAGTGTAAATTAATATCACTTGTTTCGGTCCCAACTGATGGCATGTTAAAAGGTGTCTCATTGCCAAGGTGTCACACAAGAAACATTTCAGGTTCGCAAAATAAAAAAACAAGAAAAAAAAAAGAAAGAAAAAAGGAAAAAGAACACAAGACATTTGCAATCTTATTGTTGCAAAACATGCTGTTGGGTCACAGAAGGATTTCTGAACTTCTGAATATCAAGTCATCTTTGGGGTCACAATCCAGAAGTGAAAGAACATAATTTCACCATAATGTGGCCAAAATCGGATGCCCCTTACAAGATCTTTGACAGAAAAGTGAAAGGAATTATCAGAAATGTTATCCAAGAGGCAAGCACCACCTGTACAGAACTTAAGGAAGATGTCGTATTAGCAGGTATAGTTGTTTAAAACAAAACAAGTTATACACTCTGCCATGACCTGTGTTCATGCTCACCACACAACACTTCATTTCTGCCAGAAAATGCATATTAAAGCTTTTTTAAAGTTTGTGGCACAAAACTGAAACAAGTGACCTATAAAAAAAAAGGAAAATGTCTGGTCAGATGACACTAAAATGAAACTCATTGGTCCTAATCCACACCATGTTTGGAGGACAAATGGCACTGCACATCATCCCATAAACAGTGCAACAATAGTGACGTTTGGAAGTGGGAACATCATGGTATGGGACTGTCTCAGTACTGGAAAACTTGACATCATTGAAGGACGGATTAATGGAAAAAATTTACATCCTTGATTAAAAATGTACTGTCATCTAACAGGATAATGATGGTGAAACGAAGGTTAACAAGACGATGATCTCAAACACACAGTTAAGGTAACTCTCGTCTGGTTTCAGAGGAAGAAAACAAAGCTGCTGTAATTGTCCAACCAGCAACTTGACTTGAATCCAATTGAAAATCTGGAGCTACAACCCTGGCTCAGCAAGAGGAAAGTACCTATGAGCAGCTGGGTAGCTATGATACCTAGTGATGGGATGTACTGTGCCAAGGCTTTATAGCGTGTGTTGAGTAATCCAGGAAGTATTTCTGTGATGTGTGTATAGAAGTTTGCCATCATTTCAGAGGAGTGATGTTTCAGATCTTGCCACAAGCCTCATCTGTGCCATGCGAAAGGGTGTTTTGAAGACTGAGATGTAAAAAAAAAAAAAAAGAAAAAGAAATCAACTAAACCCAAACACAGTTGAAAACAATTTTTTCTTTATGAAAATGGACAAAGCTCTCCTGTACTGTGTACATCATTCTGCTTGTTACACAAAACACATTCACCATTCTACCCACTATTTTATTATTTCCACTTCTTGCGACAATTATAATTTAAAAAAAGATTAAGATTTAAATCTCAGAAAAATACATACTGTATAAATATAAACATTGGTGCAGCATTTACTTTAAAGACATCAGTTAATTATTTTTCCAGTAGATCGCTTTAGAGCAAATGAAGCCTCAAGAAGCTTTGCCTCTCAGTGAACCAATTCGGTGAAATGCTTCAATGCTCCATGAGGCTTCACCTGCCCATCAATAACAGGCAACAGGCAACAACAAACAGTAAGACCAAATTAATCGTTTTTCACGAACACAAGCATTACAATTTATTAATTTCAAACACCAAATCACAATAACAATGACAAAACCAAAGCCGCCCACCAGCACGCTGGTCTATCCTACCACAGCTGCACTGAATGATAGTGTTGAGCAATCGATCCAAATATTGATAATATTGATACCAACATTGGTATCGATCGTTCTAGATTTACATCCATATTGTAATGTAAGGCTTAAAACAGTTAGAATCTTCATAAATAAGTATAAAGTGATTTTTGTTGGATTTGGTTCACAGCTGTGACAAGGTCCCCACATGTCCAAAATCGTCTTCTCTCGCTGAGATAATGTCAAATTCAGATTTTTTTATGGTATGTATGGTATGCATGTCTTTGTTGCTCATGTGTTATTGTGTTAAAAAATTCAAGCATTAAACTTTTAGCATTAACGACCATATTTCTACAGCCCTATAACAGAGTATTGTATTGACGATACTAGCCCTTGACCTACTTGGTATTGGATCAATACTGCATCTTGCAGTATCATCCAAACCTACTGCATAAATGTCAGCAGCACAATTAAAAGTGGTAAAGACACTGGGATTGGCTGTGCAGCAGATAATTTAGCCAATTACAGATGGGAATTTGCACAACTAGCCAACCATAGAAGGGGATCCACACAGCCAATCCCCTCTTTGCTGAATAACTAAAACAAACATGACTGGCCCTGGGGCTTTAACAATGGAAACAACTAAGGATCAGAGTTCACTGAAGAGCCCCACGGGACCTTGAATGTGAAGTTTGTACAAAATAAAACAAAACAAAACAAAACAAAACAAACAAAAAAAAAAAAACAGGAAAATTTATTACATTAAAAATTATTTCTTTCAGTATCTAATCATCCACCTATTATCGATACCGCTTTGTCCAATAGGGGTCGCGGAGAAGCTGGAGCCTAACCCAGCATTTAGCTGCCGAGAGGCAGAGTACACGCTGGACAGGTCATCGCAGGGTATCTAATGACTTTAATAACCAGGGGCGTAGCCATCATTTTAGAAGTGTGGGGGACAAATTGCTTGGAGGTCTATTGAGTGATTTATCATCCTCTCGCATTCAATTGCACCTATCCTTAGCAGCTAAAGAACCACATAACCACGAATGGCACAGCACCATGGAACCAACTTTAATTCTTTAAAATGATATACTATTAAAATATAAAGTCGAAATCTAACGCTGCCAAACTCTGATTGAGTTGACATAGAATGACCCTGGGTGAGTAGATTATTAAGTGCCAAATGACAACACTGAAAACAACAAGTTCTGTAAAACACCGTTTCTGTTTAAAAATATCAGCACCAAAATTAAATGGAAGTGACAAGGTAACAGGGTAATAAGCCACATAATTTAATGTATGTCAAAAAGTGACAAGTGAAAGTGCACAACAATAAACATATCAACATTAAGATGTAGCTATTTTATCATTTATTTTATCATCAAAAATTACAGCACAGAAGTGCAAAATTAATCAGTTAGGAAAAATGTTATGACCAATGACTGCTGCCCAATACAGTAGTCAAATTATACTTGCTAATAAATGAATAATTAACAAATAATCTCTTTGAAATAACAGATTAACTACATCTTTAAACATCTGTGTCAGTATTTTCCTTTTGAACTAAGGGAATCAAGGGCTACAGGCTCTCTTAATGAACTATTTTACAAAATAATATCATGAGCTCTAGATTTAATTTTCCAGAGGTTTTCTGCACATTCATAAAAGCCTCTTAATCTCCAGATGTTAACGCAATAGCCCCGCCCCTAGGAACAGGAAGTCCCATCATTTTAACCCTTTAATACCTGTAAAACCAATTCAAACTCAATATCATCCTTCATGATTCCATGATTGAAAATATGGCTGACTTCTTGCAGCATCATGATTAAAATGGCTTCCTGTAATGTATAAATTCTTTGCCATGAAACAGGAAGTGGCTCTAACGATGGACTTAGTTGACCAAAGGGCTTGATATTTTCAGTGCTCATTAGCGTTCCAACCTGAACAGGTTTATACATGAAAAATGACTTTAGCTCCACCTACTAACCACGTGGAATGTCCCTCTGGATAAAATTATGTTCCCGTTTGTTAAAATGTGACATGATTTGTTATAAACAAGGTCATGAACGCTTTAGATGTCATCACCGGTCAGACTGAGGTGCCAGTTGATCCTCTAAAGAGGAACATCATTGTTTAATGCAGAAAACCTCTGGAAGAATGGGAATATGGCTGCGGGCGTGCTGCGGGAGGGAAATTGCCGGCTGATGGGGCAATGCAATAGGCCAAAGCGGCGCCAGCAGTGCGAGGGCCTTGCTGCTTGCAGCTTTAATTCTAATTTCTCCTCACCTGCTGTGAAGAGCCTCAATGTCCATCCCTGCTGCTGGCCTCTGGCCCACTTTCTCCTCCCTCACCCTGCTCTTTCTATTGTATAAAGATTTTAAAATTTATAGAAAACAACAGTGAGCACATAGTTCTGTGCAGATAGTATGGAGCAATGGGTTTATTCCTAGGAGGCAGATTAGCCAAAAATTCAAGTACAAATATTGTTTCTTCAGAACAATGTTACTTGCGTAGAAGTAAAAAGTGAATAGGAAACAAAAAGCAAAACAAAATACACAAGAGAAGGAACTATAAAATAAGACAAGAAAACAGAACTAAAAATGACAGGACTGCAAAAACCTAAATCAAAACCCACAGATCATGACAGATCTACTTTCCATGGGCCCACATACATGTAGCTTCCCTATTTTTACTATGAAGTCTCTGAATGGACAAACAACTCTGTGTGATGTGAGAATCCTATGAGCTTTGAAACTGCTGTACCAGCTTTGATAGGTGTTAGAACTCCGATTGAGGACGATTTGTGTGGAAGAATGGGAAAAAAAATCACACCTGAGCATTACATGCAACTAGTTTCTCCATACAGTAGCCATCAACAAAGACTTTTGAATTAAGTATTAAATTAATTTTAGTAAGAATGTTCAATATTTTTTCTTATCATTCCATTTGATTGCACATAATTTGTTTGTTTGGTTTCTTTTGCCCATGGATGTTGGGTTGTTACCAAGATGGTTTCAAATTAATGCCAATTGTCCCATTAGAAATATGTTCACTGAGAAAAATTGTTGTGTTTAGAGAGTATTTTAACCACTGCAGATTGTGATTTTTTTGCAGCTGATTCCAAGTCTGATTCTGATTTTCTTACTTTGTATAAACTGTCACAGATGAAAAAACATGTACCAACTTTTCCTATTTTTTCCTTTTCCCCCTCATTTATCCATTATAAAAACACTGTCTGTTAATGGCTTGACAAAACTGCACCAGGTTCTCCAGGGCCATCTTTCACACTTAATCTAGTAAGTCTGCAAATGAAGCGCTCCAGGTCAGTGGACAGAGCTTTCAGCTACAAATGAAACCCATGGAAAAATACTGCAATATATTCCACTTTATCTAACATGAAGTTGCACTTTGAAGGTCTCTGCTTACTCCTCTCACAAACTCCTCTTCAGCCTAGTCTCATAGAAATAAGAGAAATGAACATGACTCAAGACACAAACAAGGCGTGCAATGTGTTAAAAGTGTATTCTAGTGTCACATAAAGCCATATGCTTCTCCTTAAGTTGTAGTGTTGTTTTTTATTCCTTTTGCATATCTGACACAATAGCCTTCTTGGTTGTCATGGTGACGTGTCCAACTCAAACTGCTTGCAATGACACCACAGTTTTTGTGAAAGTGCTGAAAAGTCCATTCACTGGGAGGATGGCAGAAATTGAGGTCTAATAACTTTTTTCCAAACTGTCATAGTCATACATTTTCCCAAAGTAATATTTTTCATGACTGAACCAAATCATGTCTTTTAGTCTCTGAAGCAAAACACAGATTGAGAAACATAATAGGATTGTGCCACAACCTAAACCAAGTTCAAGTTGTTTATTTGTCACATTCACACAGGGTCTGAAATTAACACTCACCAGGCGCCAAATGTGAGTAAATTTTTGGTTTGGCGAGTAAATCTCAGAGGGCTATCCGCCAAATGGCAAGTAAATGTCTGTATCAAAATTAGTCATGTTTTTACGTCTTCCTTTTGGTGGAGTTTCTCTGCTGTCTGCATGTATGAACGATGCGCACGTACACAAACATACACTGAAGCTCGCATAATTTCAGTTCTGTTAACCGTTTAGCTCTAGCTAAATAAGTAGGGTAAATATGTGGGGATTTTTAGCAGGAGCTGTCCAACTATCCAAAAGAAAGCACAGTGAACTGGAGGATGAATCAACTGGGCTTATAGCCCCAACCAGAAAGTTCAGTAAAAAGTGATGGTTTGGATATAGCAGCGCCTTCTGTCTGCTTCACGGCCCGGTTCCGCTCACTTCTCACGCACCGACTGTAGGCGGTAACCAAGTGGCAACCTCCGGTGGTAAAATGTGAAGCATGTGCGGAAGTGCAAAAAAATTGCAGTTCACCCCTCATCCGCTAGGGGCCGGCTCCAAAACAGAGCAAATCCCCATAGACTCCTATGTTAAAAAGGCCAACTTCCCAGCAGAAATAAACATGTTTAAAGCCTGGTACAAAAATCCATTTTAGGATTAATAGGTCAGGTTTACCTTCATGACAACTGGGAGGGGGGTGAATATTTTTCTAACTCATTTGGATGTTATTTAATCTTAAATTCGGCATAATCAGGGGTGTGTCCTTTTGATTGACATGTATCCAAAATCTGCGGCAAGAAGGGAAAGTGCTAACAGTGCGCCTTAGCTTTAGCCCGCCTAGCTCCGTTAGCCGGTTGGCTCACAATAAATCAGAGTTGGCTCAGTTAGCTCTTAGCTACAAGCAGCTTGGAATTTGATAGACATCAATCATCCACCCCCACACAGCCCCCCTCTCAGCTCTGCTATTTTGCTCATTTTTGTATTTTTCGGGAGTGACGGCAGGCGTGATGCTTCCAAGATGACGATGGTAGGAAAGCCCAACGAGCTTCACTTTTGCTCTTCAGAAACCTACGGGTGATGTCGCAGAGGTTCCGTCCATCTTTTATATACAGTCTATGGTGGTAACACACCGGCGCATGCCACGCTGTCAGCATAGCAGCACCTGTTAGCCTGTTAGCTTAGCTGAGCTGTTTTCAATCTGAAGGGTGATGACAGCTGCATATATGGCGTGACATGACTCCGAGAGACGACTAACAGCTGTCAACCGATGAACTGATCAATAGAATATTAATGATGATTATTATTCTATTGATCAGTTATTAAGTTCATTATTATTATAAATTAGCTTTTATGATTATTGATTTTATTTATTTCAGTATTACTGATTTATTATGAATCAAATCAATAAGTTGGAAATTTATTTATTATTAATTTTTAAGTGTATTTTTTAAACAATAAAATAAAAAGCAAAAATCAGGGAGTATGATCCCACTAAGGCTGTAATGCACAAGGATTGTTAGGAGCAGGAGGCCAGACTTGTGTGAAAGCACCAAGAGTAGAGAGGGAGGAGTCTGATTAGGTTTTACTTAATGAATTCAGACATTAACACTTTATCAAATAAAACCATTTTTCTTGTTGCTTTATTTTTAATGTTGATGTGACTTTCACTTTCAGTTTGTGTACAACACAACACAGTATTATAAAAATAATTATGTGTGTGTAAAATAACTTAATATTTTGGCCAGTAAAAATATGTTTAGGAGGCAGATCTTTCATCTACCGGCCAACTTGGCTGGTGAGTCAAAAGTTAATTTTGGACACTGCTTGCACATACAAGGTGACGGTGACATATATGCTTCCAAGGCTGTGTACACCCGTTTAACATCCATACAGTGGCTAAAAAACAACAGGAGAATAGAGAAATTGAGGAATGTTTTCAGTCTGGACTTAAACCAAAGTCTCTTGGCTGAATACTGCGCATTCATTTCTACTTCGCTGCTGCCTTCTGAGTCTCTCAGAAATACATTTTCAGTTTCCGTCATGCAAATGAGTTAATCCGTCTGCTCACTGCACTTTCATGGTAGGGGCATGTAATGTGCCACCGCCATATAATGCACATGCTCATTTCACGCTTTTTCAGCAAGAGATGTTTCACCAGCACACACATTTGTCCAACTGAGAGGACGTCTTATATTTATGTAAATAAGGTTAGAGGATGTTATGTACAATTTCACACATTGAAAGAGGCATTTGAACATTCTAGCTTTCAGTTATTAGCTGTGAATTGGGAAAGTTATATTTAGCTAATGCGTGGAAATTAACCAAAAATATACAAACAAAGTGGAACATTTCAAAAAGACTTTGGTTTTGTGCAGCTGTGATGTTACTGTGTGTTGCTGGGCACATGTTCAGCTTTTGTATGCAAATTGTATTGGCACAGAAATGGGCATATTTCAGTCTGATCTAGCTAAAAACGGGATCAGTGTATTTTATTAATTTTGTGCATAACGTATTACATAATAACTGTGATGCTAACTATGAAAGAAGATAATAGTAATTTTTTTTATTCAGCGATTTGGCTGTTTGACCTATGTGCTTCCCACTTCTCTTTTTACTGCCCCATCCTGCTTGTTTGAAGTCCCTTGCTACAAAGATCAACATCAGGTCTGCACTGCATAAACTCTGGGGATAGGGGGCCTGGAGCTCAGGAGTCTGGGGGCCTGTCATACCAGACTAGTCTGACAGAGTGGAGTGGCATGCAGCTGCTTCCAGGATCAGTGAATCTCTGACTGCTGGCATGGAGTGAACAGCGGAGTGAAGGAGTAGATCTCCCCTGTGTCTAGGGGTCTCTCTGTCTGTGCATTTCTTTGGCCCACTTGTCTGAGCAGTGAAATGAGCACTGCTGGCAAGCAAGACAGTCAATGCAATTGTGAGCATGCATGTCTCTTTGAGCGATTGCTGATTGCTTGAATATAAATTGGATGTGCTCATTCACCTAAATCAAGGCCACATGCCTGGTCCCACAGTAAAGCGCTCTGGAGGCAATGAAGCATTGTACTGTATCTGCCACTCAGCTCAGGAAGTAAAGCCGGCCACTCTTCCTGCCTTACATGAAATACTCAGAGTAACTTTCAAGGTGTGTGTAATTACAAACTGTCTTTGTGACTGACCTGATTACCAGGCATTTTGTTATTTTCATCAATATTGCATTTGTGATGTAGAAGGAAAGTTATTTTTTCTTTCTTTTTAACATTTGTCCTTATTTCCTGTAACACATGTACAATATATTTGGTCTGTTCCCTGTTTCAATGTTTTTTTTTTAAGACTTCATGTGTATTAATTTCTTAGTATTTAGTACACACCCGGTCATAAGTTTGGGAACACATTCCTATCAAAACCAATGGTAAAATTTCCCAAAACTAATGGCCAGTAGTGTAGTTAGGTTGGAGGCTAAAATACCATTTGACAAGAAGACAAGTAATACTGGTCACAATTTGAGGACAGCAATGCCCATCTGGAAAAATTCATATTGGTTTCCCACCTATGCCTATCTAGTGTTTGCTTCTCTACTTAATATTTTTGCTTCTGAAAAAGATCAGTTCATGACCCATTTCTTGTTCTTACATTAGATAATAAGTATGTTTCTCTAACTTTTAACTAAAAAGAACCCAAAATAACTGTCATGGTGTAGCCCCAGTATTTAATCCAGAATGGAGAGTGTCCAAATGTCTTTTTAAAGCATGGCATGTCTCATGTGTAGGTACATTGAAGGGGTGTTCCTGTTGATGTAACTTATTATTTTTGAAGGAACTTTATATGGAGTCATTTTGAAATTTTTATAGTCTTAAAGGTGCCATATATTGCAAAATTCACTTTCTAAAGGTTTTCTAACAGCCATATGTATCCTCATAGCCTGTGTATGAGGCCCAAGAGTTAGAAAAGGCTGTCATCTCTCATTTGCTTGCTCCACTTTTTATCGAATGTGTGCTCAATTAGGTGAATCTGAGATCTTTCTTTTTGTGACATCATAAAGGGAAATAACCACTCTCCACAGTAGTGTATACTGCCATTGACCCGCCCCCCCGGCTAGCTGAGCCTGCTCTCTAAAATCACAGTGTGCGCCAGTGAAAGCTGGATCCTCTAGGGACATGGAGTAGGCATGGACAGGCACCACTCATTTACATTTAAAGGTTCAGACACAGAAATGGCCTGTTTTGAGTAGAGCTCACTAGAGCCACTTTTGGAATGGCTAAAATTAAGGACCGAGGCTGAATTTGGGGTAATACACTTTGAAAACAATGTTGTTGGACAATGGACGCCTGATACCCCTATAAAATAGTTGAAAAAATGCATAATATGGGACTTTTAGCTTCATTTAAATCAAATCAAATCAAGTTTATTTGTATAGCCCTATATCACAACAAAGTTGTCTCAGAGGACTTTACA
>JBAMHW010000012.1:9283383-9295239 GCA_037177495.1 Rhadinocentrus ornatus
GTGTGTTTTTCCTCTTTAATTTTGAGTGTGACTCCAAATCCAGACCTCCATGGGTTAATAAATTTGATTTCTATTGAAATTTTTTGTGTGATTTTGGTGTCAGCAAATTCAACTCTGTAAAGAACAAAGTTTTTAATAAGAAAATTTCATTCATGTGTTATTTGTTTATTTGTTTTTGTGTAAGTGTTTCCTTAATTTCTGGACACACTAACCAATTAAATCATATTGATACTAAATAAAATGGGCAACTATGTGTTTCCAACAGCACAAGTATCTGAAAGAGATAGAACACTATTTTCCCCACATGAATTTCATTATTTGGTGTTTAATGGTAACAATAATGTCCACCAAAGTACCAAATTTGGGTTGAAATTAAATTGGGCGGGTATAAATGAAAACTTACTGTCCTATTTGGAACGTGATGATTTGTGAGGAAGCGAGAAGAACTGACTTCTTTTGGGGAGATTCTGATGTTCACCTGCTCCTCCTCAGCTCTGCTGGGAACTCATGCATTCTGGGGTGATTTATATTTTTATTTTAATGGCCACACCATATGACCAATCACACATGATGAATGAGTAGGATACCCTTCTGTAAAAGAAGAAAGGCGAGCAGACATTCCAAAGATAGTGAGTGTAGTGGTACAGGCCAGGTATTCAGAGTGACAGAATGAAATGGGGAAGCCAGATTTAGATGCAAGCATGTCAGAAGAAAATTACAAAATGAGCAAAAACCAAATCTAAATTTCAGTGATATTGGACACCGCAAAGCTGAAAGCAGAATTTGAAAACATCTGTCATAATATTCAGACTTTGGTCATTATGTGATCAGTTGTTTATTACAGGTTTGGTTAAAATATTAAATAATAATACTTTAATAAAAGAATAAAAGAATAAGGATTTTCCAAAAACGCTAAATAAAAATTGCTTACCAACACAGTAACCTTAATAATTGGTAAATTAGGCTAAAATAGAAGCTCAGAGTGAAACAAAACAAAGAGGCATTAGGGAGCCATCAGAGCCTGCTCTTCTAAGGAAAATAACTCTTTGAAAGAAGTCAGACCTCCTATGACTGTGATGAATAAAAAAAATGACGTCCCATTAACACACTCCCAATGGCACATTGGCTGTGTGCTTTCTGTAGCATGTGCGGTGCTATTTGTGTGCTACTGTATGCCTCAATAAAGTGCAGCCGAATAAGGAGCAAAATTGAAATGCAGTAACTTATCTGTAGACTGAAAAACAAAAATGTGGTGGTGGTCGGACGGTTAATAAATTAGATAGTAAGTTACTTTGTTCCTTGCTGGAAAAGAAAATGCTGAGAGAATGTTTTTATTTAACATTTTTTATGAAGAAACATTATTTAAAACAAATTGAATAAACATTTATGATTAAATGCTTTCTGTAAAATCTGGATTATTTTGTTCAAGAGAAATTTGGCTAGTGAAAACTCTGATTGGCTGGTAACTTTAGGAAAAAAGAAAGAAAAGCTCATTTAGAGTGCTGACTGTAAAGATTGCTGTTTAATTAGTCAGCCCACAATCTGCCACAGGTAAGTGGCTTGAGCTGGGGTCATTGTGAAGACCACGTGTATTATTCCCATAATTCTTAATCTCATTAAACCATGTCCTCTTTGGATTGACGGCATTGTTTTTTTCTGAAAGACAACACAGGACAGACAGATTCCCTAACAGGAAAAAGGTAATAAATTAGAATATTTTTTTATTGGCTCGCAGTGACCTAAACTCAACTGGACCCATACTAGAGAGCGAAATGCCCCTCCCATCCCCCTCATAGAATAACACCAGATCCCTTCCCTTTACATATCAAAGGTTCAAGTTATTCCTTTAATTTGTCTGTAGCCTAAGTGGAAATTTAATGGAAGTTTGAATAACTATCTCTGTGGTCTCGACCATCTGGCGACACAGAGGTGGAACAGTATGCCTCTTGTTGTAACTGTGCTGTAAACAGGTGTGGATCAAACCTCATCGGTTTTAGGAGATATTTTACCCATACTGCTGAAAGCAGCACTGAGACAGTTTGTCTTCCTCTCTAGCTAATGCATCACATTAATCTTAATGAGTAAAATTGTTAGGGGGTTTGGTGGGATCAGGAATATTTTACAGG
The DNA here is from genome assembly GCA_037177495.1 of Rhadinocentrus ornatus. NCBI lineage: Eukaryota > Metazoa > Chordata > Actinopteri > Atheriniformes > Melanotaeniidae > Rhadinocentrus > Rhadinocentrus ornatus. The sequence continues at coordinate 9,285,510 of JBAMHW010000012.1, forward strand.
AATTATCAGCCACTGTTTTACCTTCATTATCACAACTCTATTGCTGGTGGTGGCTAGTGAGTGTTACGTGCTGCTCAGCAGCGCTGGCTTGTTCAAACAAACATGAAACCGAGGCAGATGACGCTGTGGCTTGTCTGAAAATTAACGGCCTCCCGTAGTCCGTGGCCTAAGCTAATCAGAGAGTATAATGCAGTGTGCCGCATTGTCCATAATCTGTCCAGTGGGGGGCTTTCTGTACATAAATCACACTATAGTTCTCTACTGCAGGTCTGACAGACTCAGATTAAAACAACTGAAAACAGGTTATTGTGTTGGCAAGTGGCAAAATAAAAAATAAGACAAAATACAATTCAATACTGAAACACTTGCTTTGGAAATTTTCTGAACTGCTTTCTATAAGTATTCTGATGCAACAAATTTTCTAACAAAAATATATTTCTACCAAGAAATGAGATAAATTGGCTGTTATCCTGTTTATTTCTCTTTTTATTATTCATCGACAGTACTTTTTATACTTATTACTGTTTATGGTTTAGTAGTTTAAAAGATAGACATGCATAATTCCAAGCAAGAGGCTATCATTGGATGGTTTATCTGCATTTTAGTTTTTACAACTTTATAATATATTGTTATTTTACATTCCAATGACAATTAAGGGTCTATCATTTTAATCTCAGACAAATGTTTCATAATGTTTGCTAATTTTAATGTGTTGTTTTTTTTAAATCTTAAACCCTATTGCAGTTACAGTTTAAACAGTAGTTCACACTGCTGAGTCCATTCACTGAATGGAAAACTATGAACCAGTAAAGTTAGATTAGTGCTTTAAAATGTTCATGTTCAATGATTAGTTGTGTTCAACTGGTGAGTGATATCTTATACAGAGACAGGAGATGATTACCTGTTTCATAACAAGGCTGAAAATGAAACGAGAAAAGCTGCTTCTGACTGATCCCACGCTGGCTGACATTCAGATAGTCTACAGACCCTTTCAAAGTTTGCAAACATTGTGCATTTTAGTAAATGGAGGGTTTTCAAGCAAGTGGTTCAGTCTTGGAACTCTCGTAATATGTACAGACACTCACTCTACGGGGCTGTGACAACAAAAGGAAACTCAAAGCATGTAAATTGCTGGATGCTTACAACTATGTTCCAAATAGCCATGTTCCAATAATAAAATACATCAACTCACGTCCCAATCTTTGTGCGCTGTGGTCTAAAGTTTAGCATTTATGCGCTTGCTAATGTGCTGACAAAGGTAACGTTATATATCCAACATGGAAAATTTTGTTAATTTGGACTCGATAACAATCACCTAACATTACATTTATCTACCTCATATAAAGTGTGCGCTGCAAACACGAGAATTGTTGATTATCGCCTCTGTGCAGGCCTTTTGTCTTATTGCATTCAGCTAAAATTGTCTTAATGTTTTTCTGAGCAGGTATCCTAAAAAACTTTAATTTACTGCCAGGAATGTTGTTCCTCTTATTCTGGCACCCAAACACACGACAAGATGACATTTTTAAGTCGTAATAACACTTGAGATAGCTCGTTTCTACAGTGTTTTTTACCGTCTTTCCTCTGTTTTTGCCTCCAGATACAGTAGTGACGTCACGTAGGCTGTGAAAGGGTCTGTGGATGAAAACATTCAAAAATTTGGATGTTTAGCAAACTCCTAATTAAAAAACATACTATGCCGAATAAAACAACTTTGAAACAAAATATTAACCAAATAATTTATTTTTATTTCATTATTTAATTTTTTTTATGTGTGTGTGTGTTCTGAATATTTTTAGGTTGTGTTTCCGTTAATTTTTATCTTTCCCTCGACATTCCCTCCAGGGCAGCTTCCTTTACAACGAAACGTACCTGGTTTATTATGCAAATTAGGCTATTATGTCATTTAGCGACTTCTGGCGACTTCAGACAGCCAATAGCTACTTTTCTTACTGAGGAGTTGGCAAGAGTGGCTCGGAGGACTAGATTGTAGAAGAGTTGCGGGACACCATCATTAAGTATGTGTTGTACTGTGATTAGATTATCGGCGCACACCACACACAGTATGATCAAAACTGTTTAATGCCTATTTTTTATCTTCATGTGTGAGGTCTTGAACCAATTAAAAATTTCTAGATTAAAAAATTCCTTTGTGTGTACCAGGTTTTAGATGACAGAGCAACATAACCAACTGCTGGAATGTTACTTCCCTTAAGCAAAGTTTGCACTAAATCTACTCATCTCAGTTGCATGCTTGAAGAGATTGCTTGCAATGAGATCTATTAGGACAGGTTAGCATCACAATCAAAACATTTTTGCAGCCCCCTAAAGTGCAAGTTATTATTGCTATATCACCACTGAATCGTGTATCCTCACTGAGTTCTCAGCCAGGCGTTTATTATTTTGGGGCAGCAGATTCCTCGAGGCTAGCTGAAAGAGTCATCTTTACAGGATTCTCCTCAGCTAGATCTGTGGACTCTCTGGGGAGCCAAAAGTCTTTTGAACTTGATCTATCTCTATATAATGTCTACATTTTTCTTTAGTGGCCATGACTCAGTGGAATTAAACAAGACCAACCTCTGCAACACTTGTCCTCCATCTATCTGGGTCACACTGATAAGCTCAATCTGCTCCTAATAAATCTCAGGAAGTGGTACGTTGGATCTGTCTTGTCCTGAGATAGCCAGTAGTAGGACGCAATGAATTTTAAAACTTGCCTTGTTTTGAAAAAAAAGCAAACAGCTAAACAGAAAGAAAAAACCCACTGGATGTTTAATTTATCTTTATCATTGTCAAAGCAGTGCCCTTCAAGATCCCATTCATCCCTGAAATGTTCCATGTGGAGAAATAGCTTGATGTGAGCCCTCTTGTACAGCTGGAAACCTCAGGAGCTATTCATTTTTCATACCACCATTATGCTGCTTCAGTTATACAGTATCAGCAAATTAGATGACTAATGATTCATATTGGAAGTAATTGAAAATCGCTACTTTCTGGTACCTTTTTCTCAAAACCTAATTAGCAAAGCATTCATATGAGTGACTGAACAAGTATTTTTGCTTGAGATAAAAGCCCTTTCTCTCAGGGGTAGATATCTGCTGTCTTCTCTGACTCGGGTGCTGAACACTGGAAACAATGAGGGAGGAAAGCAATATAGAAAACTTCAAGAGATGATACACAGTATGTATGATTAAGAAGCATGCACGCCTGACAGTCTTAAATTTTCAATATTAAATGCATCATATGTGATATAAGATGAGGTAGAAAAGATACCAACGAGGTAGAGAAAGCAAGAAGCAGGAGGAAAATGAGAAACAAAAGTAAAGGGGGTAGGGAAAGTGCCACAGAAAAGGAGGAAGAGAACAAAGCAAGAACAAACATAGACTGCAGCAAAGCTTCTCCTGAGGGAGTCACAGAGATGGGTTGGAAGACAAATCAGGGCCATGGAGGTGATTTTGCAGCTGCACTTTTTTTCTGGCTGCCCTCCCTTGTTCTTACAGCTCTCCTCTATGCAGGGACAACCAGCATGCTTTATTCTAACTATCTTGGTTGTGACTGGAATTAAAAGAACTGCACTTGTTTATTTACCGAATTACAATTCATGACATTGCTAGCACACTGGGTGTGCTAAAACTTTATTCTTGCCTGTCTTGATGAAGGGCAGAGTCATTCAGCCTTGGTGCATTCCTTATGGAGCTGATCGAACAATGACATCCAGCTGTGCAGGATAAATTGGAATCCTACCGGGTCTGTGCTGGAGACTAGCTCGCACACTGTTCGGAAAAAAACACAGCTTTGCAACTAGGCTGATATCTCATTAGGGTATGTCCATCATGAACCTATTCCGGGAACAATAAACTCAGTTGTTGCTAAAAATACATATTATCACCTCAGGGAACCACTTTTGTGGAGCTTTCTTTTTGTTACAGAATTAAAAACAGTACAAATGTATGTGAGAATTGAAGCTGACAAAAGGTAACATCCCATCGGTTAATCTGTCCTGTTGTCAAGAAGAATTAGATGTTTCACTTTAAGGTGTACAGAGGATGATACGCTGCAGTTCTTAGTAATCAGAACAGAAGCTGATGGCAAACTAACAAGGAGAGTACAAGGAAACAGGGTGGAGGATGGAAGATGCTGTTAGCAAAAGGTTAGGGAACTAGATGATATAACTTTGTATTTCTGAAAGACAGCAATGCCACACATAAAAATTGCTTCTAAATGGCAGACAGATTTCACATTATAAATCTCATTTTGGGTGTCTTTGAGGTCACACCCTAAAGTTGTTTCACTGCTGCTGAAATCCTCATCGCAACTTCTGTCCTTTTTTTCTCGGGGTATGGTATCACTAACAAGAAACAGAGTCGTGGCATCCGCGTCAACAACAAAGGCGACATCTAGTCAAAGAATTAAGTTACATCATTTTGAAGCCTTTGTTTGAAAACGGGTTTGATCATGTGGGCTGTGCTTTTTTTGCTTAGTAAAACAAAAAAAAAAGAAACAGGCCTCATCTCCCAGCACAAGTTGAAAGGGTGATGAAGGCAAGGAAGAAATGAGAAAGCAGGCATGGCGAAGACAAGGCTCTCACTAGTGCTGCAGAGGGGAGGATACTGGCCCTTAGGGAGATTTGGTGGTGCTGCAATGACGTTTTTAGGTCAGCTATGAGAGTTATAGATGAGTATCAGATGTTATCCATTACTCTCTGGGAAACATTGATAAAAGAAAAAAGTACACATGCACAATAACAAAGTACAATGTAAAAATAAGAATGGGGAAAAAAGAGATTTATTTTAGGATGATAAAATATAGAACATGTAACAAAATCACTATGATGCTGCTTGTTACAATTAAGGATGCAATAAGGTAGCTCTGCAATCATGCTTATGATTCTAATCAAAATACATTTGAAAATAAAATGGAGGTGATATAAAATGTGCATTTTTACCAGTAAATGTTAAAATGGTTCTTTCTTGACATTTTTATGGCCTTTTCAATATTCTTGAGGTTTTTTTCCTTGTATGAATAAACAACAGAGGTAAATGAGCAAACATTTTTGTTGCACCATGCTGCTGAAAGTTGAAAATAAGTGCGCTGCCAGGCAGGCTGTCTCCACTCTCAAAATACTCATGAGCTCCTTCGCTGTTTTTGCCTCTGTGTTGTATTTAAACTGATTTTATGCTGTCATCCTTGTCGTTATTTGACAATGAAGGTATACAAAACCCATGTTTATTTTCTAAATTGAATTAGTGCTGATGAGTAACCAGTGCATGGCTGTCATAGTGAGCTGTCATAGCAAACCTTTTACAAATATGATGTGGCATATGTGAGTTACACAGATTAATATTTTTCATCCCTGAAACGTTGGCTGCTCAAAAGGTTTCATGTTCTCAGCTTTTTCCCTTTTTTTTGGGGGGGGGGGGGTGGTAAACCCAGTAAACCCAGTGGAGGAGGTTAAAAAAAACTAAACGTTTAATTTCTGTCCATTCTTGTACCTTGCCTCCTTGCTGTCAAATTTTCCATGTAGATGAGCAATATTCAAGCCTGGAGACAGTTCAGCTCTTCAGCACAAGCCTTAGTTTTCCTCCACTCTCAGGCTCCTTGGTCGTTTTAAAAGACAAGAGACATGACTAGCCAAGACGATGGACAGCTTTAATACAGAAGTGCATGCCCTCTGGGGAGTCGGGTGGTTACCCCTGCAGATATTATGGGCGGCGAAATGAAGCACATCCATTTCCTGCAGCCTGAAGGATGACATGTAGCGACTGGGGCCTCTGATGGGATTTAGTTGTTGCTCTTTCTGTTGCACAAACTCCCACTGATTAACAAAGTAAAATGAATCCTAAAAATCCCAATATCCTAAGTGAGCAGCATCACTTTCATGCTCCCAGTCATACTAACTTTAATTATATTTCCTTACACCACAGCAGACAATACCATAACCATCCAGGGGGAGAGAGCCCTGCGGTTAAACTGAAAAAGAGGTTGCTGTGGGAGAGATGTTATGACTGCTTCTGTTTGTTATTACAGGTTGCTGCTGCACAAAAGTCAAATAAGATTTGGACAGGTAACGGATAAAAATTAGTTGCTAGAAGACTGCAGACATAAATGGGAAAGCCCAAGGTGTGCTTCACAAGGAGCTAATAATAAGTCTTTCTCAAAACTGCCTCTCTGTCTCAAGGCTGTTCCCTCAAGGTTGGAGGAAAATTCTGAATTTACACACTGATAGCCCACAAACTCCTATAGCCACACTCATATAAAAAAGTATGTGGAACTCACTTTGATACGGCCTCTTCCTGCTGCAGCTGCCATCTCCCCGAGGATCAGACGATGCATAATCAACATCCCGCTGCAGTTCACAGGCATCATAAAGTCCTTTTTTCACCTGTGGCGGTGGTTCCCTTCTCCAACACTCCAGAGGATGGAAAAACAGAACACTGATGTCTCCAATTAACACCCGCTCCGATGGTCCACCACCTTTATCTCCGTCATGCTCTCACATCTCTTGTTCTCATCTTCCCATATCCAGGCCTCATCTGTAACTTGCCAACACCTCTTTTCATTTCTGCTGACCCTCAGCTGAACAGTTTGGGTGTCTCTGTGGATATGGAGGAAGCGTGGGAGGGAAGTACTCAGCACAACAAGCATTCACATAGGCTTTGGGAATTAAACATAAGGCATATAGATGCGTTTGCATGGTGAATTCTTTTGAGTGGGTATTTCTGCATCTCTTTTTGTGTTAACACTTTTTTTCTATTATTAGCTACATTAAATTACCAAGGCTCACAATGTCAAATACTATACTGATATATGGTTTGCAGACTTCATCTGATTCTGAACTAAGTCCATTTTAAAATCAATTTGCCTCTCTTCAGTGACTAAACATCTAATAAATGTCTTTTCTTCACATCAGCTGTTGCCTTGAATTAGAGCAAGAATTACTTGAATGCATTTGATTTACCCCATTACTACACTGTAAAAAAAGTTTTACTTTCACTGTACATCTTTGTATCTTAAGATTTTTTTAAATCCCACATCAAGTAAAGACAGCGTTTTCATCTTTCAGTGAGCCTCAGGTGAACAGATACATTTCAGTAAGCGATGCGTGATGTGCTCTTCCATCAGGCATCGCCTGCATCACGTTGCCTCTCATGTGCTCTGCTGCCACACAGTGACACTGGCGGCTGCAGTTCCTCTTACAGGCGGAAAACCTTATACAGTAGAGCAGGCTTATGTAATTGCAACAAAGAACGCTGCTGCTTTGGTCGTTATCTTGGATCACTGAGGATGTCAAGGCAGATCTTCCTAATGAAGGAAGTGAAAAGTGTTATGCTGGACCTAATACACAAACACTGGCTCTGAAACTTGCACATCCACTTAGTGTACTAGTGGAAAAGTTGGAAAAGAAGACGGAAAAGAAAGTTGTTCTATCACTAATACTTTTTTGTCAACATTTAATGATCAGTTTTGTGTTTATTTAGGTGACTACTAATAATTTTCTACATAAATTATTTATTTGTCTAGTCACAAATTCAAGGTGAGATCTGATAGCAATTAAATCTGCAAAATACAGCAACTTGTGATAAACAAAAAACAATAAAAACAATTATTTCTTTCACTGAAGTAAGAGGATTTATCAATAACTTATACCTGGCCCACTTATGCTCGATGGAGAAGACTGATCCGAAGACGGACGGACAGTTTTGTTCATCTTCTGTTTCGCTTACATGCATAGTTTGTTTTCAAGGAGCTTAGCTTAGCTTGACGCAGAAGACGGAGCAATACCACCGGAAATCTCGGGGGCAGTGCTGAGCAGAAAAGCTGACATGCAACCAGGGAAAGGAACAAACCAGAGAAGAAGAAGAGGATCATGAAGGAAACAAAAAAGCAGAAGAAGAATGAAGGCGAGCACAACTGTAGAAATTGCACAAGCTTTTGAAGAAAGACTAAATGCGAGTGTTTAGAGCGTGTTGGGAGGATTTCAGCTGTTAATCGGTGTCTGAAACTAATGTCAGCTCATGAGAGTGAACTCTGAACTTAGCAGAATGTGATCTCCAACCTTCACACGTCACATTCATTTCCCATACCTCTGTGAGGCCAGAAATGAAGAAGAAGAAACAAGCTACATGGAGGTCACAGACATTTTCATTGATGATGTGCAGAGAAAACCAACAAATTGCAGGCAGATGATAAAAAGATGATGAAGAAGAGAAAGGCTTTTAGATTTTAAGTATGGCTCTTTGTGGCATGATGGCTGTTATAGAGATTAAAGCAAGAGTGGTGAGATTGCCACTTTATTGGCTTCACAGGATAATTTTACCCCAAATTACAGGTTTCTTATAACCATCTGTCATTGTCTCAGCAGGACATGATATGACGTTTTATAAACGTTACATAGATTCCAATTAGAATCAAGATGGCCAGTATTTGTGTTTGATGAATCAATGAGACTAAAAACAGATAAAAAAAAAAAAGAGGAAGATAAAAAACAGAAAACTACTGGAACAAAACCTTTATTTTTGATAACAATCAGGTTCACTTGGTCCACCAATTGTTTCTGCACAAATAGGCGCTACATTTTAATAAAAAGAAATTTTTTTTTTACGTGTCATAGTTTGTGTCTATTGGACAATATTGTGTCATTCCTTTCTTAAGGCCGAACAGACTGTTTCCTTCCCTTTCATTTTAACTTTCAATTACATTACTTGAGATTCATGACTCGCATAAGAACAGTGAAAAACATTCAGCAGGAGCACAGAAGTGTGAATTTGCATGCTGCCATTGCTCATTGTCATTGTCCCTCATGCTGGTTTTCAATTAAGAGCTGTCAATGGTTTATATCAGCAGTAATCCTTATTTAAAAAGCAGCTGGCTGAATATGCCCAGTCAATACCTTCATCCTCAGGCATTGTGTCTATTCTGAGGACAGCAGAAGTCTCCTGTGTTTACCTCTCACAGAAGACTGGCCTCTGATCTTCAAATCCCTTGTTTAGCTAAAGTGGCCCTCTTGGGATGGAGACATGTAGCAGGGTTACAGAGATGAAGAATGATAAATAAATAACAGAAAGGAATGGGGGGGATTGAGAAAAAAGAGATACATTGGGCTTGGTAGGTTGGAGGGAACCTCTCCAAATGCGACAGACTTGCCTCCCGCCACTACCGTCTTCTATCTTTCTCTTCTTGTAGGCCTGATTGAACCTCCTTGGTTGAACTCATCAACTATTCACAAACCCCTTCCCAACACCCACTATCCAAGTGCTCCCTGTCGTGGATTGAATGAGAGGCTTACATCCTTTGTAGATCTCTTTACTTGTCATATTTTGTATTGTCACCTTCTTCCGTTTTAGCTGGAGGTAGGAAGATATAGGGGAATAGGATTTTGATCTAATTTTTCTCTTTTGCCCATCATAATTTATGTATTCTTGTGGCAAGGGTAAGTGAGCTGGATACACATCTGACTTTTAGTGATGTGGGGAAACAACAGTGGAGTGACAATGATTCGAGGTCTGGTTTTAAGCAAACAAAAGCACACGCAGAGCGAGGTGCAGTGAGACGTGACAGCTTTTTTTCTTTGTTTTTTGAGAGATGAATATTGTTTGTGTCTGTATATCACCTGCTCGTCTTTGGTGATGGCAGTTGTCTCCTTGATGCATTTCCTCTCTCTCTCTCTCTCTCTCTCTCTCTCTCTCTCTCTCTCTCTCTCTCTCTCTCTCTCTCTCTCTCTCCCACACAC
>JBAMHW010000012.1:9301708-9313897 GCA_037177495.1 Rhadinocentrus ornatus
TATATATATTAAAAGTAGATGTCAGGTTGTTTCAGAGGAGTGCTGGACACAATTGCAGGTACCAGGTTTAATACAATTTCTAACACAAGGATGACAGGTAGATTACAAGCAGGAGAAATAATACATCACATTGTAGCAGTCCATGGAGTGAGACTGTATAGAGTGCTGGCCAGGTGTATACTGATGATGATGATGATGTGGATCAGGTGTGGTCCTAGATTGGCTGGTGCAGAGGGCTTCTGGTTATTGTAGTGCCGTTATTCCAAGTCAGTACTCAAGAGATCTGGGGCGCACCCGTGAGGAGGGAGCAGGCGTGACAGTAGATCAAAATAATTGTCTTACAATTTGTTTGAGTTTGCTTGCCACCTGTGTAATACTTTCTGCAAAGTGGGGAAAGTCGTGAATGCATTAACATCTATGCTAATGAATTACAATCACAGATGGTGAAGACTTGGATGTATTTTATACTTTGCAATATGACATTGACATGGCACAAGTACAAATTGGTACTGAGATGATAAGGATCATCTCGGTCACCTGACATATCAGTCTGTCATCGGTGTGTCCAAAGAACAGCAGCTCATTAGCATTATTACAAAACATCACACGCATCATAACAGCTAAGCATTGCCGCTTCAGAAACCAAGCATGTTGGACATATCACTGTCACTGGACTTTATTTACTGTCCCCTTCACACTGTATTTCCACAAATAACTGTTGCATTAAATATTCTGGCAACACTGCCTCAGTAATGGTCCATGGTACAAAACTGGAACAAAACATAACCCCCCCTCCTTCTTTTTTAAATGAGATGAACCTGCTGAGAGAAGCACAGTTGGATGTCGTATCAAATGCTACGGATGGACTTCTTAAATGCAATTTAACCACTGTTTATGTTTTGACTGCTTAATGTAGAATAAAGTGAAAAAAAACAAGTATAGTTTGAAGTAGAAAAAAAAGGAAAATATGTTTTAATAATAAACTAGAAGTACATTAAACTTTAAGCTGTACGTATCTAACCGATTTTACTGTTTGACCTTGTTATCCTCAATGATCCTTTTCAATAAAGCAGACTTGCTATTAGCAAAGTGGAAAAGTAAACAGTCCAGATAGCAGCTTTCAAGAGCTGTGTGGTGAGCCTTCTATCATTTAAGCTCAAATTCAAGTGAATTTATCTTGCGTTTGTTGCATCAGCACAGGATATTTTCAAAAGACAGAAATGTAGTTTATGTAACTGCGAGTCACTTCTCTGCTTTCTTTGAAAGGATTCCAGACTAGACAGTCTAGCCTAAAGCCCACAATATGCAAAACAAAACCTTTAAGTAAAAAATTTGATAAACAGAAAAAAGTTAAAACAATTCAGAAAAACAGCCTAAATAAGGAACAAAAGTTGTGGCTAGACTCTTATATCAGAATATTAAATTCAGGGTTAGATGCAGCAGTGATATCATCATCATAATAGATCACAATATAAAAGAGCAATTAGGAATTTAAATAATAGCAAAATACACTCATTGGCACTTTATTATTAGGTAAGAACGGGAAGACTGATTGGAGATTAAAGAAAGGCAAAGGTAACTCATAACTACTGTTTCTAATCTGCTGAAAATCATCTCTGAACATAGAACACATCAAATCTTGAAGCTGATGGGCTACAGAAGAAGAAGACCACACTAGGGGCGACTCATGTCTGCTAAGAACAGGAAACTGAGGCTATAATTCACACTGACTTCCCAAAAAGAAACATTACCTGGTCTGATGATTCTCTATACAGATGATAGGGCCAGAATTTGGTGTAAACAACATGACTCCATCCTTCCTCCTGTCAGTGATTTATGCTGGTGGTGGTATAATTGTGTGGGGGATGTTTTCTTGGCAGACTTTGGGCTCATTATTTCATTCTTCTTTTTATGTCACAGCCCATCTGAGTATTGTTGCTGACCATGTCCATCCCTGTATAACTACAGTGTAGCATCTTTTGATGGCTACTTCCAGCAAGATAATGCACCATGTCACAAAGCTTAAATCATCTCCAACTGCTTTCTTGAACATGACAATGTTCCACAGTCACCAGATCTCAATCCAGTAGAGCAGCTTTGGGAAGTAGTGGAACTCATCATGGATGCAGCCAAAAAATCTGCAGCAACTGTGTGATGCTGTCATGGAGCAAATCTTTTGAAGAAATGTTCTTCTTGAATTCATACCTTAAAGAATTAAAGCAGTTCTGAAGGCAATAGTAGGTCCAAACCTGGTACTCCGAAGGTGTAAAACAGTGGCCACTCTAAATAAGAGTGGATGTTGGATGATGTGCTACTGCTTAAAAAGATGAACTAGGATTGTATTTTAATTCTTGTTGAATAAAGGCTGATAAACACAGGTAAAGAATTAGGGAGAACTGCTCATTGAGAAAGAAGAATTTAAAGTCTTGATAAGAATACTTTACTCTAAATGAAAAATGCCTGGGAGAGGTTTTCTTTAGAAAAGAATCAATCATTTAGTTAAAACGTAATGATAAGATCCTTGTTTCTATTCTTTTTCGAGGAAGACAAAACACAACTATGTTATAACTGTCTGACCTTGAAAAGTTTAAAATGAAGTGAATCACCACCAGTTTTGAATCAACCTGACCAGCCTTTTCCAACATATAATCCAAAATGTTAGAATAAATTCTCTCATGCATACAGCATCGCAAGTCCTTCCTTCAAAAACAGTCATTTTTCTCTTCAGGTAAGAGCTCAGTTTTATAGCAAGGGCAGCTATTTCTTCTCTTTAACTACAACCAATGGAAGCCTATACCACCACCTTCTGACATTTCCTTTTGGGGAGTAATAAACCACTTTGACTAGGCAGTCTGGTTTAATCCCTTCAAACCGATATATTACTCACATTTTTATCTTGCTTTAGCTAAATGAAATCATAATTTTTATTTAAAAAAGACAGTGTTTAAACCAATTCTTGGGGCACTGGTAAAAAAAAAACATGCTGATATTTGGCTCTTGTGTGCAGTGTGAATCATTTACTGGCCATAATGCCTTACGTGAAGGCTCTAAGACTCATAGCATCATCTTACAGACAAAAACACAGAAAACTGATATTTTATGTATCATGTTTTTTTCTTGTCATCAAGACAGCTAGAAGCATTTACTTTGTCCTGCCGTGTGGGGACGATGTCTTTGCTGCATCAAAAAATGAAATTAGCTTGATTATCTTGAGTCATGATTATTAGAAACGCGTCCTGTAGGAGCAGATTAATTCCTTCCCTTCATGTTGTCGAGGTGACATGCCTGTCCTCTAGAAGGTTGAGATGAGTTTTAGTCTGCAGTGTACAAATGATAAGCCATACATGCAGTGGAAAAGGTTAAAATGAGACCTCTACACTATCAGAATTGCTCTGCAAGGCTGAGGCTCAAACATCCAAGTTGACTTTACAGGAGCACAGATTACATTTAGACGTCTGAGATTTTCAGATTTTACTTCAAATTTAAGAAACGTAGTTTTATTTGGCCTTTGTAAAAAAATTATTCAGAAATATTAAAACAAACCAGGAACTGTTTCATGCTGTAAAACTTTAATAAGGAAGATAAAATTATTTTAAATACATCGGTTCATCAAGCCATTAGGCTGATCACACACAGAATGTTAATTATTGTTTATAATTATAAACTATCCAGCTTTTCATTGTGTACAGCATCTGTTGTTATCTCTGCTTGCCTGTTAAAATAAAACTTTTGTTCCTTTTTTCACTGTTGAAGAGGGTAACTGATTAAATCTGACAATAGTAGATAATGTGTCCTGTTTAATTGCTGGACAAGTGAAGATAAGCAACCTGTTTTATCATTAAAATGTTTCTAATGAAGCTTCTTTAAATGTATTTCTTCCTCCTTCCTTTATTTTTCAGTGAATCCACGTGCTGTGGTTTAAAAATGGTCAGCCATACAAGTCAAATAAATATTTGGCTGTTCCAGTTAGAGCCACAGATGAGTTAAAAGTCTAGAAAACAGCTAACCTAATCATAACTTCCCCAAAATCTAAACTGTTTTTAAAACAACAGCGAAACAACTATAAATAATCCTCCACTATCAAAGCGCAGTGGATCGACTTTTCATTCTCACCCTGCTGAACTCAAGCTCCAGCAAGATGAGTCACATCAAATCAAACCCCATCAAACGTCAAGCTCATAAACGAAAGGAGGTGTCATGAATCAGATTCTTTATTATCTGGAAAGAATTACATTTTCCCACCTTTCACAGGGTTACAGAACACACACTTTTTCTCCTTCGCTGGCGCATGAGCTGGCATTCAACAGTTTGTTTCAGATCAACAAAGAGAGACCGGCAGGGGTCACTCAATAATCATCTCCAAACAAACTGCTGCTCTTCTCTTTGCAAGCAAAGATGTGATGGCTGCGTGCAATCTGGAGTGGGAGAAGGCATCGCACTATTGCTATTGATAAAATATAAGTGAGTGGCTACAATTGTTTAAATAAATGTCTTGTAATATTTTAGTCATTGTTGACATCCTTTCCATATCTTCCTATTCTATTCTATTCTATTCTATTCTATTCTATTCTATTCTATTCTATTCTATTCTATTCTATTCTACAGTCCTTTGACAGACGCTTTTATCCAAAGCGACTTAAATCTGAGAGTAAGAACAACACAAGCAATTAATTAAGTAGTAGTCAGACTGCTGTGAGTCGAGTTGGACCCAGGTGCTGTCATGCAGTGCTAGACACAGGTTTTTTTTTTTTTTTTAAATACCAGATTGCGATTTCATCACACAATGTCATCTTGGGCATAAGTGCATGCAGCATATTCAGTACTAAGTTGAGCCAAAGAGCTGGACCAATCTTTCTTACTCATTCCAACGAGTAAAAGAGTTAAGCTAAAAGCGGAAATGCTCCTTAAACAAGTGAGTCTTTAGTTTGCTCTTAAAAGTGGATAAACCGTTAACAGATCTCCTCTTTTTCCAAATCATTCATACCCAATAAAAATCACATTAGTCCATTATAAGAAACTCAACTGAACTGTCATCTGCAATGCTGACCATTTGCACATAACTATTTAAATCTTACTATAATCACACTTAAACAGACTATAGGCCAAGGTTTATAATGCAGGAACCCTGTGGACCAATCAGAATGAAGGCATGTATTTGCTTCAGATTCTCTGTAGTTACCTTTGTAAATTAACTAACCTGTCTTCAAACTTTGGAAAAAATATCTACTTACCAATGCCTTTAGTATATAATCTGCCCGTTTGACATTTTGAGTTTAGGTAAAAGTAAAAAAAACAAATAAATAAAAGCACATCCAGCAGAGAGCAGTGCCGAGTTCACCTCCAAGTTCCAATTCAGATAATAGCAAACATGCTGGACATGGTGTTAATGCATATTCAGCGCAATGAATGGCGGCCATCTGTGTGACCATTAAATACATTTGTTTCCTCTTTGTTTCCTTCGCTGGTCGCATGGTAGATTTATAGCTCAACCCTACCCCTGCCCTTTTTTGGTGGTACTACCCTGTTTGCTATGTCAGGCTGTGCATCCCCAAGAACCCTGGAAACAGACTAAATTACGCACGTAAAGGCAGATGGAAGGCTCCATATCCATCTTTATTGTGAAACATAAATTGGCCTTTATCTGACTTCCAATGGTTCCAGGCACTCCTGGATTAGGTGATTGCTGATACACACCTATAACAAATCAAATAAGTGTCAAACATCCTACTAGTCATGTGTGATAAGGTAATGTCTGCTCGGGACTTTGTGACTGTTTGCTGGACAACACTGCTGCTGCTCTTTTTGGAAACAACTTGCTCTGTTCTCTCTGGGGAACATTGACTTTGTCCACTTGTCCTGGAAATGATTTAATTTGTTCTTTTAAAACTACTTTGTTGTCACTGTTTACCCTTTACCTGAAACGAGTTTTATTATTTTCTAACCATATTTCTGTACTATTCGAGATGATTTTGCATTAATCATCCTTGTGACCGTCCACACGTGGCAGCGCTGTATTCTAACTATGGGATTTACAAAGTCACCCATACCGCTCATATGTGGTGTGCTACTGAATAGATAAACAGTTAGTTATTACCATGGAAAAGTTTAACAGCTCTGTGTGTTTATAGGAGAAACTATGTCTGAAATTTTGTCATGTAGCCTACTCCCTGACCATATGAGCTATCATATCCTCTGTCCTGGATCTGCAACAGCTTATAGCATGTGAAGATGTACAAAACCTTCAGCTACAGAATAAACCTCAATGAGAAAATGTGTGACGACTACTGACTTATGGGAAAATAATAAATATGTATTTAAGGAATTTCATGATAATTCGAGTGTTTTTCTGAACTAAAAAACAGGCGATCCATTCCAGTTCAGTAGCACTGACTTACTGAACCGTGGTTTCAGCACCATGAACAGCGAAAATCCTTATTTGCTATGGTGACCACCTTTTTTACTTGCTTTTTATTGTTGTTAAAAGATCTTTCCAACTCTTATTTAAATTTAGATTTTGTTGCAATCCATAGATACAAATTAAATGTCAAGAAAATGAGAGGAATAATAAACAGCAAATAAATAAATAGAGACGGCTGCAAGCCATTTAGCTATTTGTCAAAAGCTTCAGATATTTTTGTTTTACTTTAATTGTTTAAATATGTTTGTAAAAAGAAAAAAAAACATTTTTAATGAAACAAGTGTTTCGTGAACAGTTAAAAAAATTTCATGCTTTTTGGTAACTATATAAATAACTCATTTTATCCCTTGTGTGAAACTTCCGGGGTGGTGTTGTAGCAACACTTGAGTAAGTTAAAGGGTCCGTTAAAGGATTTTTCTTGCCACATTCTCCAATTTATTCTGTGCCACATATTTATTGTGGTTATTCAGGTAGAGATTGTTACAATATTAGGGAAATTGTAGAGAAAATAACATGTTTTGACAACCCTCATAAACAATGTTCCAGTAACTTCTTCAAATAACACTCAACCAGAGTAGTTCTGTTGCACAAACCCAACTGAAAAAGTAAAGTGTGGAATGGAAATAAACTGAAAAGTTACAAGAAAATCTTGTGTTTGATAGTTGACAGCATATGCTCTCTTACTCAAAAAATAAATAATCAAAGCTGAGCTTCAAGGTGCCATTTCAAGGTGTGAATGTTATAAAGTTTCTGTTATTATGGAGGAAAAAAAGCATCAGCCTTTAAAAATAGAAGCTAATGACAAGGAACACATTAACCAGGGACAAAATGCACTAATATGGCACCTGCTGTGTGTGGGCTAACACATATGAGGATGTGCTAGTGTCAGTTTTTAGGATCCCATTTTCTGTATTGCTTTGGAGTGCCTCAAAAAAGCTCAAATAAGCAACCGCACTCAGGAAAACAAGCCCAAAAATCTGCAACTTACAATATCTGCAAGCGACTTCACAGAGTTTGCAGTCCTCTGTATCTCTCCCTTTGTTTCATCTAACAGTCTTTCTTCATCTTTCTACCCTCTTCTTACCTGTAAACTCTCGCCTGTCTGCGCTGTAGTGCTGTAAAGTTTACCACCGGGAACCTAACACAGTTAATTGGCTGAGTTTATCACATGGGGTGGCTTAACTCATATGCAATTGGTCTGCGTGTATTTCTCACCGCTACCGTAAAGACTTCAAAAGTTGCGCCAGTTAAAATAAAAGCAATCTGTCAAATTTTATATTCTAGCTCCGGGTCCATGTGGGACAGGTTCTGGGTCCAGATCCAGACCACAGTCCACTGGTTAGTGACTTCTGATCAAGGATATTAACTTTACTTTAGTAAAGTAATAATTGTAATAAAGTAAAGTTTTATTACAGTGAAAGCTTTCTATTAAAAGGCAACAAATGGGTGGAATTCAAGGGTTGGGTCATGAAAATGATTAAATGGAGGATGGGCAGATGTAAAGAACAGGACAGCATATGTCAATTGGCCATAAAACCTTTGAGGAAAAAAAATCCAGATAATTAACTAATCGGTCATCATAATTATTTTACAAGCTCTTCAAATTCAATTCAACACAGTTCCGCTTTATTTGTATGGAGTCAATTCATGATTCAAGGCTATTTCATGGCACTTTTAAAGATCCAATCCAATTCATTTGGATCCTTGCAGTTAAGACAAATTCATTATATGATCCACTTTAGCCCAACTTATAATAACAGTGATTATATAAACCCACTCATAAAAAATGTTTGCCTGGCTAGGGAAACTAGTGGATTGCATTTAATCTTCTCTTTGATACAATCCTCCATCTTGAGCATGGAAGGGGCAGTGGGCGTAAGCGGGGGGAAAAACTCCCCTTGAACAAGAGGAAAAAAACGTGGACTAAAACAGATTCAGAAAGGGACTGCTATTTAAAATCAATGCAAACAGTCTGAACAGATGTATGTTATTACCCATGTAAGCAACTGGCAAGATAATGCTGTATAATACATTTCACAATACATTTCCAGATTAAATAAACTATTACCTGTGGGGCGGCCGTAGCTTAGGAGGAAGAGCAGTCGTCTTTCAATCGGAAGGTCGGTGGATTAATTCCAGGCTTTCCCTGACTACAAGTCGAAGTGTCCTTGGGCAAGACACCTAACCCTGGGTTGCCTCCCGATGTGCCCATCAGGGTATGAATGTGTGTGTGAATGGGTGAATGTGACAAGTAGTGTAAAGCGCTTTGAGTGGTCAAATTGACTGTAAAAGCGCTATATAAGTACAAGTCCATTTACCATTTACCTGGAGCTAAATGTGCAGCTGTTTACATCAGTCTTCTCAACATGCCTGTGCAAACACGCTGACCTTATTAGTGTGAGATACCGGCTCTTTGAGAGTTGCATTTCACTGCAAATTTCTTCAGAATTTAGTTTTCAGTTTTAGTTTTATCATTTTAGTTGGAGCACCTTCCAGGATGAGTCAGATTTTTGCGGTGAAAAACAAACACCACCAGCTGTGCATGCTTTAAAAGAAATTCCGTAGTCCTAAAGTCCGTAGCCTGTTTGATAAAAATATCTAATCGAGCTGAATTCATTTGCTGACAGCTTGGTCCCCCTGCCTATCAGCTTGTGCAGATGTCATGCCTGCTCCACCTCTACCAGTCCGCTCATCCTCACCAGCCTACTGATTACCGGTTCTAGACTAGACTACCCAGGATTCCTCTATTCTCATCTCATCAGACTTCACCTGTCATTCTCCTCATCAGCCTAATGAGTCACACCTGGTCTCCTCTCTATTTAAACCTCTAGTATACATCTGATCATTGTATGGTATTATTCCTGCTTTACTGGATACACAGAATAAAACTACTTACTATTTGATGCCTGCGTTAGTGTCCGACTTTCAGCCGAGCCCCCCTCACAGCCGTATTTCAAACCTGGAAGAAAAAAAAAAGGATTGAGTTCCTGACATCAGTAACCAATGTGTAAATGTGATAAGCTGGTTTCTGCAGGTTCACACCATTTAAAATAAAAAAAATAGAAGAAACAGGGAAACCTGTCGGTTAACCTAGACCCCAATTCTAACCATTTCCAATGAATCACACTGAGGTAATTCACAGAAAGCAATGAATGTAAAAGAGGTGGCTCTCGGCCAAAACATAGCAACAACAACCCAGTGAGCTATAAAATACATGTTGGTACAAAAATACCTGGATTTATTCAGGAAAACTCTTGAGCGTACACAAATGCACCACATATTCAACATCCAGCACAAAGGTCGGGACACAGCGCTGCTCAGAGCTCAACCAATGAGATTTACAACAGAAGGGAAGGTTACATCTCCTCAGCCCTGCAGGAGCCTCCAAGGTGACATTTTTTCTGCAGATATTTTCATAGAAATTATTCTAATTTATACTTCTGTTACCTTTTTATATTTTTGGAGAAGCTTGGAGGTAGCACAAACAACAAACTGTGGCATATTTTAGTTTAGTTTTCATAATTATGACAGTGAATGTAATTTAGTTAACAGGTGCTTACTTCAGTCCCGTAAATACAGATAAAAATAAATTATTAATAAATTTAATAACTTTAATTAAACTATGCCTTGTGTTCAGTTTAACATTCACTCCAATATAATTTACACATCTGTGAGGAAGGTGCACCTCTTTAACTGTGCTAACCAGCACTAACCTTGTTTGACAAAAAGATATTATGCTGCAATTAACAGCGGTGTTTTCTCCCAGAAGCCAAGGCAACTTTGCCTCCTCTACTTAATTTCAGTTTGTCGATTCATCTATTAATTTGTCTAAAACCTTGGCTGTCATTGTTATGAAACACTTAATTTGTGGTAAATTTGTGATGATACACTCTAATTGAACTTGTACCAAACCAATCACATCTAAAAGTAGACTGAACCAGGTTGACCCGGACCTTTTCTAGAATAGATTTCTAAATGATCGGCCAATTTTGTCCACATGATTGAATTATAAAGATCACTTATAGCAACACCAGTAGGCTAAGTGCAAGCTTTTAGTAAACAAACGTTTATTAAACTACTATTGGTTATTTTGCTCGTCCTGTCTTTTCTTTGACAAGGAGTCATG
This sequence comes from Rhadinocentrus ornatus, assembly GCA_037177495.1. Taxonomy (NCBI): domain Eukaryota; kingdom Metazoa; phylum Chordata; class Actinopteri; order Atheriniformes; family Melanotaeniidae; genus Rhadinocentrus; species Rhadinocentrus ornatus. The sequence goes on from JBAMHW010000012.1 coordinate 9,312,253, forward strand.
CTCCCTGAACAATCAGACCACTACAGGACACGATGACCTTGCCAACCTATCAAGAGCAATTGAAAGACACAGTAAATCACAAGTTATATAGACTGCAAAGTCAAATTGAACCTCTTTGGATGTGTCCGGATTGACGAAGCTATGAAGTTGGCAAGAATCATTAGCACTTAGAAGCACAAAGAACAGGGACAGCAGAAGAATTCTCATGAGACTCATTGTTGCAGCAAAAAAAAAATAAAAATAAAAAAGCATTCAGGGAACACAATAAGGCTGCTGGAAATTTAAATAGGGGATTTTTGTGGAGCTGGTGCACACATTTGAGGAGTTTGACACTACAGTGGCAGATCACCTTGAAATGTCAACAGTGTTCAGCGGTATGTCAAACACCATACAGAATGGCATAATTGAAAGCTTAGCTCGTGTTCTGCAGGATGAGACTGATAAAGACATTAAAGCAGCTCCTTTCATTGCTGTAGAGGTGGATGACACATCAGAAATTTCCAACAAGCTCCAACTCACTGTCATCATCAGATATGTTAATTAAAAAGGCAGAGTATGTGGACATTTCCTTGTCTTTTTTTGACGTGAGCTCAGATAGAGATGCACAAGCCATTACATCTGTTGTGTTGTGAGCCATCAGGAACAACAGTCCCAAAGTGATACTCACCTGTTAGACATGGTGCAGTTGCACAAGTTACCAACACGGAGGAGTGCAAGCTTTGGCAAAAACCCACTCCCCAAATGTGTTATTCATCCATTGTTATGCTCACGAGTTAATTTTGGTGTTGACACAAAGCACACATAACATTCAGACATGCAGACTGGTTTTTGCTCATGTAAGAGATCAGCACTACTAAGAGAAGCTGTGCGTGTGCCAGGCAACTCTGCTGTGAGGTGGAACATTAATAGTTGAGCAGTACATCCATGAAGGATTCCTCTCTGTCGGGCTTTTATAAAGAAAATGAAAGCTCTGGGATGGGACAAATATAGCGTTTCACAGGGTATGGCCTTAAAGCAAAAACTTGAGGATTTTGACTCTTTTTTCCATCTCAAAGTATTTCAGTCTATTTTTGGCCTTACAAAACTGCTCTTCCAGGTTTTGCAAAGTGAGACTGTGGACATCAAGAAATACCAGGACTGGATTAAAAGTGCTCGTGTTGCTCTCAAAGTTTTTAGAAAGGATGAGAAGTTCAATGTCATTTATTTATTTATTTCATACATGGCCATGCACAACATCAAATTATAACAAAAAATGTCAAAAACACTTCTTGGTGCACCACCATGATTGAATATGAGCAGGAAGAAGTTAAACTTATAATATCTGTCCCTATCTTAAGCAGAAACTCACATATAAATGTTTTGTCTTTCTTTATCTTCAACAAACACATTTACAATCCACTTAATTTTCATCATTCATCAAGTTCATATAAACTAAATGTTCTGTTTTTATATATAATATTAAAGTGAAAAATATTTGTACACATCTTTAATTCAATCTGTAACAAATTCCACAATTTGACACCACATATTAAAATGCACATCTGTTTTAAAGCAGTCCTTGCAAACTGGTATCCATCCATCCATTTTCTGTACCGCTTGTTCCCAGTAGGGGTCGCGGGGTGAGCTGGAGCCTATCCCAGCAGTG
>JBAMHW010000012.1:9330293-9340441 GCA_037177495.1 Rhadinocentrus ornatus
CCGTCCTGGGAGTGGATCTCTCTCATCATGTGGATCTCCCTAAGGTTTCTCTTTTTCCCATAGATGTTTTTTTTTTTGGAGTTTTTTCTTACCGCGATGGAGGGTCTAAGGACAGGGGATGTGCTGGGACAGTCCTTTTACTTGTGTGTTCTTCAACTGTACATTCATGTTGTTTATTACTGATTCTGTTTGTTTACTTACACGTCTTTCTGTAAAGTCCTCTGAGACAACTTTGTTGTAATATAGGGCTATACAAATAAACTTGATTTGATTTGATTTAGGTATTTAATAAAAAGAACTATTTTTTCTGGTAACACCCAAAACATGCAGGTTGGTTAGCAATGGGAACCATGTCTGAGCACAGGACAGAGAAAGCAACCACTACATGGCATGTTTTCATTCACTTCAGAGCAAGAATGTTATACATGTTTTCTTTGCCATTCAGTCTTTTCAAAATTGCCTCTTTAAGTCTAGAGGGATTAACAATATAGTAAGTCATAAGTGAATATATATAAAAAAATCTCTTTCAGTCTTCACTTTGTGCAGGAATCCACTCATAACCCTATAGAAGAGTTAGCAAACAAAGTCTTCTAATGAATCTAAACCATGTTAAAACTCCAACTTTTTAAAATGTGCTATTCCTCTGAACACTAATCAAAGCCCATCTGCCTCCTAACCTGCTATAATCTTTCTACCATTGGTCAATGGAAAGTATTCTAACTTTTGCCATCACCTCTTGGTTTGGAATTTGTTCTGCAGCTTACAGAGTTGCTCTTCAGAGATGGAGGAAAACAGCCCAGAAGCTCTGGATGACATCTACCGCCCTAGAAGTTGCTGCAGAGCTTCTTCTATTGTGAAAGACATCTCCCAGCCATTCCACCATCTGTTTACTCTGATGCCTTCTGGTGAATGGTATAAGTCACTTAAAACACACACTGTCAGACTCTCAGTCAGTTTTTTTCCAGCAGCAGTCAGAATGCTGAACTCTCTTTCCTTTGCCTGATAAAACTGATAATCTGGCTAAAATCACGTTTTTCTTTTTAGAATTGAGGTGCAACAGTGCTAAAAGTTGTACAATGCAGTGGGGCTATTCAATCCGGTCCTACGAGAGCTGAAATCCAGCAGATTTTCATTGTAATGCTGCTCCAACACAATTTGTAAAAGGATTAATCTTTTTTCCCTATACCTTCTTCTATGTCCTTTACTTATGTATTTCAGTCTGTTTTCAGAGAGTTTCCAGATGCATACCCAGATGTGGCTAACTGGAAACTGTAGGGCAGTGTTGCACAGTATAGCTCATGTGTGACCTGTAAAAGGAACAAAGTAGAGGAGGAAGACGGTGTGTTTAATGGCCACACAGACCACCAATGTTTACTGTGCTGCCTTTTCTTATATCTCTGTCTGACACTGCATTATCATGATGTTGTCCACTGTTGCTACATTTTCCATTGTCTGAAACCGATGTCAGTACTCTGAAATGAACTCTAAACTAACCTCTAGTGGATGCATTACATAACAACCTGGCCAATGTAAAGCACACAAGGAAGCATGTGGGCACCGATGTCTGACATTAATTGACACTGATGTACCCATTTATGCACATATGTAATATTGTTTACTTCATATATTTATTTTTACTATCAAAACCAACCTTTTGTGTTAAGACATTTATACATAATAGACCAAATTAAAACGTAAGCAAGTATGACATGTTGCTCATTTTACAACATCTAAAATAAATAGTAATTTCAGCTTCTATCTTTGTCAGTTAGACAATTAAAGTCTTTTTTCCCCTGATAATGTAAACAGTGTGTGCCAAAGGATGGCTCCTTTCTCTTCTCTTTTTATGGTGCACTGATATAACATATCCTCTGAAAACGTACAGAAGAAAAGTTCCACTTTGGATGATTTCACCCAAAGTCTACTTTCATTTATAATGTGTGTGTGTGTGTGTGCTTTAAGATAATTTACAAGTAAGTTGTAAGTTGTGACAAACTAGTTACTAATTCCTATAAAAGTTCCGTTACTTGGATTTTTTTTTGTTTGTTTGTTTGTTTTACAGCCCAGACACCTCAGCTAGTTAGATTGGCTGTAGCTCAGGAGCTCACCTGAAAGTATTTTAATTTATCAATTCTTTTTTTTTTTTTTGTGAAGGCTTGTTTTATTTAATATGCATAAATTGTTTTTATCCTTTAAAGCAGATTGCGTTGCCTTTGGTTTGAAAAGTGTGTGTAACAGAGTGAAGCACTTAATATATATATATAATAGAAGGGCTGTGTGTGTGAATGTGATGTGGTGTAAAGCGCTTTGAGTGGTCAACATGACGAGAAAAGTACATGTAAGTACAGTCTATTTAGCTATGTGCTTTAGCAATTAACACTACAAAGGCTCAAGAGTACAAACATTTTGGTTACACATGCAACCAATGATTTGCCAAGTGCAACTAATTGTTCTTTTTTTGTTTTGTTTTTTTGGTTCGCGTCGAAGTGTTGAACCTTTATCTCCCCAAATGTTTGTCTGTGTATTCAGTATTCATTCACCTATTAACCCAAGCTCAGGTAAGAATGACACCATGATAAAAAGCCAATTAAAAGCAGAGAAGAGGTGAATTTTCACCTCTGATTGGATCTGATCAGCAGTTGTACCCTGTGTTAGTGGTGTTAGTTTGAAATTGCAACCAGCACCCGCTAGATATAAAAGAAGGACACAGACATGATCGCGGAACCTGTTGTAAAACATAGAATGTTGTTAAATCTGCTCATAAGGGTGTGATATGTTCTTCCTAATCTTTAAGTTTTTCACTATCTCTGACCCGGATTAACAAGAAAAGCAAGATGGGAGTCAAACTTTCTTTAACCGCTGCAGCCCCTGTTTCTATGGTGTCTTCCTCAGAAGTTCAGCAGTAAAAGCAATAAAAAGCTGCATCTATTTCTGGTGAAGCATCAAGCTGACAATATACCGGCTGACAAACATCGCCAGCAGCTCCCATCAAACTCACCTCGTGTGTTTAAACTGCACCTGGAGGCTGTCCTGAAGAATATCAGTGGAAGGAAAAGAAAATGTAATCATTGATAGCAGAGGCAGCTGTAGTTGTGTATTTAATAAAAACAAACAAACAAAAACAACAAAACCCTGGATATCTTTCACAAAATTTAAGTTTAGCTATATAATTTTCATTAAAAAAATTATTTAAACATAAATCTGGGGATCAAAATTTGCACTGCATTATGGTCCATTTCGAGTTTGGAATATTTAGTTTCAATCAGTTTGGTAAAGCTAGCACTTTAAGTTAATTTGCACTGATTTATTTTTTTTTAAATATGTTTCAATGTTTTGGGGGGATGGTAGCCTTAAGGTTACAGAGGTGCACTTGGGTCTTTGTTTGAGTGTCTGGACTCATGTGTATTTTGCCATGTACCTTCTAATCATAGTTCATTCTGGTTTTTGTGCTACTGGAACTTTATCCCCCATCGATGAGGTAGGAACCTGTAATTTTGTCATCTATTTGTAAATAAAAGAAAGTGCTATGGTCTTGGTTGTACCTAATCCTGATCCTAACGTTTCCTATTTTCATGGTCATTGTTTTTTTTTTTTTTGTGCATGACACTCCAGTCTCTGTCCTGAATCCTCTCCTGCAGCATTTCTACCCCGGCTGACCAGTCATTCTCTGCCAGATCATCCAGTCTCTCGCTGCAGTCGTGCTCAATACTTTGATAGTTATTCCTTGTGTAACTGCTTTTGCTAGCTTTGGTCCCATCACCTGTCACCAGTGGTCATTCAATTCAAGTCTCCGGGCCTTTTTTTTCTTCTGCCTCGCTCTTCCACCAAGCAGCCACACTCCATTCCAGCCTCATCCTTCCTGCCAGTCGCCTCTACCAACTCATTCCAAATCACTTCCCCTCTTCACACTTCAGTAACCAGAGAATTACTCAACAACAAACCAGTCTTTAATTGATTATTATCCAATGCTATACATTCATTTATGAGTAGCTGATTTTTTTATTTAGAGCAAGAGTCTTTGAACAACACATTAAACAAGCTAACTTTCTCTAACCAGTGTGCAGTCACAAAAAATGAGATAGCCAACTCTTTTGATCTGCCTGATTCCTGAATTTAGTTGTTTTTCTTTATCCCTATTTTACTGTTTCAATCTATTTCAGGTTGGAATTTATTACCTGACACATCTGTACTGAGAAATGAGAGTTATAATCTCATTACTGTCCTCAGAGTATGTGAAGTGACATGTAACTGATAACCCTCTCAATTAAAAACAGTGAAGAACATGCATTAAAATCACAGCACCTGCCAGCCTTTGACACTTATACTGCTGCTCCCAGCCTTCCTCACACTGTGTCGAGATGCTCACATTGTGAGATTGGCTCTTCCTCAGGCAGCTATTCAATCTCCCCAAACTCCAGCCTACAGTGCAGCTAAACGGACCATTCACCCTGGGAGAAAACTAATGTCCGATTCTGCCTATTTCCCATGGAGGCCGGGGAAAGAAAAATCTCCCCTTCTGAGACAATGGATGGGCTGCTTCCCAGGTTACGGGTGTGCCAATGAGTTTATTAACTTCACAAGGACAAAATGAAACTTTTTGCTGACCAATTTACGTGATTGGTGATTAGCCAAATGACATGTTAAAAGGGCGCTGGGTTCAGGGCGCCACTCATTTCTTCAAATGAGACTTGTGAATTAAATCAAAGGGAGAACATGCAGGAATAACTGACTATCACTTTGGGAGGCCATGTTCACAGACAACTCAATTTAGTGTCTTAGATGGGCTGTCTGAAAAAATACAGCTGATTGGCTTTGTGTGCTCTTGCATGGTGGCCGTGTCATTAATTATGGATACACTTGCCAGCGATGCTGAACCTTGTCCAACTGACCAGTGCTGCGATAATGACAACTGAGGGCAAATACTGAGCTCTACCTGTTTGCATTTATATTCCAGTGCGTACTTCAGGTCAAGCCCACAGGGATATAGCCAAGCTAATAAATAGTATAAAGGGCAGTGTAATATTTATCCAACTGATGTGTGGAGATGTGTATTGTCCATCTGTGTGCTTCAATTTCAGAAGAGATAAACAGCTTTAATAATTGAGCATGTATAGTTTTTACCGTTGTCCTCTGGAAGATTGCAGCCACTTACGTCGAAGAGAAAAGTGGTTAATTGACTAAAATAAAAATGACAGCAGAAACTGTGACCAAAAAGTAATTTTTACCCTGTCAGCTGAATATATAAAAGGAAAAGACTTCAATTCAACCCAAACATCCAGCAATTTCAGCAGAGAGCAAAGACGAAACTGTGAAAGTTAATGAAAAAAGTGCAATTAGAGCGATACTACAAGCATGCAAATGGCGTTTGGAGGATTTAGCAGATTTTTGCAAATGGAATTGTTCTCTAAATGGGTCCCAAAAAATTAAACAGCAAAACAAGCCTCAGTTGAGAGCATTAATTTAGAGGCAAAGACAATTGCAACCACCAATTCCCAGAAAAAATATGTTGGGATTCCATGTGAAATGTAAATAAAAACAGAATGCAATGATTAGCAAATCACATAAACATTTTAATTACAGTAGATTAAAAAGAAATTAAACATTTTACAATTCAGTTAAGCATTTCAGCTCATTTAGAGTTTCTGGCAGCACGTTCACCACCGTGTAGCATCCACTCTTTTAACATCTGGCAACTGAGGAAGGATGTTGTCATATCCAGTATCTTGCGTTTTCCAGCCAGTTATAAGGGTGATGATATGGGAGATTACGTTTTTTGGAATAAAAGTTCTGTCCATCCATTAAGCTGTCTGAGTTAGTCGTGACCCAGAGATACTTAGAAACATTAGGTCTGTAGATGACTAATGTCTGCACAGAAAATGGGGGGATGGTGATTACTCTGCTTCTCTGGACAATGGGACATTCAGCCACTGTTGCCAACTCGTCAGTAAGAAAAGTAACTATTGGCTGTCCCAAAGGTTGCTAGAAGTCGCTAAATGATGTCACCATCTAATTTGCATAATACACCTAGTATATTTAGTTGTAATGTTCAGAACAGAAAACAAAATTTATAATTAAAAACAAAAATTCTTTAAATTTTTTTTTTTTAAGTAAATTTTTTTTGGGGTGTAGTATGTCTTTTATTTAGGGGTTTGCAACATATCAGAGCACTTCTAAATTAAATGTTTTCCTCCACATTCTTTTTTTAATAGACCTTACTATCTGACTGTAGAACAGCGCGGGATCAGCCAGCAGCAGCTTTGTGCATTTCATTGTCAGACTGCAGCTCTCCTCTGAGTGCTTTTGGATGGTTGAGGGGCATGGGCAGCACAGACTCTTCTTTCAAATCAGTAAACTATATGTTCTTTCACGGCAGTCTCCAATAATACCAAAAGAAAAAAAATTGCTAGATTTGTTGCTAATAAAGTTTGTTATACGGTGTAAAAATTAGCAAATAGAAATTGGAACCCAATTTCAATTTCAAAGATGTAATTATATTTGTTTGATGACCCCTAGATATAATAAAACATGGCAAAAACGAGTTGACAGCTCAATTCTACCATTAAATCCTATTGACTAAGGTTTTGTCAAATCCTAAAGCTGTACAGAGTCAAACCAAGATTTCAGTGCGGCCGTTGTAAAGAAAGTGTTATTATAACGCTGGTGCGCAGAGGGAGCAGACTGTGCTCCCTTTAAATAGGTGACCAAATGCCTCACAGTTGTTGCTTGCCAGGCAAATGCAATTATAACATAGGATTTTGTGTTTGAGTGACTGCTATGGTGACTTGATTCTGTACATATATTATAAGTATGGTAAATTATATCAACTAGAAACTTGACCAAAATATGTTGATCTGACTTATAGACAAAAATGAAATATTCAGTCAAATAAGTACAATTAAAAGCATTTTTCCTGATATGAAGTAACAACATGGTGATTCTCTTCTCTTTAATCAGACATGTATATTTAAAGGTAGCCACCAAACTGCCAAAATTATGAAAAATTACTTATCTTCACATAAGACTATGAATATCTGTCTTAAATAACTGTAGAAGACTGAATTGTGCCATGGCCTATGGAGCTATTAACGGCCATTTTAGTCAATAATTTGGTTCACAGTAGGAGCAGTGTAAAAGCTTCTGGTAATTTTCAAAATAAAAGCCCCCTTGCAGATTTGCGCTCGCTGAACTATTTAAACTTTACATAATTAATCTTTCAGGGATCTCATTGTTTTTTTAAGATTTTTTTTTTTATCATGTACGACCCGTTGGAAATGGCCGTAAGAATTAAGGCAGATAAAGTGATACAGCCATCATGCCAAGTGCATACAAGTCTGTGGGGGCAGTCTAGGATTTTAGGTTGCCCTACTTGGTCAGGTATACGTTTAGCAACATTATTTGCCCAAACAATGCAAAAGAGTGGTTTAGGGAGCATGAGACATCCTTTTCACATATGGATTGGCCACAGATGCCAGACCCAAACCCCAATGAGAATCTTTAGGATGTCCTGGAGAGGGCTTTCAATGGTCCAAATCTTCCTTCACCACTACAACACCTTGATGAAAAATTGATTCAACACTGGATGGAAATACATTTTGGGACATTTCAGAAGCTTATCAAAACAATGCCACGTCGAATGTGTACTGTAATCAAAGCTGAAGGGGGTCCAATAAAATACTAGTGGGTTAGTTTTTTTGTTTTTTACCAAGCCGTATTATTGAAGCTTCCCTGTAGGGGTTCTATTGCTTTGGATCCCCACAAATCAACTAATCTTTTATATACAAATATCAAATATGACAATGTCTGGATAAACTACTAATTATTTCTCTATTGTACATCTACCATTAAATCACAATACCATTATTATGTTCACCTTGAAGACGTTGTGAAGATGTGATGGCGGCATGTGTTTTTGTCAATCAGATAATTAGCATGTCATTAAGCTGCTGTAACAACTGTGCTTTAAATCAAGACTCAATAAGTAGAACAATATTTCACATTCCCTTCAACATTGGCCCTCAGTCACCTCAACAAATGAACAAACTTTTGTAAGTCCCATAAGCCTGGTGTTGTTCCACCGCTTTGACCTATCCTAAAATGTTTAAATAAGAAGTGCAAAGGGAAGGGTGGATGGACAGAGAGAGACAGAGAGAGAGAGAGAGAGAGAGAGGACAGACTAATCCGCCTGAGTGACTTTGGGACAGACTTGCTTCTCCTTCAGGGGTGGTGAACATGGCTGAGAGCTGCCAGCCTACATGCACAAAGACAGACTGATCCCAAATGTGCAGAAGAGACTAAATAAGAGGAAAAGCAGAGCAGTGATAGTGACAGTGAAATGAAAGGTCATATGAGTATTGTGGATTTAGTTGTGTTGACATTATGCAAAAACAGATTATGCTTCAAATATGGTAATTCAAAAAGAATTTTGAGAGGAATTTGTTGTCATTTGTTCTCTACAAAGTGCATCAAAAAGTTAGCATAAATGTGCCTACTTTTTGGAGTTTAAATACCGCTAATATGTCTGTGAAAAATTTAACAGCATTGCTTGTGATGTGTTAATGACAAGCTTCATTTTTTCTGCAACATAACTTCCTACATCTCCATCAAAGTGTCAAATTTTCCAACAGACTTGTCCCATCTTATCAGTATGAAAGACTTCACGATTTAAACACAAAGACAAAACTTTTAAATATTCTGTCACAGTTGTTTCTTTGACTTCAAGTTTCTCAAATAAGTTGTATAGTTGTGACATTTTTGTCTGATGTTTTTAAGAAAAGAAAAAAAAAAGCCATTTTCCTTAGGGTCTAAAGAAGTTGTACATATCCGCAGGCTGTTAATGAAAATACACACACTGTATCAAAATTGTCTATAAGCTCCAGCGGACACTGAGAAGGATTCTTTAAAATGGAAACTTTATAAGCAGCTTCATCTTCAACTAATGAGCTGTTATCTGTATTTAGAAGGTTGTGTTAATTTAATTTATACAAGAGCAGTGCAACAAATTAGTCAAATGAAAACATTAGTCATAGTTTTCCTGGTTTCAACCTTATAAAAACCAAAAATCAAGACTTTTAGTGATGGATTTGTTAGGTTTAAGCTGCTGGCTGCATTAAAGCTTTTCAAATCAACCATGTGAATTGATTAGATTGTCCATCTTAGCCTCGATCACTATGTCTAATTCAACTAATTTCTCACACCTGCTAACTACTCCCATGACATTTATACCAGGGTGTTAAGGCAGTGGAACAAGTGGATTTGGCATCACTGTGATCAAAACAGAAACCTAATCTCTTGGGTCAACATAGTGGATAGATTCAGGTAAAAGGAAAAGAGCAAGAGGGTATGAATTTGAACTCAACCGTTAAATAAGATAAAGAATCGAAACAAATGCTACCCTGCTAACCACCTGTGTGCCTGTTCATCATTCTGCATCAGAAAATAATTGACTTAGCTCCATTTTCTGCTTGTATTTTGATCACTGTTGACTTCTCTATTTTCCTTTCAAAATTTTACACCTATATATATATATATATATATAGCAAGATAATTCCATCTTGCTACATGCATTCAGTTCATTGTCACACAATTTTCCCACTTACCACATATGTCTGCATGTACTTCAAGATTGATTTTGGACACAACACTTAACATAATGACTCAATCCTCCTCATACTGTCTGCACAAAAGGTGACATATCTTGCCCAAACAGATGGGATATGTATGCCCACATGAATGAGCACACACAGTTAAAACAGCACAACTACACTTACACACACACAAATATATATATATATATATATATATATATATATACAGTGAGGAAAATAAGTATTTGAACACCCTGCTATTTTGTAAGTTTTCCCACTTAGAAATCTTCGAGGGGTCTGAAATTTTCATCGTAGGTGCATGTCCACTGTGAGAGACGTAATCAAAAAAAAAAATATCCTGAAATCACAATGTATGATTTATTAACAATTTATTTGTATGATACACCTGCAAATAAGTATTTGAACACCTGTCTATCAGCTAGAATTCTGACCCTCAAAGACCTGTTAGTTGCCTTTAAAAAGTCCGCCTGCACTCCACTTATTATCCTAAATCAGAAGCACCTGTTTGAGGTCGATAGCTGCATGAAGACACCTGTCCACCCC
>JBAMHW010000012.1:9349956-9366602 GCA_037177495.1 Rhadinocentrus ornatus
AAAGGAATCAGACTATCAAGAGGAGTCTTATACTTATAAGCCTCCCCTTGGCAAAGCAAATTTGTTCGGCACAATACGGCAACCAGACTATCATTCTACTGCTATGATGCTGGACAAGACAGGTTAAAAAAAAAAATAAAAACACCATTAAAATCATGTTTTGTGTCAGTTCCTTACTTTACACTACTAACATGAAGGTACATTAGGCTGTGTTATATTGAATTGAATTAAAATAACACAATTGGAATGTTTTCATCTTTATCAGAAACTTATTTTTATTGTTGGGGTGTGCTTAAATCATTATTCTGCTAATATATTCCCTCTCTGTCACATTTCTTAAGACTTGAAGTTATTATGTCAGCCAGTATTTTTCAATATCCACAGGCATTCATGGTGCTATCTGTAAATGTCATTTCCCCACAAATTGTTGCACTGATGTGACATCATAGCATCTGCTTCCCACCTCTCTGTTTAATTATGAGGACAGTCAGTCACTGCGCCTGTCATGTCCTGTTTCACACCAAACTTGTTGGACCTCATCTGATATGAACAAAATCTCACTGGACCGAAGAATGTGCTTCTAATATTTATTGGGCTTCTTCTTAAGTTGTTTGGTTTATATTAATTATTTTTTCCAAAGGGCAGGAAAAGTTTTTATAAACAACACCCTTTAATAGAGTTAATGTTATGCAGTGCCCTTTACAACATCATAGCTGTGACAGAAACTCTTGATTTCCATTGATAACCTCAGTGCTCTTGCTCATGGTTTTCAGAGCTAGATTATGGACAGCTGTATGTTCACTCTCTATGTGGCTGTTCAGAAGCCCACTGCTGCCCTAATTAGCTGTACGATGGCTAGTCATGTTGCTCCCAATTACTGTGCTTTTTAGTTGCTTTTCAATCTTACTGTGTACTTTTCCATTTTCGTGACCAAATACAATCAGCATTTTTGGTCCCTCTGGGAATTCTTTGTCAAAAGAAGAAATAAAGACGACATGCAGAAATACAGCCCCTGTTGAATTCAGCTTTATTTGTATTGCACAAATGCACAGCAACATCATGTCAGGGCACTTTACAGACAAATCAGTTTGAGCCAATTCATTGTGATCAAATCATATATATATATATATATATATTACATATATACCTATATAAAAATTTCATTTCCACAAGAAGAAATATGGTACTTGTCGATTTACAAATAATGGAAATAAACAGATATGGCAACATTTAATAAGGGTACATATTAAATAGGAGGTGTTTAATACTTTTTGGGGCTACAGTGTTTTCTATAATGTGTTATCAATTTTTCAACACTTTCAGGCCAGTATCCTCCTCAGATCTAACACAATCTGTTTTTGCTTTGAACATATCAGATAGTAACACCTCCTTACCTTGGCCTGCTGCTGCTGCTTCCTATAGAACATCTGCAGCTTTTTCCCCAGGTATTTCAGCATTTAATGATGAGCTGCAACGTGTTCTGGCATTTCTGCATACGAGTACATTACTGCAGCAAATAGCTGCATGAACAGCTTCAAAATTAAAGGAGAGATGGGATGAGGAGATAGAAAGTGATAGCTGAGTGCGGGAGGTGTTTAATGTCAGGGTCAAAGAAAGCAATGTCCTGCTTTCTCACATTAAAGGATGGTTACACAATCGCTTGCAGAAAGTTCTAAGGAGCCTGGTTAGAAAAAAGATCAATTTTCCATGTGACACATCTTCATTTGTCTCAGTACTACATCTTAAATATGCATTAACATGTGGATTGCATTGCATGACAGTTACTCAAAATATTCACCAAAATGAGCTAAACATTGGCTAATTAAATGGAGCAAATCTTCAATTAATAATCACTACGTCTTTGCATGCTGGGAGAAGTGAAGGCCTGCAGGATCACAACATTAAGCAGAGTATTCAGCGTGGTTTTCAAAAACCAATCCATGAATCAAATTTCATATCAAAACCACTTGCAGTGTGGAACAAAGTGACTCACACAGTTATGTGGGAAGTGTTCAAAAAGATTTCTTTTTTTTTTTTTTTTAAATCTTCATGTGACATTCATAAACAACACAGTGGCCTTGCACAGGGTTAGCACCAAAGGCAGATAAACACAAAATTTAAAAACTAGTGTCACACCATTTTAAATGGAAAAGCAATCCCTTTGGTTCATAAGGGTGATTCCAGCTATTTTTTGAATTTCTGAATACAGTGAAGACAAGGTCATGGCTTAGCTTTTGAATAGAGAAAGATGTTTTGTACAAGGTTGCTGTCGACCCCAAATCTGCAACTGGCTCTTTGCTAGTATTTCAAATGCATGTCAATGCTAACTGCTGCCAGTGAGAAACATTTTGCTGTAAACAAGAATCAAAAACAAGAGTTTCTTTCACTGGTTCAGAGCCACAGCCTGCCTAAGCACAGGCTATTTGATTTTCAACCGCCCAGACACCCACTCCTGGTTCTCAAAACTGGTTCGAAGCTGGCTCCACCTCTTTGCTGGGCCAGATCTGAGAACCGCTGCACAATAGTTACATCAGCGGTCGGGGTTTGGGGCAACTGCAGAAGGAGACGCTGAAGCAGGCTAGAAACAGCCGTTGACCAGCTAGTAAATGACTTAAAAAGGCTGAAAAACTTTTTAGTGACCATAACAATGAGGTTAAATGTAGCAGCAACTGGTTTCCTTTTCTCAAAAAAAAAAAAAAATTAAATGAGTGAATTCTGTTGGTGGAGATCGCCTGGCAAACCAATCAACCAGGGCTATAAACTCTCCCACAACTACGTTCATCCACGGTCTTGTGGATGCAAAAAGAGCATTATCTGTACATAGTAAACAACGCATTGATCACTCATCCACGGTCATGGAAAGCGGGAACATAAATCCGGTAAGTTCAGGAGCTTTCTAGACAGACATTATGGATCGAGTGTGAATCATTTAAACTGACTGTTAGCCATGCTAATCTGTTAACAGTTGCTAACAATAGCCAAGCAAATGTGTCAGTGTGTTGTCCTGTAAATAAAGAAGCTTTCCCCAACACTTGGCCATTCATGCCAACTCTTATGTTGTAAAATGTGGGGTGAACACAAACTAAGATTCTTCTTTGGTTTGGGTTTTTATTTAAACAGAGTTAAAGTCCCTGGAAACTGAGGGAAACGCTAACATTTGCTGTGTTTACTTCACCTTCCCCCAGTGTCCCGTTGTAGTAGTCATCCTCTTTTTTCAGCATAACAGACCAGGTAATAAATGTGAATATCATGGAAGCAGTTCTTAATTAAAGCTGCTATGTACAAAAATTACGTGTTGTGGTTAACACAAACATCTGTTTGTGCTTTTAAAAAGGTATACAGGACTCTTATGCAGAGCTGCTGCTGCTGGAGAAATTAGAGGAGAAACTGCAGAAGGACGGGGAGAAAGTTTACCTCTAGTTTGCTGCAAAGCCTGAAGAGATTGAGGACAACAGCAGTGCAATGATGGGGGGCATGGTGTCTATAATGGAGACTACAAAATAACAATAATAATAAAAAAATCTAATAAAACCTTTTTCATTCAAGGAGCGGTTATTTATATTCCTCTATGTATCAGTAGTGAATAATAGTATGCCCACAAAAGACACATATTATATTAAGTGTGCCTAACTATGTAAAACAGTATAAATTTATTGCACTGCATTCGGTGCTCAATTAACCAAAAAACCAAACTTAATTACTGATTTCACTCTAACTATAACAAAATCAAAAGCCAGAGTAAACTGCTATGCAACTTAGTTTCATTTTAATTGATCAAATGATAAAATTTATGGTCTGCAAAGTTGTGTAACATTTATTGCCCCTCACGGTTAAAATACTCGACTCAACAACGCCGGCTGTTTCACCACCAGTAGCTCCTGATGTTGGACCAGGATACAGATTTGATAATGTGTGTCTACTTTAGAACGGATGGCTGTGGTTGATCACAGATGTACAGGGAGATATCTGGGGACACACGGAAGTTTTAAACAAACTGCCGCATGGTAAAATCTGGAACAATGCAATCCTATCGGAATCTTGACCGTTGATGTGTCCAGACACCAGGCAGCCTCTGCATCCGAATCCCCTCTAACACCATCTAATAATTGAAAAATGCATTATTAAGCCCAGAGAGGAAATGCAAAACGTACATTAATGTTATTACGTTTGTACCATGTAATCGATGTAAGTATAGTCAGCGCTAAGTTGGGCTACATGTTGTAGTTAACGGCTAAAAACATTGTAACATAACTGAATAATAAGCCCTGACTCTAGTACCAACACAGACACCGAACCAGTTCATCTTTGGTCGAAATGCTCTATAATAGGGCTACATTGCCAGTGTCAGGTTAGATCTCCTTTTGCTTTCAGAACAGTCTTACTTCTTTTTGCAAAGATTCAACACGGTGTTGGAACTATTTCTCAAGAGACTTGATATTGTCATTATAGTGTGCTGTCAGCAACACATCCATTTTTCATATCTCCTTTTCCACCACAGCCCAAAGGTGCTCTACTGGATTAAGAATTGGTGACTGTGAAGGCCGTTAAGAGTTTAGTAAACCCATTGTCATGTTCAAGAAACCATTTTGAGTTGATTTGAGCCTTGTAACATGGTGCATAATCCTGCTGGAAGTAGCCATCAGACGACAGATACATGGTGTGGTCATAAAGGAACGAACGTGGTTAGCAACAACAGTTTACTTATAATTTTGTTGCTGATATAATTAGATTTTAGCATGATATTTTAGTTCCACCCAAAACCACAACCTGCCAATATATTATAGAGGACATTTAATCAGTTTTAATTAAATTTATTTGCTTAGTTAATAATCATCTGCAAGTAAAATACATTGCAGTTTCCGGAATGTTTAACATTGATGGAACAGATATTAAATGTTTCACAATGTCATGCGAAGTGATAACACAGTGAGTCATGTTGCACTACTTCTGCCGTGACAACATCTCACTACATGACAACATGCATGCTCATACATCAGTCAAGCCTAAGTGCAGTTATTCTTGACATTTTGGTTCTATCATTTGTTATGCTGCCCTCAGACTTCCACGGTGGCTGGTTATGCTACTCTGTCAGTATGTCTGTGGTGGCACAACATTTCAGCTTCACTCTTCACCAAATTAATACTTTTTTTTTTTTGTTCCTCTGCAGTTTAAAGGCACCATATGTACTGTTAAAGATTAAACATTTCATCTGTGAGGGGATCCAGTGTCCTCAGATGCAGCGATGACTGCACTACAGGCAACTACTTCAACCTTGTGTACATGAGTACTGTCTTCTTCCATGTGCCTTTTAAGATGTTACTTATTCCAAATGGTGCTGTAATACCATTCAAATATATCCTGTACTGGAGTTTTTAAGCTCAGATGGTTCTCACTTCACACACAGAGTTGTTTGTCCATTCAGAGACATCGTAGTAAAGTTGTGGCACAAATATGGCAGCTGCAATGTACGTGGAAGTAAATATAAATGGTTAGTTCTAAGAAAATAAAAACATAACAGCTATTTTAGCAAGTGATTAAACCAGTTATTAATGATATATTACATTTTTCCCTCACTGACCTTTGAGTTTGTTACATGCTGCACTTTTAAGAAGACAACCTCTAAGTCCTTAAATCTGCTTGGTAGCTTGATGTTATATTGTTGATGATTACATCATTACCATCATTTGCATTTCCAGACAAATGTGTCTTCCTAAATTTACATTTAATGCTAATTTTTGACAGAAAATGTGCTCAAAAGGGAATTTGTTAATGTTGGATCATTTTTTTCTATTAGCTCAAAAGGAAACTGTTTTTCTTTTTATTTATTTAGTATTTGATTACGTTCAAAAGTGATATTAATGGTATCATAGAATATTTATTTGTAGTCTACGTGTTTTAATGCCAAATGTTAGAAAACTTTAAAAAAGACATTTAAATCGATGTTGCATTGCAACAAAGCATAGTCAGACACCTGTACTTTTTTCCAGACCCATCTGTCAGGAACACTCTAACCGTTGCTAGACAAAACACCAGATTTTTATAAGCTGTTATTTTCAAGCATGATTGGTAAGAGGCTCTTTAAAGTTACAGGGGCTACTGCAAGCACCACACCCCCGCAATTGCTCTTATTACACTTGTGTCCACTTGAAGGGCCACACTACAGTAGGTCATTACAGAGAGAGGTATTTTGCTACAGATCAACTAAGACGATTGTTGCATAATCGACTGCAGGGAGTCCTGATCTCACGCTCTAACCATGGTAATTATGCTTGTGCAAGTGCAAGATGTTACACCCTTGTAAATCTGACTGTAATTGAAAGCACAAATAAAAAAAACAAAATGCTTGCATCATGTGTTTATTTTGGAAAAAGCACTTTATTTTTAAATTTAATTGGGAGGACTTCTTGTCCACATGCAAGCTTATCCCAGTGCTCCAGTACAGATCCTCAGTACACATTTACACCCACTGTTGAAATTGCATATTGTTTACTCTTGCTTTTTTCAAGTTTACCAGATAAATACTCTAAAAAAGAATATTTACCATCTTGTGTCTTTAAAGTGTGGTGGTGCAGTAGCAGTAAGTAGGCTCTGCAATTTCATAATGAGAAGTGTGACTGCTGGCTCCACTGAGAGATCATTAAAGACCTGCTGCTTGGAGAAGGACACGCTCCCCGAAGAATAAGAGAAATACTTGTTCAAACTGAGTAGTTACCCAAAGGAATAACATCAGCTCTACGAAGGAACAGCTGTCTTGTCACCAATTATGGCAGCCATCTTAACTGATCATTTCAGTGTCAGATGGGCAACAGCTAGCTCCAGTAGATAAATCATGAATCAAAGCTTATTATCACTGCTGTTCTCCTCATTTCCTATACGTCAATGTATGAGAATCTTACCTTGACCATGTTCATGTGTTTATTTACTTTTGAGCATATGTTTTATTCCATTAAAATCACACAACCAGCATGAATATAGAAAAATAAACCATTTGGCTGCTAAAACTTAATGACTAGTGGATGGTGCAGGTATGGTGCATACTAAAATCAACAGAAGCAGTTGCATGGATATTTCTCATGATAACTTAAATTTGTTGTGCATGCACAGAGTTTCTGTTTACTACAGGTGCTATGATCTGCTCCTAAAGGCTTTGCGTTGATATTACATTTCATGAATACTAGGAAATACTAGGCACGTTCAACCAATTGCAATACATACTGTCTATTATTTTTGCTCAAGAATTTGAAGAATGATTCTCATTTTAATAACTATCCTGCCAGAATGATGAAAAAAAAATGAGGGATGAAATCAGTGAAGAATGCCTCTGATAATTTAAGAATCCTAGTGTATCAAAAATATGTCACTCAAATGCTATTTTGTTTGCAGTTCCTTCAGTGGCCATCTGATGCTAACTAATGTTATGCCTGCTAGCAAAGATAAACATTGTCACAGCCAATTTTGCTCTCTAGAGATAATGTAATGTAAAGGAAGTAATTTCTTCTGCAGCTTATAACTAGATAATTTGTTAAAAAAGCAGAGCTACCTTATAGAGGTGACATTGTCATTGGGAAGTTGTTTAGATGAATGTCTTGCCCATTGTTTTGGCTGCCAAAATTTTAAATACTTAATGCACCTGAAGGGCAGTCTACAAACTAATGGGTGACGTCACTATAACATCGATCTTTTAAACAGTACATTCCTCATTCCTAGTCTTCCATGAGAGAGGGAAAATGCTGTACTGTAGCTGAACTTGTGCTTTTGACAGGTTAGATGCCCATTGGCCTAGAATATGTAAACTCTGCAAACTTATAATGTTTTGCATGACATATTGTACCAGTGCTGTTTGATGCCAAGATAAACACCTGTTACAATGTAGTTTAAAACGTATTTTCTATTATGGCAGCTGCATTGTGTTCCTTTCTCCCTGAAGTTTCCATGCATAATATGATATTATTTCCTATATTACTGATAGTTAGAGCTTCAGTTCTTAGTTAACTAAGCTACTTTGTCTAGCTAACAAACACAGTGTTACTGTGCAGCTAAAGCAATGATTCTTCTGATGACTCCTTTGGGATATAAGGGTTAATTGTGAAGTTGCTTTTCTTAATGAGTACATAAATAACTGCTGATCCCATTCCTCTGCTCTTTGTGGTTAATATTTAAGAATACCATTAGTATCAAAACACATTTGAATCCAATTGTGATTTATATTACATAGTCTAACCACCAAGGTATGTTAGAATAGGCAAAATCACCAGTTTACAAGCCCAGGTATCACTCTGGTGATATATGAATGCACCTTAACCTAACTCCTTACACGTGAAAAGTCTTCAATATTTCTGGGACATAATTCTCCTCGCATTTGGCTTTAAAATCAGGATGAGGGTACAAATAAACAAAATATTAAAACAGTCTTTGTACCTATAGTGAACAAAACCACAATGACTAGCCAGGCTACATAAAAAAAAAAGGCTTTTTTGTGTTGTCCAAATTGTCCAAAAGGAAAAGAAAAATGTAAAGATACATTTTTCTCTTGCTTTTATCTTAGTGTAAACATTAAAAGGTTAAGAAACAAATGATTTGCAGTCAGCTGCAGCATGATCCAAAATCATGCAGAGATTATAAGTTTTAATAACTGTAATAAAAAAAATATATGGAGCAATAAAGTTTAAGTAACACAGTGGATTAATCTGAAAAGTTGGTCAAATGTCAAATGAAGACTCATTCCTGCTTTGCCATGACTATCTGTTAAAGCAGCTCAGGCTTGTGCAGGGCTAAAAACTGATACGTCAAAGTTTCCACGTCTAACCTATAGGATTGCTGACTTATAATGTAATAAAAAAGCACCAAGGTGCTCATTCGGACATAATGTTAAGGGTTTTTCAAAGTTGTTGTTGTTTGTTGTTTTTTTTTTGTGTGTGTATTTTGTGATTTTGTGCCCATTTATGTTTTTATTTAAATACAAAAGAAAGGAGAGCATTAGGCAAGCACACATCCCCAAGGTTTATGTTGCGTTTTGCTATTCTAATTAAAGTAATCTGAAGTTATATAAAAAATTAAGTGGTTTATTCATTTTCCAATGCCACAACGCTCAATTGAAAAACAGATACATAAATTGTGTACCTCCATCTCATCTTCTATGTGCAAACTCAAAAGTAAAACACATTTAAAGGAATGAGAAACAAAAGCTTTGGAATTTTTTTCAAATGTAGAATGATACTGAAAATAGATGCCACCTCAAAGGGAATAAAAAACACTTTAATGTGGTTCTCCAGCCCTCTAAAATTGTAAGGATCAAAGCACACATGGACTGTGTAATAAAAAAATGAAAAACAGGTTTCACAAAACTTTGCTGGGTTATTTTAAGATTGGACGGCAAGTAAAATACAATATCAAACTGTATCATCCATGAAATGCATTACTAATGATGTTTTCCCTCAAAAGGTAAAAATATAAAACCTGAAAATGCCACATACTTTCTTTGAAATGGGAAAAAAACATTGTGCATTGTGTAACCTTTCCTCCACCTCCATCCAAAACATCTATTTTCAAACTTTCATCACAGTTTAATCTATGATGTTTAGATTTGAAGACACTTTATTGCCTGATATTTTGGTTAACAAATGAACAAAGTAATAAACCACAAAGGAAAGTTTAAATTGCCCTTTTCCTTTAAAATCCTTCCAAAACCAAATTATAGACTATATAAAATATTTTATGACCATTTAACCAATGTCTCAGTGTCCCACCATTAGCACAAAATGCTTTTGAGTAAAGGAATCAGCTCTGGTAGATAACTGCTTCACCCTGTAATGATTAGCTTTTGTGAGAAAATGAGAGAAAATAAGAGAAAAAGAAAAAAGAAACACTCCTCTGAGTAATTTAAGGCTTGTGTCCTAGAAGTGTGAGACTGGATATATGATGTCGATTACACAAACTGAGACCCTTTTATGTGACCCTCGTACAGCCGGCGAGACGCCACTTTATCACCACGCAGCATGCAGGGGGGCTGGTGGGCACTGCTGGCAAATTTACAGCCAATGTCACTGTATGCTTCGCTATTTCATTAGGCTAATATATTCTACGACAGTTGTGAGGGGAGATACAGTGAGAAGCTGGCTTTGTTATGCCTCCACCACACAGACACTCTAACCTGGATCTCTGCTGAACTCTTGTCCATTTCCCTTCCAGTCATCAACTCTGTCTTGGCAAGATACTGTATGTGTGCATCATGTCATTGTTTACAGGAACTTAGGATGATCTTTGTGTTTTTATACAGTAGTAGGGATATTTACTGAGCTGTTAATTTATATGCAATGTTTTGTGTTGTACTTGCATGCCTCTTGGCCAGGTGTCCCTTGAAGGTTCTGTTAAAATATTACTTTCAAGAACAATGCTCAGAATAGTTTAAAAACGTGTTGAAATAGTTACATTCAAAAAGAATAGTTAATGTTTTAGTCTAAGGTGAGATTTTTACCTTCTGCTGCTATCCTTCTCACTGCCTTTGTGGGTTGCCTTACAGTCTTCTTTCACAAATATTTATGAATTCTGATTTATAATGCATTGTAAGGTGACAGTTTTCAGTTGGATTCCCACAGAGAGATGAATGCATTGCTCACCTGGACATATTTATCCTGAAATGTCAGAGTGTTAGCTTGGATAACTAAAGGCAAGGAATGATAGCCGAGTAAACTAGACTGAGTTCTACAATAATATTAATTTCAGCAACAACAGCAATGGTAACAATAATAGTGATACCAATATAATAATGATATCATTATGTTTATATACTCTGTAAATTTATAATAATTAATTACATTGATGGAGTGACCAAGATTAATGTTAGATTATGCCATGTCCTGGTGAAATAAGGCATCCATGTTGGTAGTTCTTTGTAGTTTTTTCTGTTGTGTGTGGGAAGAGATCTATTGATGGAAAGTTCCATTCCTATCAGTGGAATTCCACTACAAAGACACCTTGAACACATCAAATCTGTTTGACTCCCTAAAGGAAGGCCAGTTGGCTGAAACGCGTTGCTGTTTTTCAAGGTCACTTTGACTATGAAATAGCAATAAAGGCATTTTAATTATTTTTAAAGGAGAGTACCTTGGAATTTATTTGTGCTATCTAGTTTATTCTATCCTACCCAAAGAGCACCTCTGACAAGAAGGGATGATTCCAGGAATAATTCTTTCACAAACAATTTTTTTTTTAGCAGTGAAGTTGGAAAAACTTGTGTATGAATGGAGAGTAGACTGCTGCTCAGTATTACTGCAGATTATCATAATTCTTGCATAACGTTCTCAGAGGTATTAAGTAATATGCAGTAAAAATCCACATATGCCGATTTAAGCTGAGAAGAAAGTTGTGTGATTCATGCCCAAAAGACTGGTAATGACATGGTTGCTCTTTGGACCTATTAACAAGGATGCTAGGTCCCACACGTCATCAAATTAATCTTCTCATACAGAGGGGATTTTCCACTGCTTTATTGGTTGTTTTTGTATGAGAGATGGGTAATGGAACTGATAGTATTACTGCATGCCTGTTTCAATGCACCACAGAGCCACTACATAAGGCATATTTGTAGTCTACTGATTTCTGCTTGGCTATACACAGCTTATATTTTTCAGATCTCATGATGCTCAAAGAGAACATTTCTTTTAAATGACAGAATAAAAGGTTAATTTTACGATTAAATTTACATTTTTATTAGGCTGCAGATAGCTTTTTACACTTCAAAAGCTTCTTTTTTTTTAAGTACAGCTTTATATTTTATGCCATGTGGGTAGAATTTACATGATTAATGCACACTAATGCAAAAGAGGAATTGTGACAAAGCAAATTGTCTGTGTTTATTATAATACAGCTTGTGGACAGTTAAGCTCTAAAATGACAAACTTGTATTTAAACACGGCGTGCCTAATTAATGATTTACTGTTATCTGTTTCCACAGGTAAAGGATAATATTAATGTTTAAATACATGTTTTATTTAATTCCTTTTGGCCAATTTGTTGCAAAATCAGGCACTTGATACCCTTGAAAAAGTGAATGTTTCTAAAATTGTATTTTAGTTGTATGCTATTAAAAAGGATTGTAAAAAAGATCTGAGTTGTTGCCAGAATTTAAAAAGGGTTTTAGTCAGCATCTCCCATTGGCACCCATGTTGCAGAGTAAGTTTTGGGTGTTTTTTTTCTGACTTAAAATTGAAAATCGGAATTGAGGCAAACTTCTGGTTGATTTTCCAGTAAGTAAAATCACATGTCTTAACCAGTTTTGTTTCTTAACCAGTATTTTTTCTTAATGCCTTTTTATTTGCTGTAAATAGAAGTTGTTTAATTCAGGTTACTTTAACAGAGTGCTGCAGGTTTTTAGAGGGCTTAAACATTCACGTAGTTTGTTTTTATATTAAAGCTAAAACAGGGGCACTTCGAAGAAATAAGCCAACACTGATGTTATTGTACATATTTTTGCTTGTCTGTATTCTGGGATCTGGTATCAATTTGTGATGTTGCATTAGCTTTGCTTACTAAAGTCATAATGTTTTAAAGAAACTTTTGTAATTTGGTTCTTTAATATCTAAAAGACAGGAAAATGTCACTGTAAAAAGTGACTATATGACAACTATCTCTCAGCAATCACTACAATTTTGTTCCATATTTATCTTATTTCTCTTTAGTGTGGACATGTTGACAGCAATCTCTTGACAGTTGAGACTCATAACATACATATTATTCCTGAAAATGAGGATAAAAGTGAAAACACATCATGTTACTGCAAAGAAGAATATGTCATGACATGTTGACACACTTCCCAGCTGTGCTTTCAGGTGAACAAAACATTTGCTCTGTTGAGAAAAAGTGAACGATAAAGAGATGTCAGTGTGCAGAAAAAAATCATTTGACCTTCCGGAAAAAACATTTCACTCACTCAAGAAGTAGCAAAACTTATTCAAGCAGAAGACTAAAAATTATTTGATGATACAATAAATTAACCAAATTTTTGGTGTTCAGGGCTCGTATTACACTGGGGCTTTCGGGGGGGTCTTATTTTCGCACGTGCACCACAACTTTGCATATGAGTGCATGCAGCGCGATCAAAAATGTGGTTACTATAAAAAAAACACTGCTGCTACTGTATGCAACTTATTTAATCAGAAACAGCGACAGAGAGTTCGTAAACCACAAAAAGAACAAACAGTTGTTTGTTACGCTCATAGCACACAAGACACAAACAATGCTGCTGTCCATGGTGCTAAAGGAAACAGAACAGATTATCCGCATGGTTTGGAAGATTTTTAGGGCTCCCCCTTAAAGTATCAGTTAAATGTCTTTAGGGGAGCTCCTCTGCCTTTCGGGGAAGCCAAGCTCCCCTTAGCTCACCCGTAATTCGAACGCTGGCCTGGTTGTGTTGATGTTTCGGTCTTTTGTGTTGCTGTATGGAGTCTGATGACTTGTGATGTAATACTGAAAGATTAATTGACTAGTTGTAGGGGAAAAATTAAGCATGAATTAAAATACACATAGATTGTTCTTGTTCTGTTACTGATTTTTTTTTTTTTTTTTTTACGTTTTTTGCCCTAAACCACTGTGTTCAGATTTTTAAATTTGTGTTTTAATCTTTTTTTTCTTTTTTTTTTTTTATATCTATAAAAAACATGGTTTTAAGCAGATTCCAATTGCAAATGAAAATGGAAAAATAGGACACCTATTTTCACACAGACCTTTTAAATTGAATTCTAAAATTAACTTGATGAAATGGTACTGTAGTCAGTTCAAAGTAGCACATCAAATTTATGCCTATTTATGTCTTGTGTTGCTTGTACACTTACATATTCTCGCTTGACAAGTCAGCTTCTGTCTACAAACTATACTTCTCGTCACTTGAAACAATTGAAATGCAGAACTAAACCTTCAGCCTGATCAGATATTCCCTGATTTGTTTTTAGATTAGGTTTACGAGTCACATGGTGCTTCTGCTGTGGCTCTGTTGTTATGATTTAAATGCAGTCAAGCTTCTTATTAAGTTTTCCCTTAGTGGTGTGTTGCACAATATGCTTTTTTCAAATAACAATAAGGTTATTATTTTGACACATTATATAAAGCCTGCTGTTGGTGTAACAGAGCAACAAAAGGCAAAGCAGAAAAAAAGAACATATTTATTTGGGGAATTGTTTAAAAGAAAAAGTCAGTTTAAATAGGATGCAGCTTGATTTGATTTTGAAGTTAGGTAGGGAGAAAGATGGAGTTAATGGAAAGACTTCTAGGTTATTTTGGGGATAACTTTTGCATGCAAGGATCCTTGTATATGTTTGCCAGCTTGTTTCAACCGAACAAGTTCCTACCAAACACTACTGTGCAGGAAAATTTCGTACAAAGTCAAAAGTATGATTTGTTTAAAGAAATACTAATAAGTATTTTTGCTTTTTGCTCTTCTGCAAGAAATCAAATAGGATCAGTAAAACTATTTTTAATTCCTTAGCTTGTTCTGGCTTTGTGAAATTTTGAAGGGTTCACAGAATGATGAGAAAGGTTTCACTTTTTTTTTTTTATCCAGTCTCCCAACCACACAAGCTAGTGTGCTTCAAAGTCATGCTGACACCTTTAAAGACAACAAAGGTTGAATATTACAGTCTTGAAGGGCAGACATTTATTAGAAAATCTTGTTCAGATTGGTGAGGAAGTGCACTGAATGTTGCATTTTAAGGTATATTGGTGCTCCAAACGACAGATCACACAAACACCTATCTGACAAAGTTGTGTCTTACATATCACAGGAAAAGAACTTTGTTCTTTTGAATTACCTCTGTCTCTATAGAACACTAATCTCCTACAAGAGAGACGTTTAGAAGTCTTTATTAAATGTTTTCTGTGCCCTGACATTTCAAGTGACTGGACTTGTACAGAGGCTGGGTGCTCTGAATGTCAGAATATGCCAAGAGTATTAGATCTTATGGATATACAAACCCAAGGAGATATGCATTTTGTATGCACATTCTTGCATAACTAATTTAAGGGGTAATTCATTAAAAAATATCAATTGTTTTCTCAATTTGTGAGATGATACTCAATTTGACTTGTAGGAGGCAGGGTCACTAAAAATAATTGCAAGGTATTTGGTCTCATCAGACATCTAAAACAAAAGAAAATATTGCTTGTAGAAAAAAGCTGCTGAGCATTTCCTTTCTTGTGGTTTATTAGTTTGTTCTTTTTTCATATCAGTCCGGATGGTACATATGGTACATATTGGTACATATGTCGCTTCAAGATTTTGTCCTTTCCACCTTCCCAAATCATTGAGTTGACACGAAAATGACAGCTTGTTGGATATTAAGCATTCAGAGTTAAGCCTGAGAGCACTCTTTCTCTTCCAGGTGAAGGTTATATTCTTCTCAGTGGAGATCAGCGGGTGGGTTGGGGGAGGCAAGTGCACAGCAAGTAACAGTGCCAAGCCAGTTTATGCCATTTTGAGCCATATCCCTTAATTAGTCCACAGCTGTGATACTCCTGGGAGGCCACACATCCGTTTCCTGCTGCAGACAGTTACTGAGAAACCATTAGGGTGAACTACATTGATGTGGCTGAGCAGCTTCGTCTGCAGCTATTACTACAGAAATTGGATTTATGTGAATATCTTACTTTTGTGACACAGAATATCTCCATTTCTACACTTATTGAAATGGATGTTACTCGAGTTTTGAACTGCTTGAATATTTTTCATTATGTGTGAGTGAAACATTAAGTTCAGTCTCTGCAGCAGTAAGTAGTTTGAGCATTGATCGAGAGATGGGAGTTTCATTGGCAGCTTTTTGGAAAAAAAAAAAAGTAAAAAAAACCCCTAGCTTGGAAAATTTTTAGCTAAACAGAGAGAGAATTAACATCACGCATGAATGGTAAGGCTTAATGATTTCCATTCACTAAGGACATCTTGCTTGCTGTGATTAGTGAGAGCTCGTTTGACTTTGTCAAAGCGAAACTAAAGCCTTGTATCTACACAGCTTTCATTATCCGCATGTGTTTACAAGACAATGCAATCAGTTAAGACTTTAAGAAAGCAAAGCATCAAAATAACATTGGCATAAAATTAGACACTGGAGGAACATTTTACTAATACTGAGATAAAAAAACATACATATGTAATGTATACATATAAGCTACCTGCACTGCATATGAAATGAAGCATAGCCTTTCATTGCCCTTTGTGACATTAGGTCCTCTTTACCTTATATAGTCATTACAGTTTGTGATGCTTCAGTGTTCTTATTTCTACCTGTAACGACTGTAATGTCTCAACACAGTGTCATAGACTTTGTTATGCATGTCACGGAGAACATGCCACATCACTTCGAGTTCACTGTTGGGGAATAAGTTTTGAGAGCTTATGCTTCACTTGCGCTGGCCAGATGCATCTGTCTCCATCTTCCCTTTCAAACAGATTGTCACATGCAGGGCTCAAATTACACAGGGGCTTTTTCTGGCGTGCACCGTGACTTTGTGCACTGTAATATATGATCACATATCAATAGGGATAAAGTGAAAGAAGAAGCTTTTAGGTCAGTTTAATCAGACAGGGCTAAATCAAATTGCCTTGACATGACTTTAGTGTGAAAAGGCGCTATAGAAAATGAACACACATATATATATATACA
>JBAMHW010000012.1:9374340-9394008 GCA_037177495.1 Rhadinocentrus ornatus
ACCTTTGGACACCTTTAGTTGTAATTTAGTATATAATAATTCTGTTAGAACCCGGATTGGGAATAAATTTTGTTATAATTATTTGAGTTGTTCGGTTTTCATTTTGTTATTGACCCTGAAGACCCTAGACCCAAAAACGGGTCGTAACGCTAACTGACTTTTATATGGTTTAAATGGTTTCCCATGTTTAATGGCTAGTATTTTAATCAATCAGTCAAATTTTGTTTATACAACTCTAGTCGATTTAAAGTGCTGGATAAAGATAAAAACCATAATAAAAAAAACCCATAGCACACTTAATTATAAATATCACAACTTTCTCAAGTTACACCACTGTCATGTATTAAAGGCTGATCTGTAAAAAAATTGTCATGGAGGCTGATCTGCCTCACGCACTCAGGCTAATCTGCTCCACCTGAGTCTCATTAGCACTCACCCTCCTCACCTGTTGGCACCCTATTTAAACTCCCCTCAATCTCTGCTTCCCTGCCAGATGGTCATCTGCAATTGTTGTGATATCCTGCTGTTCTAGATCCTTGTTGCCGACCCTGCTATGAGTCCAGGACCACCCTTTGCCTGATCCCCGATGGACTCCCCTGCTATCTGCCTATCCGGATTTTGACCCCCTTTTGGACTGACTACCGTTTTCTGCCTAGCCCGATGAGTATCTAACTAGATGTGATTTATTGTCTGCCTGATCTATGCATCTTGATAACTGGATACTGTCTAGTATTGGGTTTCTTTCCGGACTCATTATCCTCCGAACCACCTGGACTCTGTTGTTGTCACCTCCACCAGAGAGTTGCTCCTGCCTCCACTCAACCAGCATTCAAATAAAACTGTTTTAAAAAACTTGCCTCTGTGTGTCGGCTGAATTCCCGGGTCCTCCTGAGACATCCATTGCAAAAAATAGGTTTTTAGTGTTCTCCAAACAGAGGCAGGGGTAACGTATGTAAGAAATCCACACTGACGAGTCAAAATAGACTAGTTATAATGGCGGAAACACCATTTCAACCCTACCATTTTGTATTTAAGCGCCAGGAGGGGGATGCATACATTTAAGGGCAGTTGTTGCTTTGGGAAGGGTGCTGCAAGACAGATGTTGCACAAAGACATGATTGAGGGTGGGAGGGGAAAAATCATAGAATACCCATTAGAATAAACTAGACTACACCACTGATCATTACTCTGCTGTGTCCTGAGGCTGGGATATACTTTTTTTTTTTACCAGGACGCTGTGTATTTTTACAACAGTTTCACTTTACACACCTTATCACACACTAGTTACTGGGTATCAATACACTGGCCATTTGGAATGTACACCGCAGCTGAATCTTCAAAGAAAAGCAGAACGTTATTGGAGGAAGAGAAGGAAAAAAATAACAGCGAAAGAGACAAAGCAAGAGAAGTCAAGATTCAAGATAAGTCTGTCTTTTACTAGCTAGCTCACAGCACAGGTAGGATGCAGGATCGATGCCAAATTAGCCATTTAAAGGGGTGACTCGCTCGGAAAATCGACCAAAGTTCAGTAGTGCTTCTTTAACTTTAATTTAATTTAATAATTATAATTTGTTCTATGTATTACAGTCTAATAATTTAGATTATAATTTGGAATAATAGTAATAAAGAGAAACCAGTAAAAACTCTATTGCAGTAGTTGAACAAAAGATTTTTTTTCAAAATCACACTGAGCCATCATTTCACTTATTTTACTTTTTTTCTGAATTAGTTATTGCTTTAATATGCTTAAAGATTTGCTCAGAACCCAAAGTGATACAAAGATTACTGGGAAACATATTTCAAATTAGCTTGTGATTTCAGCTCTCAGGGCATATTTCTTGAAATTGCCAGTTTTGTCTCAGATTTCTCTGCAGCTCCAGCCCTGCTTCCCTCATGTCACAATAAAATTATTAGACTATTATATTATTTTGTGGGAGAAATTCCCTCAGGCAGGTCCCTCATAACTGCTTTCAGGCTAGAGTGCTCCTCTTTTCAGTGTCTCAGTCTATAGATGCTAATGAGATGGTAATCTGAGTGAGGGTCACCTGTGCTAAATGCCACTCACAGACATCAATCACATCCCTTGAGTCACTGGCAGGCACAGTGCCATATATTCCAAACTATTCCTTTCCTAATTAAATTCCCTTAACCGTCTCAAAGTTTATCAGATGACAAGTAAGGAAGCTGGCATTGTTCATAAATTTAGAATTCACTCTTTTTTCTTTGCATTCTTAGAACGAGTGAAATAAGTAATGACTGCTTAAGAGAAGCTGCTGTTTTGTTACAAATGGACAAGACAAGCTGCAGCAGGGCCTGTAGTCATGGTAGAAGCTCTTTATCCACGATGATAAACTTCCCCTGCCATTAAGAACCAGTACCCAAGGATACAAGAGGACATATCCAACACTGGTGTCACCCAAGATTGATCCCTTCTCCTGGTGGGGCAGACTGTGGTAATTACACTGCAGAGTACCAACACTGCATTCATTCCCAGCAAACAACCAGAAACAATGCAGCTGGCAGTTCAATTAGAGGAAGCCCTCTGCTAGCTACAAGTTTGGGCTTTTAATTAACAGTCGCAGAGGAGTACCACAATGCCGCACTGTTGTAATGTCGCAGTTTTTAAATTGTGAAGAGGGAACAGGGAAAATATCTTTAAAGGACAAAGATTGAACAGTGTTAAGAAAAGTAGAATGAAGAGATTGTGGAAGAATAATACTAATGAATTAGATTTATATTGAGCTTTATTGCTGACGGCATTCAAAGCACTTACATTGGATCCATTATTCATTCACTCTTTATTACTTGGTGATGGTAAGCTACATGTGTAGCCACAGCTGCCCTGGGGCAGACTGACAGAATCGTGGCAGCCAATGCGTGCGAACAACCTACCACCTGATCACTGCAGTCCAAGAGGAAGCAACAGCAGTGGCCACGTGTTTCAGTGCTTAGGAAATTTCATGTGGCAAAGATGTAAATATATAACATACCATAAAGGTTATATGTGCAATACTTAAACCCTAAGCTCAAGTATTATTGCAGCAAACCTTTGTTTCTTTTTTTTCCTCCATTTATTTATTCATTGTAACGTGTATAGGTATTTTGTGTTGCACAAGTCTGTGCAGGTCTCCTGAAAAGCCAGCGGTAAAGAAAAGGGAAGGTCAGTAGTTCTTATTTCTCTGGGTTTTAACATTCTTTAAGGTACAGGATGTAAGAACGGCTAACATCTTGTGGTACAGATAGAAATGATTAATGCTAAGCACAATTGCCAATGGACGCTGGCCAAAAGTAGCCCAGACATAAACACGTTTTCATCTGTGAGTAGATCCGGAGGCCTCAGGTGCAGCAATGACTGCACTACATGTAACAACTTCAGCATTGTGGACAGGTGTACTGTCTTCTTCTATGTGCCTTTCATGTCGTTCATTATGCCAAATGGTGCTCTGGCCCAGCCTTTCTATATATATATATATAAATAAAATGTGGTCATTGTTTAACACTATGCTAATGCATAAACAGCAAAGTGACACAATATAGTAAAAAAAATATTTGGTATTATCTCGACGAGAGAAGTTCATTTTTGGCATGTTGGTGCCTTGTCACAGTGGAGAACCAAAACTACCAAAAGCCACTTTGTTCTCCTTATTTGTGTAGATTATTGTAGTTTTCAAGCCTCGCATGAAGAGAATGGCTGCAGGATGACCCATATGATATATAACACAGTTAACCACTCAGTTGTTGCGTCTGACATTTGGTCCATACTCCTTACCACCGGTGGTAAAGCATCATATGGTTGCATGCCCACCACCAGAAAACAAGAAGTCTTTTCATATATGCAATGACGGATGGGTGGCCATGGCCAGCCACAGCTACATTCTGCACATCATCACAGCCATCACTACTTTATTTTTTCCTTTTCCTTAATGCAGAACTATTGCTGCACTGTGACAGTGCTTCCAGACACTTAAGCCACATTACACATTCTGTCCTCAGATACATGGCATGGTTAGAGATTCCCCTCAGAGTGGCAGCTGTGGCAGACGTGACTAAACAAGAAATATTGGGAGGCCTCACCAACAGGCATGCCAGGCAAATGCTTGGGCCCTCGAGTGCCGGCCAACTTTGACTCGATACAGAACAGTGACAATGTGGAGAGTTTGCAATGACAGCAGTGGACCGGAGCAGAACTGCATAAATGGTCCCTGCCTCCACCCCTCGGTCTTGCAGCAAGTAGCGGTGTGTCTCATATAAACAAACAGGAGAGAGAGAGTTTATCAAAATGATAAGAAGTTTTCTGTCTGTGACAAAAAAAAGAAAGAGAGAAGATAAACAGCAGAAAAAAAAGAAAGGAGATCAAGACAGTGGCAAGTAGTGGCGATAATACAGAAGCTAATTTAGCTCAGAGCTGCTTAGTCTGTCCTGATGTTGAATTCCTGGCTGTCATAATGAATGTTAAGTTTGAATTTGTTGACAAGAGATTTAGATAGTGCACTTTTAAAGTTTATAAATGTAAGTTTTGTGTTGTCTGCAGGTGGTGTTTATAATCTATTTTCCATGTGTCCAGTTGGCTTCATGTTTCTGAAAACTGCATTTATTCATTTATGTCCTGTATGCTGTAAATGTAATCCTAAAGTCATAATACGGGCTTTAGCACCTATATCAGCAATAATTTGTACTGAAACCATGTTAAATCATTTTGCCCCTATTTAATTCAATAAAAATTTTAAGTAATAAAGTAAAAAAAAAAGTGGAAGTTTCCAAAGGAAATCCAAAAGTTGGGTTTGAGGAATTTAATTTTATTAGTAACCAAGCCTATAAAGATATAATTAAAAATGTTATTGTTACTAATATGAAATATCATAAAGAGTTTTGAATGCTAGTTGGAGGAGCCTCTGTGAAATGTTGCCTAGAGCGACTCTAGAATCACTTCTGCAGATAATTACATTAAGCTATAATATCAGAGAGCAGACTGTGTGTATTATATGTGTGTGTATGTATGACTGATCAGAAAAAATAAATGTTTCTATATATATACCTGATAATATACAGAGAACGAGCTCATAATGCTGCTGGTCACCATAAACTAAACTGAGCATCTCCTCTCAGCTAATTAGTTAAACTCAATACAGTTGTCTGGAAAATGTGCTACTGCTGTATAATGCAAGCTTATTTTTTCTTGATCTGCTTTCCAAATATTGTAGCGGTACAGGGTAATCTTGGTGGAATCTAGATTTTTGGGGGAGTGGTAGACTTGCCGTTAAAAAGTTGGTCTTGGGTCTGGGGAACTCGGGTTCAAATCCCCAGTGTGCCAACAGAGGTGAACCACTGCAAGGCCCTTCACCCCTCACAACTGCTCCCCGGGTGCTGAAACTTGGCAGCCTCCTGCTCTCTAGTATATCTAAAGATAGATTAAGTGCAGAGCTTTATTTCTCAATTGGAATGAATAAAGTAAAGCTTAATATTATTATTATGATGACTAATGTTATATTGTTGTTACAGTTGCACTATGTACCTTCTGACCTTATAAAGCAGTGTTTCTGACAAGTTTGATGGTGCACTTACATTTCTTATGCACATTTCTGGAGCCGCAACAGCCCAGCAGCATCACAAGGCTGAGAAACTGCACTTCACAACTTTTTTTTCTGGGAAGCTGCGTGACGTTGTAGCAGAATTTTGCCTTACAAATCCGTGTAGTGGGATATATAAGCCACCCCAAGAATAATCACAAATCTATCCTGGCCACTCCAATGAACATTTTCTGTCTGATTGTGACCGGAGCAGGATCCAAGAGACCTATCGGCCTTTTCGACAGAGGTTTGAGAATTTCAAAGACCACTCAGTGAAAACGCTGCCATTTGAAGACAGGGCAGGCAGGAAGTTTTGTTTAACTGAAGCCTCTCGAACCCAACGTCAAGCACACATTTGCTGAGACTGCAATTTCAGGTGTAACACCTGGATTTGAGCAGATCACAAGCTAGTCTGGATTGAATAAAAGGTCACAAACACCAATGTATGTTATCTTGGGGGTCATGACTGAAAAAAGTTGAGAATCATTGCTCCAGCCAATCAAACAAAGCTGATAATGCAGTTTTAAAGCTCAGAGGAATCTCACTTCACACAGGGTTGTTTATCCATTCGCAGGCACCATATTAAAAATGTGGCATAAATATAGCATCTACCATGCATGTGTATTAGGGTTGGGCATCGTTTGAATTTGAACGATTCTGGTTCCGATTCCATTTCTGTGTTTCGTTTCTGGTTCCTAACGATTCTCAAATCCGATTCTTCTAAGAGTCAGGGTCAAAAAACTTCACATGTTTTAACCTCATCATTCCCACCTTGTCGCCAGCGACCCGGTCGACATTTTGTTCGACACTTTCTAAAACTTCTCCAATAACACTTTTGTCAATATAGGCATGCTATACCTTGTTAAAAAGCTTAGATTCTCTGTAATCGAGACCAAAAATATGTATGTTAAGGGTTTTGAATGCTAGTTGGAGGAGCCTCTGTGAAATGTTGCCTAGAGCGACTAGACCTAAACACCAAAACAAAGTTATTAAAAGAAACACTTTGGCTAGCACACAGCTAACGAGACTTCCTACTTGTTTCGTGGCATTTTATTATTGTTATTAGTAGTAGTAGTATTATAATCATTACTATTACTATTATTATTGTTATTACTTTTGCTATTATTATTATTTGCATATACAATTGCTGCAACAATCATATACTGTTAGTATTATCACTTTTACTTTTATTAAATTATCATCTCAAAAGTGCCCTTAAGTGTGTCTATTTTATTTTTCTATATTCCATCCATCCATTGTATTACTTTTCCACAGAAGGGTCCATTGGGGTAAAAAATATCAAAAATATCTTGCCATAAAAATATTCCAAGTTATACCTTGATAGAAAGCTTAGATTCTCTGTATTTGAGCCACATAATTTATTTTACATTACTCCTAAACACAAAAACACAGTTGGTAAAAAAAAACAACACAATGGCTAGCAACACAGCTAACAGCTTCCTACCTGTTTTGTGGTAATGATGTCACATTATCATCTAATCCACGATCAACTCTATGACTTTTCCACAGAAGGGTCCAGTGTTAAAAAATATCAAAAATAGTTTGCCACAAAAGCATTTCAAATTTGTTAATTTTAAAATTTGAACGATTCTGGGAGAATTGGAAAGTAAGTCCCAGTTCCAATCGATGCTTGAGGCTTGATACCCAACCCTAATGTGGATCCACGGCAAAGAGAAATGACTCATTCTGTGAGAAAAAATGTTAATTATTTTAGTAAAGGGATTAGATACTAATAAAAACACAGTTTTTAATAAAAGTTTAAATGTTTCTGTCACTGACCTTGATTTTATTACATGCTACACCTTTTAAGTGACTGCAAGTTAGATTTCACTTCAATTTTCCTCTTCTTGGGCTGAGATTCAGCTTTTCCAAAAGATACTAAGGATGTCCAAAATAATCAGGGTATCGAACTGAATTGAATTGAACTGAATTTAATTTATTGAACTGAATATAATTGAGTTGAATTGAAATTATTGAATTAAATTCAATCAAAATTTGGGCTTGTTTATAAAAAAAACCTGACAAATCTGATGTATAACAACAAAAAACAAATCTCTTGTGTAATACAGCATGCCGCCATTCTAAAATGATCAAATATCCTTTATGCTTATAACACACTGACGTAACTTTCAAGCTTTTTTGATCCTTTTTTTGTACCTTTGATCTTTAACTGTAATCACAGTAGTTTGGTGAACATCTTTTCTGCATTGCCTATCAAAACACTGACTGGCTTTTGGCAGGGATTAGAGATCAGTGCACAAGATGTGCCAACTGACAGTGTCCACGGATTTGGCAACGATGTGTATTACAAGATGTCCTTTGTCAGAGCTGCAAACACTGAGCTATGATTTGAACCATGACTGTGTTTGTAGAGAGCAGCTTGTCAAAGCTTGATAAATCCTATAAGTATCTGATCACATCTAAATCCAGTGCAATCTATTGCTAGCCCCATGAAGGATCAAAGCAAAAAAAAAGTAAGCATCCTAGAACCCCTTGAAATAGTAAACATCATGCGGAAATACTCTGTACATGGATTGGATAGGATTTTAAACGTTGGGGAGGGAGTGATGCATTTGAATATTTTTTATGGTCATCTGAATGGACATTGGAGGAAGATTAAATAGCAGGCTTAGTTCTGAGTTTAGAGAGGGTGACACAGTTGGGTAGTCTTGCAACACTGTGTCCCAGAACTACTGCTATTTTATTGCTGAAATATCCCACAGCAAAACAGATGCAAGTGACTGCTTCAGACAAGAGAACTGAGAGTTGCTGCAAAGACATCAAGGCCTCAGATCCTTTTCTCCATTTTGAAGGGAATTTCAAATAAGTGAATTGGTTTGTCAAAGTTGCAAGAGAGAGAGAAAAAAAGCAGACACCAAAGGAATTCACATTAGACTTTATACGTGAACTCCAGTGCAAAGAACAAACAGATGAATCCACAAGCAGCAGATGCTATTTTTCATGTTATATTCCGGACACTGCCAAACTCTCACAAGGAAAAGAGAAGAGAGATAAAATGCAAGGTGGGATCCTGAAAACTTGCCAGGAAACAGAGCCCATTAAGCAGAACTCAGCAAGTATCATCCTATAGTACATGTAGTTGCACTTTTAATCTCATCCACAGTTGCCCTGTGATCAAGGCCCCCTTGTTTCTGTACATACTCACACTAAAACCTGTTTTCCCCATGTGAGGTCAGAAACTTTCTATCATCTGCCCTTTAAAGCACACACACTTAGTGTCCATTAATCTTAACCTCTAACTCTGCATTGTCAAGCCTTATGCAACCGCTGCCTTGTCACAAATGCAAGACCGAGAGAGGACTGCTATCCTTCACACTGACTGTGACTTTGCCCGTGATTGATTGCATGTCTTTTTCTTGACAGACAATATTCTACAGGACGAGGCAAGGCGGGACTGGTAACCAACCCCCAGCTGCATGGATTTTCATATGGGGGTAACCTTCTCAAAGTCGAGCTGAATTATTGTTTAATTGCTCCATGTGGATTAGCACATTGCTGCTATATTTTAATTTGCAAGCATGTATTCCATGGTGTATACCAAGATGGTTCAGCATGCATTAAGTATAGCTGTGTATCTAGGAAAGAAAACACAACACAAAGAGATAAAATCAAGATATTTCACAGAAAGCAGCAATTAGAAGACACACAGGATTTAGATTTTTAGGACACGTGGCTCATGAGATGGAGACTACAGCTGGTGAGAAGTCAGAAAACAATACTTTTAGAGTAGCATGTATAGAACAGATTTAATAACCCTTCAATCAAACCACCCTTTGTTGAAACATATTAACACAAACAAAAATCTCTTGTTTACTTGCAATAATCTCACCCTTTACCATTTGCACTGATAAAAAAGGAAAGGAAATTGGTTTATCTGCATTTTTCTAAATTCCTCAGGGAAGATATATTAAGACCTGTGTTTTCAAACAATTTATTTAGGTGGCACAAAAAGTTTAAAGACAAATAATAGCATAAAATATTTCACTTTTCACTGACCTAAACAGGGAGAGGTAGCGATAAAGATAACATTGAGTTTATTTACAAACATTTTTAAAGAGAAAAAGGGATTATAATTTGCTCTATTAAATGGTTATGCGGACATTGAACGGTTAAAATGAACTCCTACAGTATTTTGCTTAGACGGCTCTAAATAGTAGCTGGATGTTATTGTTATGTTGTGGAATCCATGTAAGACATTGCAACAACATGAAAGAGTAATATTGTTTGGGCTGTATTAGAATTTATTGATTTTTTTTTTCTACGATTGTGTAATCACAGAGTTTTATAAAGCACTTGTTCTTAAACTGACTAAATATTTTTGGTTAGAGTATATACAGTGATCAGCCATAACATTAAAACCACTCAAAGGCAATGTGAATAACAAGGACAATTTTAATACAATGCAATGCAATGATTTTTGTTTTTAGTTTAACTGTAAGTGCTTTTATGTGTTTTCTTATTGTTTTTTTCGGTCTTTTTTTTCTTTGCTCCTATTGTAAAGCACTTTGTGGGTTTTATCTGTAAGAGGTGCTATATAGATAAAATACTCTTCCTTCCTTCCCATAAACTAAAATCCACATAAACATAGAGTAGTGGACTCTTCCAGAACTTAATATTTTTGCAGACCATTCAGACTCCCCTACAGTTGCAGCCTGCAAAACTGATCAGGCTGCTCAGATACAGTCTGGGGTAATCATGTGGTTTCCAAGTACCTCAAATGTCAGTCTGATGGGACCAGGTAGCATCTATATGGTCCACAAAGATGCACAGAGATCCCACCCCACAACTCACAGAGCACAAAGGTCCCATGCCAGATATTCCTGGACAACTTTGTTTTTTTTCCACATGTGGACAAGTCGAAGCTTTTTGTGCAAAAAGCCAGTGAAATGGCAAAAAGTAGCAAGGTGTAAGATACAGGCAAATACAGCACACATGAAACACCATAGCCATAACCCAATGGCTGGAATAGTGGAAAGAAGCATCTGTACCAATTATGGCGTCGAAAAATTCACCACCTCTAAAAATATCTTGAGAGACTTCAAGATTCAGACTGATAGCTGGTGATGACAACCAAACCAGACACTGACATGGTCTCCAAACTGAAGAAGATTTTTCCACAGTGACAGTATCAAGTAGCAGGAGAAGTAACACAAGAGGCTTTAAAAATACCAAAAGGCTGAAGAGAATCAACAACTCCACAAAGTGAAAGGGCAACATTCCCACCATCCAAGAGTGAGAGCATTTGTTAGAGGGCGTACAGAAATTTAGGAAGATGATTGGTCTTAAAATATATACACCAAAAACAAAACAGGATCAGGGATGAAAATTGGGCAGCGAAATGAAGTAGTGGTCCTCATACACTCGAAATTATTAATATTTTCATGATTTGCTGCTCTACGGCAAAGCAGCAAACATAATTAAAGAAAGAATGTGGAAAATACAGACGCTGTGATGACATAAAAGCATCATTAAAGTACATCAAAGTGAGGAAAAAACAGAGCAAGAGAATGTATTTCCAGTATCTGAACGCAATAAACAATAAACAGGATCTTATCATCATTTCTTAATAAGCAGAATTCCAGAGCAGGTCAAAGTTACTTAATAGGTCGTAGAGCAATTAATATTTTCTGACGTTTTTTTTTTTTTACAAACTATTTTTTCATATCCACTATGGGGCAGAAGACATGTATTAGAATTTATGTAACATTGCAAAGTTTTTACCATATGGTGATGCAATAGGTCGCAGAGACTGCATGTATCAAATATGATTATTTACGCATTAAATGGTTTACGCATAAAATGGTTAAAAACAAAGTACTAAACGCAAAAAATGTCAATAGAAATGTCCCTTAAAGGTACAGTGTGTAGCTTTTTTGTTTTTTTTGTTAGCAAAAATCAAGAATTGCTTTCATTAATACGTATTTTACCAAAGTCTAATCACAGTTCCATCCAAATGAAATTGTTCTCGTAGCTTACAATTAGATGTTTATAAATACATAGGTGGCGGCGCATCCAACCGGAGGCTGCCATGTTGCATTGCCATCTTTAAATACAGTAGCCGAAAGGGGACAAACTTGTTAGCCTTGTGCGTTTTACCTGCGAGTCCCCGCTGTTTGTAAACAAGCCAAGACGACCGTGGATAATTCAGCTTGCCAGCTTACATTGAAATGGAGGACCATCAATACTCTTTGCCCGCGAGACGGAGGAAAAAATAGCCAAGAAAGGAAAAAGAAATAATAACCGGGAGAAAATAAGAATGTACATCGGTGGAGCTTTTACCAGATGGAGGCAGCTGATGAGGAGAGGGACTTCAAAGCTAACGCGGAGGTTGCTGCTGAGTAGGTTAGTTAATGTAATCAAACAGTAAAGTTTATTTTGGCGTTATGTTAGAAACAGGGCAGGTGGTCCAGCAACTTCTTTATGCTACCGTTTAAGTCGGATCATTTACTGTTACTTGC
The DNA here is from genome assembly GCA_037177495.1 of Rhadinocentrus ornatus. Classification (NCBI taxonomy): domain Eukaryota; kingdom Metazoa; phylum Chordata; class Actinopteri; order Atheriniformes; family Melanotaeniidae; genus Rhadinocentrus; species Rhadinocentrus ornatus. The sequence goes on from JBAMHW010000012.1 coordinate 9,386,408, forward strand.
TATATTAAACGGCAGAAACGGCTAATTTGTTAGTTAGCCTACAGTAAGAAAGCTACGTTGCAACAGTTTTCATTTGTTACTCTTCACAGAAGTCATACCGTGCGCTTCTTTCAGACTGTTTTCCAAGAGCTTTCCTCCGTGTTGTCCTCCTTCTTGTCAGACAAAATAGATCAAAGTAAAACCATTTTCTTGTCGTGATTTTATCACCAGAACCGCAGCATTCTAACGCAAAAATATCTCTCAGATAATAATTATTTTCTATCAATACGTCACCCACCTCCCTGGATAAATCAGCTGAAATACATGTTATTAAACACAGTCCACTGCCCCTGCTTTTACTTCCTCTTTTTCTTCCTCTTTCTCTCCCTTCATCAGATGATCTCTGAGACTGCAAGTCACAAAAACCGATTTCATGCGATAACATTAGCTGTTAGCAGTAGCTTGGTACTAAATACATGGAGGGCACGCTTGTAATTTATTGGCATAAAAAAATAATAATTATGTATTGTTCTGTTACTCATCACCTGACGGGACACTCGAACTTCATGTTTATAAATCTGGCAAGGGAAAGAACTAATAAGTAAAAGCAGAAAACAAAGACAGAGCACAGAAAATAGTGATCCAATACAAAACTAACAAAAATCTATAGAAATCTGATAATAGCAATACTGTATTGTATTTTTTGCTTCACAGCAAGCTTTGAAATAAATACGTTAGAAACCAAATAACACATTTTACTTTTACATTACCATCATAAACAACTTGAGGATCTGAGAACCCATGAAGCTGTGTAGCCACTGAATCATTGGTATCAATCAACGACTATATAAGCTTTTGTAGGTGAAATATTTTGGTCAGTTTGTGCTAAAGAGCAGTAAAGAGTGCAGTGATCCTCAGTGCAGATGAATGCACTTTAATGTAGCTCACAGGCACTATTATTACTGCCGAGAAAAAGGCTGAACATTTAGACATCCAAAACCCTCTTGTTACTCTTCTCTTTGAAATCTTCCTCCATCAGCGCTTCCTCTGCAGTAGGGGGCAGATGAGCCGAAGCTGTCAGCACTCCTCCCAACACAACAACTCTTTCCCTGATAGCTAGCGCTTTCCCGAGAGACTACAAACACGAGCAGTGGGTGGGAAGCTTTGGCACGCTGCTTTCCTGCTCTCTCTCTCCACCGTGTACATGCGCCTCTCTCCTCTTTTACTCATCTTTTTTCTCCTTCCACATTAACTCCCCTGGGTACCAGCTCTGCTGAGGGGACATCCCTATAAGTTCCCACACTTGCCTTGCAGCAGTTAATTGCAGCGAGAAGATGTATGATGTGCAGTGTGCCAGTGGGATACTGATCACACTAACAAGCAGGGAGAAGTGGAGTGGAGATGGTGGAAACAATAGTAGCGGTGGGCGTTCTCGTGTGAATGCAGACCACTTTTAACACCTTTCAAAACCCCCTGCAAAAAAATGATTAAGGTAGATATTTTTCATTCATTCCTTTTAAGAGAGGCATTGTATGACATAAATGGTCAATTATTGCTCCAGTATTTACGGCTAAGCTCACAGAAAAAAAAGCTTCTACAGTAAAGATGCCTTTATATACAGGTATATGCTTGAAAATGCAAGAGTGTTCCTTTGCAATCCCTTTGTTCTACGTCACCTCACCAGACATATGTCTCCATCTCCCTTTCTAGTTTCAGCTTCCTTCTCTTACAGGATTACACTGCTTTCTCTTTCATATGTTTCTTTCTCATGCTAGCTGCTTCTGCTGCCAGACTCCTGATCCTGGACCTCTTGCACTCTCCAGGGGGGTGGTATTTTGAGGCACGGTAGAGAGGTTGGGTTTACTGAATTGTTTAGAAGACCTTTGGCATGTCCTGTTGTTGACTTTGCAGACCCTTGTGCAGAGGGTTATCTGCTTGCTGGTGAAAACACCCACCTACATGCTGGGACACCTGCCACCTCACTGTACCACCTCCCAGTGAAAATTATACAGAGATGTGGCAAAAGCTCCACAGAAAAAAAAACACCTGTGATGAAAGGGAGGACTAGCCACTCCTTTTGTTTGGATCAAGACATGAATATGTATGTTGATTTAACCCCTTAATCCTTGTTTCCCCAGTACAGGGTTCCATCAGTGTTTGCATAGTAATACCTCCATGATGCTTGAATCAATATACACTTATTTTATCACCTGTATAAAATGTTATGGTAATGCACTTCTTTCTGGTCTTACAAAAACACTATAAGTTTGTTACAGCTGTAACTAAACTCAGGTGCTTGTCTGCTGACAAAGTCCCGAAATAAAGCTAATGTTACGGTTTCAAAATCTTTGCATTGGCTTCCTGTGTACTTGATTTTAAAATACTTTCATTAGTTTTTAAATGTCTTAAAAGTATTAGTCCTAAGGATTTATTGACTTGCTTTTAGTTTAGTTTATGACCCTCCCAGAGCCCTTAGGTCATAAGTGATGGTCTCTTTATTATTCTTAAAGTGGAGACTAAGGTGTATGGAGAAGCATTTTTTTGTTGTTGTTGTTTTTTATATTTCTTACCAAAGAAACAGATTTCCTTATGACTGCAGGGCACCTGGGAGTGATAATGTTTTTAAAATAACACTTAAGACTCACTTGTTTAGTAAATCTTTAAATTAAATATATTTTTAGTAGTTATTTATAATCACTACTTAAATAAAAATGTAATAATATTCAGTCTTCTGTTAATTCTATTTTATATGATGGTATTTTCTTTTTTAAACTACCAGTATTGTAGTTTCCCAGATACTAGGCAGCGCTTTTAGAGAACATCATTCCATGTGTATATGTGTGTGAGAGTGTGCGTGGTTGTGGTCTGAGATATTTTAATGGGTAAAGATGGTTTATCTTTATTGGCTATGTAAAACATTGTGTTGCAATTTTTATTTATTTATTTATTTATTTTTTGTGATAGAGAAAGGAATATTGACTGATTGATGATATACATCCACATAACTATATTAATGTTACCGAACAGCTCAACAAAATCAGTTTTAAGAAAAACAATACAATTCAAGCCACAACTATGTAAATAGAAAAATTTTATAAACAAGTGAACAGAAGGTAAAGGATTTATTTGCCTCGCATTTATTTATTTTGTGTATATGTTTAATTTAGAAATAATTTATTTAAAACAAAGACATGACATCTGCCTAAACAAACAGAGTGTTACTTAATATAGCAGTTTTTATTTTCAGATTCTGATGGTTTGTTTGCATGGACTAAAGTGGCACCCCTCCACAAGCCTACCCCACAAACCTATAAACTGTCTCTCTCAAAACAGTTGCACAGGCTTTATGAAAGCACCTATCAAGCCATTATGCACATGGCAGGGTAAAGTGTTCCAGTATAAGTGCATTGATCCTTCTGGTCTCATTCAGTCTGATGGAGACTTGAGCCTGGTGATGGCGTTTCAAAGTGCAGCACATGCCTTAATGGATGGTACAGCACAGTAAGGAGCTAAGTCACAGCATTGGTAGAAAAACAACAGATCGTGGGCTGATTTAAGGGTGAACATCTTTGAGCAATTGAGGACAGCTTTAACAGGCTGTTAAAGGAATGTTACTGTAGTCAATCTACTGTTTCCATGGGAGATGATTACAGGCTTGGCTGTGTTGTAGAGTGCATTAAGCCACACAAAGGAGAAATCTCAGCATCTTTTGATATATTAAGGAACACACTCTGACACTTTAAGAGGTGCAAGAGCGTGAGATGGAACATGATACTGATACTCAACGGAAGTGACTGGAGGCAAGTCCTGAGTAAATCTGGATGATTGTCTTTTCTCAAAGTTACCTTTTTAGAGAAGCTACAGGGACGCAGCAGAATCAAAATGTCTATTCTCAGGGGATATGTGCTCAGAACTTTTCTCACCATTGGGAATTATACTACCTATCAAAGAAACAAGACTTTTATAGTTTTTAAAAACCCAAAGCTAAAACGTAAACAAACAATAAAGTGAACAAACAATAAAGACAGCTTGCTTCTTGCTCAGTTTTCTGCCATATTTTTACATTTGTGCCATTATATGTATGAGTTGATCTCTTTCAGTGACATTGGATGACATTTTTGGGTTTTGAGATGCACATAAGTCTAGAAAATGTACAGTCTGTGTTTTGTCAAGCTGCACTACTGTAAAGCACCATCAGGAATTTTGAATATCATAGAGGGTCTTTTTATCTTTAAAGCAAAGAAACTTGCTTAAGCTGCAAGGTATGATGAACTTTACAAAATGTAGTCTCCCTCACTAACATGGCAACTTACAAAAAAAAATCATGATGAGAAGGTTTGTGGGTATCTTTACCACATTTAAAACAATTCTGAACATCAAAAATCTGTTAGATTTTCAAAGCAATGATGATTTTCGGGATTTAGAAATATGAAGTTCCTGTATATTTGATAGTGTCATTTAAATGATGTCTGAATAAATATTTGAAGTACATTCAACATGCTAACAATGCTAACTCCTTTTCACAGATGGTATATTTCCTTCAGGTGTGTTGCTTCAATTAAAGTGACTTTCAGAAGAAAGTCAGGTAGACTTAATCTACGCATTAGGGAATTGTTTAAGTAAATTAATTTGCAGCTATTGCTTCCAGCAGAACATTGCTGACTAAGTAGCATTTTGATAATGGGGAAAGTTGGCATCAGATTTAAGTATTGAAGTTGAAGCTGTTGTTATTCCAAGCAGAGAAGGGCTTTCTCAGCATTACATCGTGGCTAGACAGAGTTTCTCAGAGGGCAGTGCATTGAACATTCAGGCGAATTAAAAATGAGCACACCATCAGATGATCAATACATAAAGCTCTTCTAGAAACAGAGATAGAAAAGCAAGTCTGTCAGTGACATGGAGTTTTATTAATAAATTATGAAAGAATTCAATCAGAACCTGACCAGCAGAAAGCAGAAGTCTCAGAGGACAGGGAGCCTCTTAAATTCATCTACAGGAGAAAGATGAGACTTAGTGCTCAGGGTGTTTTGAAAAATGCTTGTTTTTCAAATATGATGATGAAAATGATCCTATATTTACTCATCAATCGCTATAAAAATATTTGTTGAGGTAGGGTGTATGCAGAGAGACCATAAGTAAAGTAGACCAACCTTACAGTGAAACACATCGGTTGGAATATTTCGGTTTGTGGCTTTGTATTCTCTGGAGTAGGACACATGGGACTTCCTTTTAAGAATTTGCAGTAAATTTTTTAATCTTTTATCTAAGGAGTTTTACGGTTTGGCACATGTATCCAATCCTGTGGTGGACTTTGTATGAGCTTTACAACACTGTGAAAGGAATTATTCATTACACAAATAGGAAAGCATAACAGAGACTCCAGGTGTTTGAATTTACCACAGAATGTTTGAAAAAAGTGTGTCAAATAAGAAAATAATCTATGCTGCTCCTTACAAACTCCTGATTTGTTGTTAGTTTTAAAAGGGGATATTGGAAGGCAAGTTTAAAATATTTTGCTCAAATCTGCTTATGCATATAAGTTATTTTTGTTGTTGTTATTTTTCTTTTTATGCTGAGCATCCCCAATAAATGATTTCCAGCCTAACCAAAAACCAAGAAGTATTCATACTGCAGCATATTTATAAAATCCAGAAATACCTTTCTGAACTCATAAATGTATGACTTCTGCCGTGTGGCTGATGGTTGCACGTAGATTACATTGGTTTGCTATTGTGTTGTGTGGTGTAAAAATGCTGCCAAGCTTGAATAACAGCACTTGAGTCCAAACCTAATTTCCCTATGGGGATATTAAAGTGTATCGTATTGTATCGTATCATATTGTGTATCGCATTGTATCATATCATATAACAGATCAAAGCAAATCCTAGAAGAGCTTAACATCATGAACCTCTTGAGTCACATGAGTTCATCCTCAAAATAAGAAATAAAAAATTATAATAAAATTTAAAGCTTTTTGTCAGAAAATGGCTAGAATGACATAAACGAACCAGTCAGTTTGTCTTTGCAGAGATAGCAAACTAATTCGATAGAGGCTCGCCAAAGCTGCATCATTCTAAAGGGATATTCATGTTCATTCGGAAAGTGTTTGTTCCTTTTTAGGAAAGCCAGAAACTTTTACAATTTGTGCCACCTTGATTTTTTCTCACATGTAACACATATTTACACATCTTAACAAATCTCACAAGTGAGGCTGACGTAATCTCTACCTCTACTTTCTAAAACCTTCCTTTTTTTTATAAATCTTATAGTTAGGGGTGGTTTAGCTTAGTTATGCTGCCATAGGCTTAGACTGGTGGAAGATGTCCACTGACCACTTTCTTCCCTTTATTATTCTCTGCTCTTTATTTCCCATGTATTTATTTCTGACCTTATTGTCGTCATTGACTCGTGTTTCTGATATGATAGCTCTTCCTGCTTTGTTGCCGTGCGGACACTTTCTGCTTTGCTCTCCCTTCTGCTTGCGTTTTTCTTATCTCTATCGGCAAGAATATTAGGAACACAAACTCCTGGTCACTTATAAATCACTGGAACAATATATTTTTGATCCTCGGAGAAGTAGTGGGATAATGTCTCATAACCCTGCAGTAACAGTGAGCTGCACTGAGTGTGAGCAACTTTCTTTGAAGATAACACAGCTGGAGCAGAGGATTGAAACGCTACAAGGCATTTGTGTAAATGAGGAATATATTGACTCTATTGCAACTTCTGTACAAGCTATTGACTACTCAAATAGACTATGTCAAATCTTCATATGCAAAGGCATGTCAAATGTGGAGCTTTCCTTTTACAGACCTGGCTGATACACTTCCTTGGATGTGTTCAAATGACACTGGAATAGCTGGGGAAAATCTCAAACTGGACCGTCAGACTGATCTCTCCAACACCAACAGTGTTGGTGCTAGACCAAAGTCATCAACCCCAGCCAGAACCTGGTCTGATGTTGTTCGTCGCAGAGGTAAATCCAACAGGAAATTTAAAGCTCCAGCACTCACTTCAACACCTGAAGTCTCACTGCATAATAAATATGATATGTTAACTTATATTAAAATAAATGATTATGATTGTGATGCAAGGATCAATAAAAACTTGAAAAATAGCCCTAAAACTCGGCCAAGGGCTAACCAAACCAGGAGAGACCAAAATTCCACTAACAGGAGGACTAGAGAAGCTATCGGTGCCTCCTCACAAAAAGAAATAAAAACATCATTTTCATTGGAGAATCTATAACACTAACTAAAATCTAACATTTTCTGACACATCAGTCAGGAAACTGATAAAGATCTTGCCGACAATTCTGTCTTCACATCCAGATGGTATGAAGATTATTGTCCGCACGGGGTCTTTAGATATTTTGAGGAGGAAAACTGGCTCTGAGATCCTGAAGAAAGACGTTTCTCTGCTGTTGGAGAGACTGTGTCAGTATTGAGCACACAATGCTCACATTTCAGGGCCCAGAGGCTGCAGAGGCGTGTCAGCCAAGACAGCCCTACAGCATCCAGAGCCTTAAGGAACTCTGGGTGGATTTCATCCACCCCCGGGGCCCTGCCACCGAGGAGCTTTTTAACCACCTCAGCGACCTCAGCCACAGAGATGGGAGAGCC
>JBAMHW010000012.1:9394108-9404892 GCA_037177495.1 Rhadinocentrus ornatus
CCCTCCCCTAGACACCTGTTTGCCATGGGTGACCCTACCAGGGGCATGAAGCCCCCGACAACATAGCCACTAGAATCGTCAGGACGCACAAACTCCTTCACCAAGGCAAGGTGGCGTCTCAGGGACGTTAAGCACTTTAAATTACCCTGTACATTAAATGTGCTATACAAACAAACTGTCTTGCCTTGCCTTTTTCTTCTTCTCTCAGCAGGTCTCCCTGGCTAAAAGTGGTGGTGCATGTTGATGCTTTTTTCCTGTCCTCTCCACCTCCAACTGGTTAACGTAGATGACCACCTTTCCTTTGTCGGCTTCTGCTGGAAATTTTTCCCTCCTGTAATAACGGGGTTTATTTTGTTTGTTTTTTTCCACTGTTGTATTTTGTATTGAAGGCTAGATTCAATGTAATCTGTTGGTTTTCCTTAGCTAGGCTATTATTATCATGACTTGGCTTGTATAAACACTGTTATCATTATTTGGACTAGTGTGAATTTGTTCTAATTGGATCACAATGAATTGGGATAATTTAATTGTGCCCATTAATTATCTTGAGATGACTTTGTTGTGAATGGATGGACAGGTCTCACAGGGTTAAAGCAAAAGGGACGGGAAAAAATAAATTACTAAGAGACTCTACAATGTTTAACTTTTCACTGAAAATTTTATGACAATATCATCATTATTCATGAAACTATTCAAAATAAATCTAAAACAAAAATAAACAAACATGTCCAACAGTGGTCTCAAAAACTCCAACCCACTATCTATAATTTCCTTTACTTTTTCTATACATCAGTAGGTGTACTTCGCTTTATGCATGCAGCAAAACTGAGCTCCAATTCAAATTAAACTCCCTGGCCTTATTTGAATGATATCCACGCTGTTTTCAGAGTATCTTTGTGACATTATTAGCCTGTGATCAAAGGTGCTTTGTCAGCACTGTAGTGAGCTGACACCAGGTCATTGTGAATCTGAGTATAAAGGTAGCAATATTACATAACACATATCTCAAAAGAGATCATTCTCCCAAAGTTCCTGCACACCAATTAGATTAAAGCTGTATATTACTTGTGGAAGGAGCATGGGGAAAAATCAATACCAAGTCTGCAAGGAGGATCCCAGAAAACATAAAATGATTCCCCCAAAACAAATGATTTATTGCAAAGTGACTGTGCTGCAAAATCACCTGCAATTTCACATCAAGAGGAAACTGACAAAGATAATAGAGGCTATGATTAGTTAGAGAGTTCATATGCATACTAGGCTGTATTTAGGGTACACAATATAAACATCTGATTAATAACGATGTATTGTTATGCATGATTATTAACAGCTACACTGTGTAATTACTCACTGTACCTTTGCAGGCTTTTGAAGCATGCGACAGATAATCAACTGGAAGGTCAATGGAAAGCTTAGGTCAGGATACAGTGCAGGCATAATAGGTGTTTTATACATAGAGATTAATCAGAAACAAAGACGTGGTGACGCTGCTTTATGAGTGTGTCTGCATTCAAGGAGTAGCAATGAAGCACATCTGTAGTGCTCCAACAAGGTTGATCTCGGTTTAAGGAATCTGGTACTTGCACTCGTAAATTATCTTGATGAGCTCTGCGATGGACTGAGCTTAAAGGTGGTGGGTGGGGGTGAGGGGGGGGTCCAGGAACCGTATCGTGACCGTTAAGCCCAATAAAAGAGTTTGGTGCTATTGTTACAAACAAATCACACAATGTCATGCTCCAAATATATGGTATAAAGGAAAAAAATCACAGAAACACAACCCTGATACATCAGAACAGAATCTAAAAAGAAATAAAAATAATAATAAAAAAAAGCTGTATTAATGACAGCTTGTCGAGTTAAATAAGTTTAACTATTTGGACCGTGTTTTACATGGAGGAGGAAAAGAGTTGCTTGTTGAAAAGGTGCTTTTCAGGATGGGTTTGACCTAGTAGAGCAACATATCTACCTGATGGATTGCTCAGCTGTTACTTTGTCTGTGTAATGTATAATAAATAAGGAAGACAATTAGCATGCTCAAGATAAGAACAGGAAATGGCTGGGTGAGTGAGCACACAAGGAAGTTGATATGAGTCGGATGTTATGGAGACAGTGGTGATAAATGGCACAAGGGAAGTATCTGATGGAAATTTGCTTTGAGAGGTTTTTTCAGAGTGAACGTACAGGATGCCCTGTGTCCTAAATCAGTGACATGAAATGAAAATGTTTATTAGTTAAGAGGAGGTAATGAAATCCCTCTCTCTTGCTGTTTTCTTGCTGTTTCCTCAAAGTCATTACAAGTTCTGGCCTTGTGGCATCCTTTATTTAAGAGTGAAAAATTTTAATTGCACAAGTAAAAGGCTTTTTAGCACCCAGATGGGTGAAATTAACTTTCCCTTTTTCATTACTGAGTCTACCTTTATTGCATTGTGTCTTCAAAACAAATCAAGGGCTATACATGCAATAAATAAAAGGACAATACAAAAGGGGTACATATGGAAATGACTCTATAATCTCTTCTTTAAGATCAGCTTTGCAGAATCTAAAGAGGGTACAAAAAAAATAAAAATAAATATATATAAAAAAAAATACACACATACAGACCACGCCTTAACACATTTTTCAAATACAAACAGACATAAACAAACATATTGTGTTGTCTGTAACAAACATACAGACATTTTTTAGCAAATTTTTTTTGTTAAACTATTTTCTATGCAGTAAATCAACATCACACAAGGAAACCATCTGGTGGTGAAATAAAAACCTAGACAGCCATTCTACATGACAATGAGAGAGATCAAAGCCACAGTGATCATGAAATTGTTAGCACTAGAAAAATCTGAGGAATTTTTTGGGTTCAAGATGCCCATCGTGATTATCTTGAATGCTTTGTATCTTGGTGGATGCGAGTGCTCTATAAATGCCTGTGTTGTTGGAAATGTGAGCTGTATGCAGTGAGGAACAATGAGAGTATTCCCAGCAGCAAATCTAAACTCAGTTTATGTCAGATACAGCAGAGCTGTAATGTGCTTCACTGGGATTACAAGTGTTTTACAAGCTTAATATATTTTAGCGCAGACACTCCAGGCTGTGTTAAAACAAAGGTTCACAATTTTATTTTGCCAGAAGCAAAACTGAAGTTTTGCTGTTGAATGAAAGCTTTAACCAGGACATCTTAATATTGAAACACAGAGATACAAGCTATAAAAAAATGATCGAAAGAATTCATTTAATTTATTTGATTGGACAAATTATCATTTTCTTGCCTAAGAAATTTACTGAGTAGTATAATGAAAACAATGTTCTAATGAAAAAAACAAAACAAAAAAAAAACAAAGAGAGAGACTAACAAACCTTTCTCAATGTGAGGAATTATTTATTACATGTATTATAATGGGTGAAGCTAGGGTCACTGAGCTTCACTTGCCAGCAGGTTATATTGTAAAGGTGTGCTCAGTGAAGCTTATATTTCTTTTAATCCACTGGCAAGGTTTCCACTCTGATAATCATTTCAATTTTGATGTAAAATTTATGTAACTTTCTTCATTCTATAGTCTAAACTAAGGCAATCATAGTTTTTGTTGTTGTGGTTATTAGTATTTTTAACTTTTATGAATTGATTGGATCAAAGAGAGCCTAAATGCCACAGTCTGCAGCTTCAGTGAACCACAAACTACCAGTAAATGCACTTTATTTGTTCGTTGCTTGAACCTTTGGAAGTGAAGTGATGATATTCTTGGAGAAACAGTACTAAAATATCCATGAGACAGATAGGGATGGTGGAACTTGGCCTTTGAATATTAGCCTGGATGAAGCATCAATAATGTATTATCCGTCATTCACGTTGCATATTAGATAGAGAGTCAGAGACAGGCTACACTACTAAGGTTATTACCATCTGTTACCCTTCCTCGCTCTTTAACCGGACCTCAAATGGAGATATGATTTTTTTGGGCAGGGCACAACACTGATGGTAAAGTTTGGGAGGTTTAAGAGTCTCCTGATTCTGATTAATTGAAGACTTCACATCAGTGATTTGTTTTCTAATAATGTGGAAGCAACTTTCTATTTGTATTTATAAAAAAAAATATAAAAACAATTTTTAATTGAATATGCTGTATGTTTTACAGAGTATGACATAACAATTTAGGATTCTGAAAAAATACTAACATCTTAAACCAAGTTATTTTTACTGTGCTATGTATTACATATTCTATAGGACTCACACATTTAGTTGTAATAAATAAGTCACATGAAAAAAGCACCTTAGAGAGGCAGAGGCTCTCCAAGGTTAACAGATGCGTAGGTTGAGCAATCTGAAAAAACAAAAACAAAACAAAACTGTCTAAAACTTTCAGAGAAATGATCCTGAATGTGAAATTGCAAATACTTTGAATTTTCCATCATCTACTAAACATAATATCATTAAAATACTCAAATAATCTTGATACATCTCAGTGTAAAGATCTATTTCCAATATGTTCAAATCCTTAGGTAGCACTGCCTTTAAATAAAGGATAATTCTATCATGGAAATGACGGCATGGCAATGGCAACATTTCTATAAATTATTGTCAATAAACACAGTTCACTTTGTCATCTACAAACGCAGGTGTTACGTCCCCAGGCCTGCAGCCTGTGAACTAGAATTATGTAAATGTTACTGCCCGATTGCCACATGATGATTGGATGGAACCCCGTTGACACCGCCCCCTACAGTATCTCCAAGGTGGTTGGCCGCTGTCCGCCCAGCACTTCCTCCCCAGCAACCAATGAGGACAGCTGCAGAGCTCCAAAAGAGAGGAGGCAATTACAATCAGGGCAGCTGTGGTCCGTCAGTTTGCCAGTCTGGGTGTAGAGAGAGTAGACCCTGGTTTGGTTGGCTTTATGAGTTAGAATACATTTGTGGCTTGGAGATTTGCTGTAAAATTCCCTTTGTTGTGTGCACTATTGTGCTTTTGTGTTTGGTATTGAGCAGAGAAGTTCTCATCGTTTGTGAGTAGCCATTTTGTGTTGTAAATTCTGTTTATTTGATTTAGATTGAGTTTATAAGTTTTCAGAGAAAGATTTAAGTTAAGTATTAAATAAGTAGACTTTGTATCTGCTATTTGGGTAAGTTTCCTTTTGGTAATTATAAGAGTAAATTGTTTATTTGTAATTGTTAATGTTAACTGTTACATTTAATTGACTGTAATTAAGGACACCTTTTTGTTTATTGATTTTCTTTTCTCCTATGATACCGTACACTATTACCTACCTTAGGACACCTTTTGTTGTATTTTGTTTGGTTATTTGAGTCTGGGTTGGTAAATATAATAATTGTTACAATATGAAGTTAGTCCGGCTGTGTAATGTTTTCGACCCAAGACCCTAGAACTGGAAAGTGGGTCGTTACAGCTCCATAATGTAAAGAAAAAGTCATGATCCAGAAATGTTACCATGTTTTCTGGGTCGAAGCTCATTTATAATATGCTGATACAATGTGGAAAAGGGTTTCTGTAGTTAGAAGAATCAAAATATGAAGTTCTATTTGGACATCATGGATGGACTGTCCTCCGGGCTGAAGAAGAGTGAGACCAGCCAGCATTAATTCCACAAGCCTGCACTTTGAACGGTCTGGGGGTGCATTAGTGCCTATGGGACTGCCATCTGGAATCCTATATCGGAAAAGAAAAGGATAACATTTCTCTCTCAAAGGTCCAGATCTTTTTAGTTCATATATACAGAAGGTTGATGGTTCAAATGCCATTTTGTCCCAGCTAATCTGTTGCTGAGGTAACACAGTTCACCCACCCTGCCTACAGTGTCAGCAACACAGGTGGCTAGACCCGACGCTATGGGCGTTCCCCAGTGGGGAAGGCCTGCCCATTCAGTCTTTTTATTTTAAGTTATATACTTTACAGTTTCATTTTCATTTATAATTATTGAAATTATTTTTATAGTAATACTAAATGATTAAAAGTAGAATCAGTTCCCACTTTTGCTTTTTTTGCATTGAGAAAACTTATCACTCGACATATTTGCAACTTGTGTGTGTTTTTGTATTTAATCTTTGTGTGTGTGTAATCACCAAATCCTGCGATAACTTAAAAAACATAATAAGTTCTTTAAGTTATCAATGAAGTAGCAGACTGATACTTTTGGATGATGGACATAAGAAAGCGGTCCAATGTTAATGTGCAGAAAGAAACATCTGACAGGTGTCACACAGCAAGAATCAACCACTTCCAGCAGTTTGGATTATTCCAGCAATGTGATGTGACCCAGCTAGATAGTAACCATAGTAACTACAGGTGCATGTGTCCCATCAGCTCCTCTTCCTCTGGAGCATTGTCTGCAGCTGTAGTGGACTCAGTAAGACTCGTCCTTACTAAGTGTGGTAAGTGGCAGTTACATGTTTAGTATGTCCAGTTTCTGTCTGCTGCAGAGGTTTCCTGATGTTTTACAGAGTTGAAGTTGCATAAAATGAAACAGGATCAGTTTGGTTGGGTTCTAGTTGGCTTTCTCTAAAACAAACTTATGTAAACTTGTGCAGGTTAGTAGCTTACTGAGTGTTCCACCACGGCTGGAATGTGGACGTTTGTTGAGTGGCTAGTACAGGATGGAAACATCTGCGTTGTGCTGAGTGTTGTGTTTTTTTGTGCAACATTGTATCCATGTGGGTCAGAACGGATCTCTCATAATCTCTGTTTAGGTTTTTTGATTAACTGTTCTTGACCTCTGAAAGTCTGTCATTTAACACTAGAACGACTAGGCTACGAAAATTTTGGTCGGGGCGTGGTCTCGTGGGGGCTATTAACACCTCATCATCTGCCTGTTCTTATATAAAGTTACTGACATGAAGAAGTTTCACAATTTGAAATAATTCAAGACACATCCTTTGTGTGGGCGTTCCTACATCAACTTTCTTAAACTTAGAATAAAGAAATTAGTTCTGATTTCAGTCTTACTTTTGTTCTTTCTTTTGCTTCTTCGTTCTTGAGGTACTTTGGACCTGAGACATGTTCCTTCTCTGGCCCAGATTATCTCCGTTTAGTTTATGCCTTTTCTAGTTTATGCTTCTAATTTAGTTCATGATTTTTCTTGATTTTTAATTTTTGATAACTGTTTAACTCGGGTCGACAAACGCTTCAGAAAGAGTTTACAGAGTTTTTCTTTTTGGACTGATTCAAAGGTGGACTTTTTGATCTTTGCCACACCATTGGAAACCATTCATTATCCTGCCCTCTGGGCGGCTATCCAGCCGCGGCACGAGACTGCATCAGCAGAACTGCCTGATCCAAATTTTCAGACCACCGTGTGACGAGCCTTCTGGACTTGGGAGTCTACTGGGATTCAAACCACCTGTATCAACTTCCTAAGGTGCCCCAGAGAAGTCACTTCAACGGTCGTAAACTGACTCAATCCGAACAGAACCGGACAAGCCCTGCCTGGATCAATCCTCTGCTGGTCTGCTTGAGCAAATGGTTGGGTGTGTCACACACAGATGGGTCTCAGTGAAGACGTTTAGGCTTTTTAGTTAAACTTCCAGCTTTAAACAGATGAGACAATTTTTCTTCTATTTTTAGGATTTAGGAATCCTTTCCAGTTTTCCTTACACATTAGTTTAATTAACACCACAGGTTAATTAGCTTCTGTTTCACTCCTTGCACACATTTCATTCATTCTGACACATTACATGGTCTTGAAATAAGATTCTGGTTTGAACATCCTATTTGCATTTCACAATGTTGTATTCATTTTCCCATCCGAACCTTAGTAAATATTTTCCTCTGACATTTATGGATGATTAGACTAGCAATGCATATTTTATATTTATCCTCAACTGGTCGGATTTTGGTAATGTTCTCCTTTAAATCATGTTATGGGTCCCTTCAAATAAAAAAATCACGTTATTAGTGTCCTGAGACTGATTGATAATTGATTGATTTACCTAGCTTGAAATAATTAATTTATTAACTTAATTAATTTAGTACTCTAATGGTGTCCACACAGCCCATAGATTAGTATTAAAGCTATCTGTGTGGTGGTGCTCCCAAGGTATGGTCAATATTAAGATCAATAATTAATAATTTTACGTAATTTTAAAAATTTATATTTTTATTTAAGCATTTTTTAATGTTTAATGACTCTAAATCTTATATCTGCTAGATCTGATTTTAAGTGGGCGAAAAAAAACTTTCAACAGTAGAGTAAAAAGAAATTATTTTTTTTTATTGTATTCTTTACTTAATATTCTTCGACATGGGTCAAATATTGAATTATTAAACTGGAATTTGTCCTCTTATAAAGTTAAAATTAATTTGATAAATGAGACTTTGTAGTCTTTCCTGGCGCCAGGAATGAGAGAGACAATTGGCTCTGATTGGCTTCCGGCTGGTCAGCTGTGGCTACATATGCAGTTTACCAGTACCAGTGTGTGAATGTGGATTGAGGGAGTAATGGATTCACTGTAAAGCACTTTGAGTGCCTTGAACAGAGCTATATAAATCAAGTCCATTATTATTATTTACAGGCTGCCATTAAAAGGAAAGGAGATGCTACAATGAGGTAAACATGACCCATTCCCAACTTTTTTCTGATAGATGAGCTAAATTTGCTCACAGTAAAATGTCTCACTCCAAAAAGGTTCCAAAATGAATATGGATTAGAATCTTTCTTTCTTAAAAGTCAAGATGTTGCCGCCCAATAATGCCATATTTGAAAAAATTTTAACAGTGTAAAATAAAACTAAAATAAAATTACTGTGTTAGACATTATGAGAAAATTGTTAAATTATTTTTAACAAAATGAAATTCTGTAAAAAATCGATCACAATACCTCATTATAACTCATGTCAGCTGAAGTGAGCTCCATCTGCCACTCACAACAATTAAGTCTTCTCGAAGCAGTTTGTAACGAATTTTTATTTTTCTCTTGAGTAAAAGTTGACTTGCTTGGATCTTACACTGATCACAGAATGAATGATTAAAAATACTCACATGTATTCAGTGGAAACTCAGCTTTAATAAGCACATTGGTCCAGACCACAGAACATTTCAGTTTCATATTTTAGGCTTTTTCTACAGTCATTTTGTTCTTCTGTACTAATTTAGCTCCTGTGATATAGTTTTCTTTAGCTGCACTAGCGCTACTGTGTCAGCCTTGACATGACAATATCATAAGATAAACTCCCACACCAGTAGTTAACAGTGCATGCTTCCACAGTACCATAAGCGGCTGGTATGGGTTTGGCAAATGGCCTTCTAGTTCACCTCCTGTCTTGCACAACAGTTTCTTTTAGTCCTTGCTTATTCATTTCTTTTTCCACTTGCTCTTACTTTGCTGCTTCAATCTCACTCGCAATAGTTGGTGTTAAAAGTACATGTTAGGGGTCAGAATATTGTTCAGGATTAGATGCTCAAAATGCATGATTAGACTGAAAAGAACACATCTTTTCATGAGGGGGCCAGACAGGGGCACATACTGGGAAAAGGGGTGGCACATGTAAATGAAACCTTTTAGATTCTAGAAAATAATTAACCAATTATTAAGAATAATGTTGTGATCAAACATAAAAAGTAAAGCAAATTTTCTAAATAGCCAATGATTTTATTTATTTATTTATTTTATCAATAATTGTTTACTTAGGATGAACCTACATTGAATAGCTTTAATCACTGTTGCACTGACACTTTTACTTCTCTTGTTTCTCATTTTTATTTGGATCCCTATTAGCTGCAGTCAACAGCTGCTGCTATTCTTCCTGAGGTCCTTTTGTTAAGTACAATCAAATGTTTATGCATGTATAATTTATGCAGACAAGTACCTTTTCATATACACATAAATACATCACATTAATGCATACAAATGACATAAAATATTAATTGAAATACATATTAAAATGTGTACACTCATACATACACGTACATTCCTACATACACACTCACATACACGACATACAAGTATTCATGCATATAACACAAGAAAACCCATGTCTAAATTGAAATACACAGATATATGTACATATAGATAAAAGTATATACATATATCACAAGTTTTATTAGTAATAATTTTAAGACTTTTTTAAGATTATTCCTGGAGTGGCACTTAAGGGGACCAATTAAATTTCCAGGTTGGCCCCTCCTCTGGCCCCTGATCTTTACACCTTACAATTTTTAATAGATTGTTTCTGGTGTTACTTAGCCATTTAACTATTAATAACCTTGAACTTTGACACTACCTTCGTACACATTTTCTTGTCAGATTGAGCCGTTTGGATGAGTTTGACAGAAAAAACTAAACAAAACAAAACAAAAAAAACTCAAGAACAGTGAAACATAGCTCTGAAAGAATGTCTAGATAACTGATCAGTAGGTGAGAAGATTAAAGAGTTCATCAAAGCTTAAGGTGTCAGAATTATTGCTGAGAATGCAGGAGGTTAACTTTTCTTTATGAGGGCAGACAGTGACTTTCAGAATTAGACATACGTGGGCGATCTTGCAAAGCTTTGAATTCAGTCATAAAAGAGAAACATTGATGTAAGAAATTTTGCAGACGTAGTCTGATCTTGTGCTTCATTTACTGTGTTAGTGGATTATTTGTGGAAATTAAATTAAATTGAAGGTTTTGTTTCTGATGGTGATATGTCTGCATTTGTTACATAAGCAGTTTATTTAAAAAAAAAAAAAGCACAGGGCTCATGTTGCTTTACTGCCAACCCCTAGTCAGATTCAGATCAGATTCAGATTCAACTTTATTGTCATTGCGCATGTCACAGGTACAAGGCAGCGAAATACAGGTTGC
>JBAMHW010000012.1:9404992-9419905 GCA_037177495.1 Rhadinocentrus ornatus
TCTGCTGTAGGATGTTAAAGCAGTGCAGCTCTGAATGATCAGTGCAGTTAGGAGCAGGTAAAACACCGCTAATCCGCGAAATTTAGAGAGACGCTGAGCCTCGCGTTGTTCACGCGCCGCCATCTTGGTCACACAGTCCTCACACTCTCCACATTTTCCAGGTCCACATTAAATCCTTGCTTATATGGATCCACAATTGTCTGTTAGATAAGTGTTGTGTGCAATAGTCTTTGGATATGTGGGTGCTTCCTGTGCAACCCACTTCAGTTAAGCTAGAGCATCCACAGGAAAGAAATTAGTGCAATGGTGAGTGGCTGCCTCTAACACCTTCAAATGCTTGCTGTTCTATAAAGGCACAATGGGCAACACGCAAGATGAATCACATCAAACAGAACTTTTATAAAATGAGCCCTGTGTCTCAATCAATGGAAGATTGTGCAGGGATATGAGGAGCTTGTCATGCGGTGCCCTCTCAGATGCCCTTAAGTGAAACCTCTTTGGCAAATAGTTTATTGGATGAATGCTTATCCTTACTCCAGTGAGGTGAGTGATGTGATTTCACTCTTGATTACCTCTGCTGATCAGTGTGATTGGTTTAGTGTTAGATAAATACAGAAGACTGCTGAAAGGGTTGACAGATCTTGCACCATCTCAAGGCAAACAATGGTTTTTGATGGTAAGGATCAGGGAATAAGCCGACAGGCAGATTTTAAAAGTCCAGACGAACTCTGCAGCAAATTTTGCTGAAGTACCCTGGAAGGTCAGTGTGTGACATTAATTGAAGTTAATCTCAAGTTAGTACGATGTAAAATTTGACCTCAGCTGATGGGGTTATTCAGAGCGTGCAATTTTGTAGGATTAACATGATACCAATCTCCTGCCTTTAATCTCCCAGTAATCTAACCCCAGAATTGATCCAGATGCCTAAATGGACTTAAAAAAAACAACTCACCATATCAGATGGATTACCTCACTGAGGCGCTTCATCAGAACAACTCAGTGTCAAAGTGACAGCTTTCCGCATTGCATTTCTGTGCCTGCCCAGAAAGACCTTTTTTTCCTTCTCAGTGTTTCAGAGGACCTGACAAAGCAACCCTTCTCCAGCAAGGCTAGAGGCTAGGCAGTCTCAGTCATGATACATAAAACATCTGATTGCAGATGAGCACCAATCCAAACAACTTGTCATGGAAAGATACTTACTCCTCAGGTCAGGCATTCCTCACACACAACTATGCCCTTGGTGGATAGGAAACCATTTTAGGTTGAAAGGAGAGTAGTTTTTTCACCTCATCTGTTCTGGGCAGGAGGGGCCAGAAAAGATGACAGGATAAAGATGAATATAGAAAGCATTTATGATAGAGGCAGAGGCGGATCTAGAAAATTGTACATGGGGTGGCCAAGGAGGGGCAACAGGTCTAGACAGCGTGGCATTGGTTGCGTTCCCATGGACCAATTGGACATTAAATCAGCATAAAATGGTCATGATTAAACCTTTCTACAATCAACAAGAGAAAATAGCATTTTTACACTCATCTGATGGTTTCTGTCTTGTATGTTGTTTCTGCTCGTGCTTGAACCACATGGGGGGGTAGATGATATGATGAGATTAAGGAAAGATTTAAAACATGGCTACAGCAAGACAGATAAGAAACAGATTATTGAGCATTTCGATGGTCCAAAGACTTGTTCAAGCAGATATTTGATCAAATCTTTAGTGTTCACTTTATCTTCTTCCAAATCAGTTAAACATTGTGAGTGTTTAAAGTGTTACGATTGTTTATATATTTCCATCATGCAAACACACAACTGATCCGCTTTATCCAGCATCCATGTAGACATGTCAGCTGGAATATGTGATCAGATTGATTAATTTGGATAGAAGTATTATTTTTCCAAGTAAACGTAGGTACCTCAGTTTATTATGGGGTTATGGGAAAATCACCTATATGTTAATAGAGTCAGAACAAGAACACAAAAAACAATTAAAACTATTTACTCAATCACAGTGTTTCTGAAGCCAGGTCCTCGAGACTTCCATTTTTTAACACACCTGACTCAATTGAATGGGTCATTAGCAGGGAGTCAGAGACCGTGTCATGCACGGACGTAAGGACATTTCTGAGGGCCCTAAGATTAATTTATAATTACTATGTTTTTTGTAGATATTTCACTGCTATGAAATGCTACTTACAAAAGACATATTTTTAGAAGTATAATTTAAGAAAAAAAGTTGGGTGGCAAAGTTCTAAAGTAGGGGCAGTTGCCCCCTGTAGATCCGCCCCTGATGGAGGTAAAGTGGAGCGATGAAATGTAAGCGGTGAAATATAGGCAGAGTGGTAAAGATGACAAAACTGACTAAAATGTGTAATTAGAAACAAAAAGATCCAACTCAATAAAAAAAAAAAAATAATTCAGCAAACATCTCCTCATAATCTAAAACAGTGTTTGCACAAACCAGAAATGTCCATAATCATTCTTTCACCAGCTTTATAAAGTTGGGCAAGTGGCTGTTTCTCTTAAATAAATCTCATTCATTATGAAAGTGATACCCCAAATAAATGAACCTGATTTCCACTCACAGTATTATCCATGACTGGGTGTTAACACTCCCCTAATAAATAATTTACATCCTTTGTCCTACAATAGACTTATTGATAAAAGCAACAAATCCAACACAATGTCCTTAATGAGAGAAACCGGTAGCTAGTGAATAGTGAAGTTATTCCTCATATTGAGACTAGATGGTGCCAAGCTTTGCAAAATTGCCATTTGGGAGATTTTGTACCTTTTCTTTTGTTGAGCTCCATTTGATCAGAGTTGAACTTTGCATAGATAATATTTCCATATTCTATTATGGTCTGATGGTTTAGAGCTACAGTGGTATCATTCTAAAGGGCTATTCACATTCCTCTTGACAGTGTTTGTTAGAAAACTGCTAGAGAACACTCTGTGGCCAATGCACTAAACAAAGTGTGAATCACAGAGGAGGTAGATTTTAGCATCTTGCCTGGGGCAGAACTTGTTTTTTTTCTAAGATGCATTCTCAATACATAGCATATTTATCAAAGAAATACATTCAGATTTTGTCCTAAATGCTCATTAGCGGCAAAGAAGAAAAACATTCACAGAAAGAAATTGAGAAAAATAATACATTTTTAAAGCAGTCTGTGAAATTTTATAAAAGATTCTTCACAAAAAGAAAATAGACACAAATTAATTCTAAAAAAATTTAAATAACCAAAAAGCCAAAAAAGAGTTATATGTACTCCCAACCAAAATTCAAATAAATTGCCATGGTGCTTACCAAATATGGTAACCAAAAGATTAAATCGGTGAATAATATATTTATAAGACATGTCCTATAAATATGGCAAAATACTAAAAAACATGGGGATGAGCAGAAAATGTGAGAGCAGTTAAAATAAACTCCCCCCTTCAACACAGAAGATGCTAATGGCTTGTTAACATTTTTACCTTCCTGTTGTGTTTGTGATGATCAGTGATGATCACAAAAGTGATGATCACCTCTTACATTAAAATTTGAGTGTTTTAATCAACCTTGTTACACCTGTGGTATTCCCGGTCAAAACTGACCGCCATAGGAAATAAATGAGGATCCAGACCATCAGACAGAAAACACCCCCATACACACCACCCTCACTCACTCTTGTGGGTACACATCTCTTTCCCGCGCTTATGTGCCAATCCTCCCACATGAACCAACTACCTGATGAAACAATGCATCATATATTCACACAGACTAGACAGGTGTCCAGACTATGAGGAGACTGACCAGTCAACAGATCGAGAGCTGAAGAACAGGCACCTGAGGAGACATTCCAGTCCAAGAGCAGACACTTACTCTGGTCTTTATCCCCCCAGGACAGAGGAAGGAGAGCGAGAGTGAAAAACATCATAAAGATGACACCAGGGCCAACACGGTATGTGACATCTTGTCTGGATGACATCAAGTCTAGCTTCCAACTCTTTTTTGCTAGTCTATTTAGGTAATTATACTGGAGATGACAAACCTAGAGGGGAAGCATGTGTTTGGGGACACCTGGAGAGAAATCGACCTGGTAGACCTCCAAGCCTACATAGGTCTGTTGATTTTAGCAAGATTATATCGCTCAAACAATGAGGCTACAAAAGGTCTGTGGGATGCAGAGTCTGGCAGGCCTATATTCCCTCAACTATGTCCTTACAACATTTTCATGTCCTTTTTTAAGAATTATTCGATTTGATAACAGAGATACACGACCAGTCCGCTGGCGAAATGACAAATTGTCTGCCATCAGGACAGGTCCACTAGGACCTGAGAGTCACATGCCGCTCATATGAATGAATTCACATGCACACACGACATCATATTGAGTTTGGTCTTTGGTTTTCCATTTATTTTATACATTTCATGTTCATTTTGTAATACATTTTCAGTGCCTATTTGTATTTTCACTGCAGTCTAATTCTATAAATTCATGCTAAACACGACATTGTTCACAGCTAAAGATGTTAAATAAAACTTTGGTGGTAAAAAATGGTTTGTGCTAATTTAAGAGCTGTTAAAATTGTTATGGAAATGGACCGGACGAAGACAGATAACCACAGTTAGACAGGATTAAGGAACTGTCTTACGATCAGGAGACTGGAGTATTGGAGTACTGGATTCAGCCCAGGGAGTTGAGACCAGGTAGGGGAATCAGGGAAGTCCATATGTATTCCAAGGTCCGACTAGGAATGACTGTGGAGCTGAACAGCACAGCCCAAAGTTTACTATATATCACACATCTCATAAAAGTCTCTTCTACCACTATGAAACTAAAAGAAATGTATTTACAATACATTTGAAATCAGTTTTAGCATAAAAAGAGGCGTTCTACTTTATTCTGATTTAGTAACACATATACTGATATTTACACATCCTAACAAATCCCTCAAGTGTTTCCTTTGCTATGATTACAAAAGTTTTCAAATGTACCTCGTGATTGTTGCATTATACCATTTCATTGCTGGCATGCAAGTTTTGACAAGAAAATAGGCACAGGGATCAAAGGGTTAAGTGAACTGGTCATCAAAACTCTTTTTAGCTAATGAAGTAATGGAAAAAAAATAGATCACATTATGTTATTATATGAGATTCAGTTGGCTGTGCACAGAAGTAGTTTAATACAGAGATCAATTGAAATGATGGGACTAAATTTATTGATCTACATGGAATGAATTTAAAACAATTTAAAACAATTTAATGTCCTCTTGGTGGAGCTGTGGCAAAAATGAAGGAAGGCAATTGGTAGCATCTGACTTAAGATGCTAGTGGAGAATGTGTGCAGGTGGTGAAGATGCAAGATATTTCTGATAAGGCTCCTATCAGAAGAGATGAGATGTGGAGGATGTGGGCTGCATAAATCTAAGCCTGAAAGGAAGATGACAGAACAGAGCAGAGTTGTGAAGAATGAGGATAATTCTGATTGGCTTAAAAAAAAAAATGTATGTAGAAGCACATTTGGGCAAAGTTGTAATGACAGATTTGATGACTTTGTCAGTGAGGGAAAATAAAAGCATAAGAGGAAAGTCCAAACACCAGGAAATTAGAAAATTTCCTGAAGAAAAAGTCATCCCATATGTGTTTCTGCAACAACAAACAACTTATAATTTTGAAGCCTTTGGTATTTGGGATCTTTAAGTAAATCTTCCTAAGACTGGCTGGTGACTGGGGCCTTCTGTTTTTCTTTAATCAACAGGACTCATGAATGGCCCATCCCACAAACATATAAAGCAGTATTACACGAAGCCATGATTTCTTTTTGAGGATAAAAGTCTGACATAACATAACCAGCTATAATGACTCAGAGTGGTTTTAGCCCCACTGCAGACGAGAGCATCACTTATGTTAAAACCTCTTTGAACACCCTGCCAGCTTCTGTTCAGTGGTCAGTTTTCAGACTCTCATCATTGACTCTGGCAATAGCTTATCACAGTGAATCACAGATGTGAAACTGTGCATGTGTGTTTTCTACGTGTAAATGCTCTCTGCCTGTATATCTGTGACAGCTGCTCAATGGTAAGATGAATGTTTCCTCCCAGTTGACTGTCCATCCTACTGGCATAAATCATCTCTGCCACTCAACAGCCATCCTCTATGCAAAGCCCCATTAGTCTAACCACACAAGAGTTCCCTCTCACATGCAGCAAGGCATCCAAGCCATCGGTCATACACATTTCCCAGAAGAAATTATGCATTTGCATTCACAATATGCATAATTTTCTACTGTCAACTAGAGACAGTTACAGACATAAAGTCTATGTTAGTACTACAACCTACAAAAATGTAGAATCCAATGTAAAGCAGACATGACCATGCAATACATGTATTCTCGCAAGGTGTAGACACATACCCGACTTAAGAATACTCTGGACTTCTGTAGCAACCACAATGAAAGGCTCTCAGGAGCAAAGTGCAGGATGTCTTAACCTAATGTGTATAATGGAGGACATAAAAGAGGCCGTAAACCCCTCCTGGCATGTGGAAAAACAGCTTAGTGGTTTGAAGCATCTAAATATTTGTAGATCATAAAAGGAGAGATGACATTCGACTTCATAGGCTAACCAACATTCAGGCTCCCTAATCTCTGCAATGTGGCCGTATCATCTCAACTAATACTGAAGACATTTCTCTTTTAGTTTTTCATACCTGTACACACACTTCCTCTGTTGTTGTTTGGATTTGTAAAGAGCGAAGGAACCAGTGAGATTCAGCTTGTTACTTCCGGCTAATTGCCGATTAGTTTAGTTGTGAGCTTCTGGTCAGGCTTGGTTGAAATACCGAAAATTATGTGAATAAGAGCCAAAGATGATTTTTTTTGGGGGGGAAAAGGCGGAAATATTGTGTACTTGCTTCCTTAACCTCGGGGAAACTCTGCTAAGAGCTGCAAATTGTAGCTTAATTAAAAGCATATTAATGTGTTGTCATTGATATTTTAGCACCATATTCACATAAATGGTGATCGTGAGGAAAAAGACGTAAGAAATTAAGAATCTGCAGATGTGTGTGTGTGAGTGTGTCAAATTTGCAAATATTTGGGGTCTTTAATTTGCATTTATTTATGTGTGCCTGGTTGTCTCTGTGTACTTTTGCACATTTGCCCTCAGCTATGCAGCAAGCATGTGGAATATCCCATTTCACCAATATCACTTTTCCCCACAGCCTTCTCGCCATGCTGCAGACAATGCAAGAAGAAAATGTGACTGATCCTGAAATGGAGCTTCCTCTTTTTTCCCTCCACCTCCCTTTTTCTTTCTTTCCATCTCACTATCTCTCTGTATGCACCAGTCATCTGTTGTATGCCTGGATCTATTGCCTTGACAGGCTGACTTTAGAGTCGCAGTGGCACCGCTGCCCCGCAGCCAAAACAAGTTTTGATGAGAAAAGACACACTTTTCTCCTTTTTTCCTCCCAGATGGGTACCACCTCCCTCTGTGGGGTCATATCTCTGACTATTGCTGAAGATGCTGATGAGTGTCAGTGATAGAGGATTGTTTATATAGTAAGATTGTGTAAAGATACTTCTGTGATCTTAAGAGTTATTTTTTAAGTCAAAGACTCCAACCTCAGAAACTATGACCAACCCTAATGTTATTATGTATGTACTGTTTACGCATGTACTTCTTAAGCCAGTATTATTGCTTCATGACTGTATCATTACAAAACAAAATGAATACTTTGACCTGACAATAACATTGGAAATAAACTTAAAAATCTCAAAATGTCTTATAGGAGAAACCTTCATTTGCATGTTTTAAAACTAACTACCTCTATAATTAAATAAACATAAAAAACAACATCTCACAAGTTGTAAGGATTCATTGGTCAAAAGGCAGGATCTGTTGTTGGCCAAACCAACTAATGATTCAATTTCAGAACTGTTTATAAGGGATGGAAATCTAAGTAAGAGAAGTGTACTAAAAGAAAGCAACACCGTCTCAACCAAAAAAATAAAAAATTAAGCTAATCTGTCAGATCTAATATTTTTGCATTGACTCATTATAAATAATTCATTTTGTTTCAGCTAAAATGTTAAACTCCACATAAAATCATTATTTAGTTTGTTTCAAATAAAAACTCTAAATCACTTTGACATAATTTCTTGAAAAGCAGTGGTAGGGGGATTGATTTGAAGATTGACTGCCAGTACCGGCTAGCAGCACACACAGAGAAGAGGAGCAGTGTGGACATACTTTCAGGCAGAAAAGGAAATAATGGCAAGCTTTATAATCTGCAGAAAGGCTGTAAGATACACTGGTAACACAACATATTTATACAGAAAAAAAAAATCAAGGAAAACACTGAGCTATAGAGAAGAGAGAAATCCCCACCCTCTTTCCCCGACAGATCCAGACCCCCGACCCAGAGGCAGTGGTAACTGGAGGAAATGTTTTAGTGTGGCAGGAAAAATCCAGGTAAACGTGATGCAAGTAAGATCATAGTCATCTGTAACATTAGTGTTAATATTAATTTTCAAAGTGTAGGTGGTCATTTTGTTACTTTAGTCAACTTAGAAAGTCAAAATTATGCTCGGACCTTGAAATAATACATTTATTCGACTGAAATGTGTTATTCATATCAGTACATTACCTTAAAAATAATACAAACATACTGATTATGTTATGGCTCACATTCAATTAAATATATCAACCCATTTGCGCTAACTGTGAAAGGGATATTGTATGCAGAGCCGGCCCTTGGCATAGGCCATTTAGGCAGCTGCATAGGGCGCCGCTCGCTGCAGGGGGCACCAATGTGAGCCGTCAAAAGAAAAGAAAAATTTTTTTTAATTAAATTTAAATAAATTATAAGAATAAATGACCCGACTGGCACCCTTTCTTCGTATGTAATAAACAAATACAGATAACCCGAAATCCTCCTTTCCCATTTTGTCTCATTAGCTATGTTTACATAGATCATTTTTGATCAGACTGAACGTTTATTCGGAATAAAAATGTCATGTAAACATGTCAGCTGATCCAATCGACCTTGACCTGAAAGAATTCTGAAAGAAGGGTTGATAAAACCTTTTCACAATTGGATCAGCAGGAAAAAAATAACCACGTATACACTCATTCCCCAAAAACTTTGTGGTGTATGTTGTTTTTACTCATGCTTGAACCATCTGGGGGTCAGAGTTTCAGAGAATACTTAAAGAATGGTGCAGCGAAACAAAAAAAAAGTGATGAATGCAACAGTTGTGTTAGAAAATGAAAGAGTTACGGATTATTGAGTATTTCAACTGTCAAATTGTTCAAATTAAATAAATAAAGAAAATAGTTTTTCTGAACTATTATACAATGTGCTAGTCAAAAACGCTACAATCATATTAAATTTTTCCATCATGTAAACACAACTGATTGGATCACGAGCATCCATGTGGACATGTCAGCTGCAATCTCTGATCAGATTAATTTCAGTCGGAAAACGTAGCCAATATTTGATTGACCTGGCCTGGAACCTGTACTACCCCATGCACTGTAGTAGCGAGAGGGAGGTAATAAAATATTTCTCCATGTAAACGTAGCTATTCACAGACGTCCAAACGCTAAGGAGCGGCTTTGAGAAAGTGAAGAAACGAGGCCTAAGTGTAGAGGTATGAAGTCTTTTTCTAACATTAAAAAATGCTGTTTAATTTGTAATTTCTTCCAGCTAGATGCTAGCTAAGTTGAAATAAATGTCTGCCCAGATTTTCTAGTACTTCACATTCCTCTAGAAGCTGCTGCAGAGGGGCTTTACTCATAACTTTACTACATGCTAAAAAATAGAAGCTTAGTCATTTGTTTGCGACCTCTGATATCACTGTTATTTATGTAGTCTTTATTATTAGTTATTATTTTATTATTAAATTATTTACCACAAGTTAAACTTGGTTACTAATAGCAACAGATTGAATGAAGTGGTGTAAAAGTGTGGACGTTCTGTATGTTTGGATCCAGCTAGAAGTCAACCAATAAGCAATAGCATTCATTTTTGGAATGGTGTATGTGCACCTTGGAGGAGGTGGCGGGGGGTAATCTCATAATCTGCCCTAGGGCACCAAAGTGGCTTACTTAAATTCACATAAAAATATTTAAATTCACAGGGTAATAATCACAATTCTTGCTGAACATGCATTTCCCATGAGTCTTTGCAGTTTTTCTACAACTTGAAGCTTTAAAATTAACTTTCCACAGAATTGAATCAGTGACTTGGATTTTCTTTTTTAAGAAACACAATGCATTTAGTAAGCCTGACTGTCAAGTTGACCACACTCTCAGAAGAGATGTGTTAAAAAATAATACAAAAAATGTGTTGTCACAAGTTTAACACATCTTTGTGTTGACATATTTAACACACAGTGTGTGTTAAATGTGTTTACACACTGATTGTGTTAAATGCAACACATTGTGTTGTCCTTAACTAGACAAGCTGATGTGTTCTGAGAGTGCATATTTAATATATGAACTCAGTTCTATTTTTTCAATCAACAAAAGTAAGTTGTTCTCTCCAACAAAAGAATTAAATGGGATTCACATAAAAAGCCCAAATACACATTTTAGAGTTTCTTTCTGCAGCAGCAATTTGCAATGTAAAGCCAAATTTAGTCAAACAAAAGTTTCATGGCAGCTCTTTCACATTATATCTATTGGGCAAAGACATGTTAAATATTTTCATTTGTGGTGCAAGCTTATTAGAAACCATAGTTCTGCTGGTTCACATATAATAAAATAAGCTTCAAGTTATAAATGTATTATCATAACTCAAGCTAAGCAGGAAGACACATGGCCGTAGTTCTCAATATTTGCAGAAAGGGAGTAGAAGCAAGAATGCAAATAAAATAAACGTTTTGGAGAGAAAAAAAGGTAAAGGAACCAAAAATCTGCCTTAGTGGCTCCTACTGAGAGAATGGGAGCTCACAAATCCTGTCTAGAGACCATATAATCTCTATCAGTACGAAGGAAGAATTCAGTGCATGAACTGTGCATGAAATACTCATCTTTCATCCAACCCATAATTGAATTCATGAAATCATGAAGGTCTAACAAGAATCCCAACAAAAGTGTGCATTGTGTCGCACTGGGTTATATTAGCCACCAAGGACCTTGAAAGGCAAGCCGTGTCAATGGACTATGTAGCATCACATTAGGTAATTGGAGTATAAGGACACAGGATTGGCTGTTAAATTGTTTAACGATCACCCAATGAGTCCAGCAGTATATTTGTATTCAGCTTGTTATTTCAGGACGGGAGTGGCAAAATTATCATGGTAAAGCTATAGGTCAGCTTCTCTGAGTGTCTCTGTGTGCTGTTAAAATCCTCCCGCAGCACGGTACTCCTCATAACTAATTTTCTCCATTAAGAGCCTGCAGCACATTGCAGCTCTTTGTACACAAATCCCCTTTAATTATGGGATTTATATACGAGCATATTGCAAACATGAATAACTATAGAGCAGGAGAGGCAAACACAGCCAGTTAATGCCTCCTTGGAGCGTGAGATTTTGCAAGGTCACCACAGACAAGGTGCACGATTTTATGACATGCATTTAAAGTAAAGCAGAGTATCTAGATATCCTTATCTTGAAAAAGATACCAGTATAAAATTGCTGCTGTCAATAACATGCATAATAAACAAGGTTGATTAATTTTATATAAATAGTTGTGATCTACTGAAGTATGCAGTTGCATAATGTTAACTGAATAATTTTAACTCTTTGTTATGTTATAATAACAGCAGGTAGAGGTAATCAGATGATGAAGGACACTGACTGTACCGTGCAGCCTGTAAGCCATATAACTTCCTCGCTTGTACATTGTTCCACTGGGGAGGACTGTTTAAGATTCAAGCAGTGTGTTAGACAGAGAATAGGAAAAGCCTTTTTGTGTCCATGAATACCCAGGCAATCAGGGCATCAATTATTCAAGCTGCATGCAGAGAGAAACCATTGCAAGCTGTCCATCGGCACTTCATCCTAAGACTCCTAATGCTGTACAGAAAGCGATGGAACAATACAAATGCAACAAAGCTATTAGAAAATGGCAATGCTGACTGCTGTAATATCACAGAGAAGATGTTTTGGACATGGTAATGAGTTAATCCATTATAACTTGGTTTAATCAAAGTGTGAAATCAAGTAGATTTTAAATAGACATGAGAGCCCTGGTTCCAATGAGAATATGATTATATTATTCTATAAAACTCTCTATTAACAAAAAAAAAAAAGAGAAGAAGTTCTGGGTTCATGAGTTTTAATCATTCATCAAAGTCCAAATAAGCCTCCCCTCAGAAATATTACAAATTAGTCACATAAAAGATGATAAAATGACCATCTTAGGCATGATATTTCTTTAATATCATGCTCTTTCTTGATGACTATTGGTTTAAAGTTACAATATATTTGATATAATTTAGTTGTAATATAGTTGTAAAAAATCTTAAATACATTTAGAAAAACTTACTGTTTATCTTATGTGCTGCCAACACCATATTATTAACCACTTTTTAATACTTTGACACTCACAATGTGGTTAAGATGTGTATAATCTTCCCCATTTGCCTCAACAGAAATAACAGCTTCAGGACCTTACAAGGCTTGTTTATTGGTGTTTCTCTATCTAAGTACCTGGTTGTCTTTTAAGCTTGTTACATACTTTGTGAGAAGTGAGAACTTTGTTCTTGTTCTTGTTCTCAATGCCACATGAACAAGAAAAAAGTTCATACTGGTCTGATCAATTCATACTCCACGTAAAGCTTAGTTTGGGATTACTGCGAGGGGGTGTCTGTGTTTTTATGTGCAGTGAACAATTGACCCGATGATTTCATATTTACCGAGAAACGTCGGCACGGCACGGCAGGGTTGAGCATGCAGTGGTGTCCATGCCTTTAAATGCCAAATGTGTTGTATTCATTTTCATATTTTCTCACCACCTCAATCAGCAAATGTCTGACCAATCACACATTACTTCTCAAAGAAGAAAGTTCTGCTTGACTGATGCGTCAAGAATAAGTCATTCTCGACCATGTCCATGAGAACAAAATTAAGTCACTTTGTTCTAGTGGCCCCCCTAGAAAAGAAACAAGTTCTTGCTTCTCACGGAATATTTAAGAGCCTTAGTGTTGGCTCTGTGATACCTGATCCCAGTAGATGCAGAGACAAGCTAAAGTCTAAATTATGCTCCGTTTACATACGTAAAATTAAATAATGTATGTAATTTTAAAGGTCACTGTCCTTACAGTATACGTCTAAGTCTCCTTTACATTGGCATGGTTGTTAGAAAGCTCCAGCAGAGGGCAGTGCAGAGTTCAGAGTTCAACTCTGATGTCAGTGTCAGATGATAGCAAACAAGGTGAAGGTGGAGGAGATCATAATAATGTACTTAACTAAGGAAGAGACATAAATTCAGCACAGTATGGTGGTGGTTTGTGTAGCCATTGCTTAAACTTCTTCTTTGTTCTTTTCACTTGTTGCATGTCAGCTATACTGCTTAACACTGCCCCCCTTTTCAGTAGTGGTCCTCTGTTTGCTGCATCATGAGTTATAACGGCAAGAGCCACTTGTAAGTAGAACCGAATAGCAAATTTTTTCAATAATGTGTAGGTAAAACTGATAGACTATACCAATCATCACAACTTATCACAGGAAATTAAAGAAAAAGAAAATTATTAAAGATAAAACATGTAACTTTAAATTACAAAGAGTAAGTATAGATCAAATAGTAAAGGAAATACAATCCAGCAATGACCTTGACAGCAAACTTCTGAAACTGGTGGCATTGCAAGTTGCTCCTGCCATAAATCATAATAAATTTAAACATTACTCAATTCTTATGCCCCTTTAAATGGAAAACAGCTGTTATTATACCACTCTCAAATGACCAAAAGCTACCCTTTTCTGGTACAAACAGTCGTCCAATCAAACTATTACCCTATTTAAGTAAAATTTTGAAGAGCATTGTTTATGGACAACTGGAACACTTCCTGTTGATTAACAACATAATGACAGAATTCTAACATGACTTCCAACATGCTTATAGGAAAAAGCACTCCACTGCCACAGTTCTGACATTAATGGTCAAGAACTGGTGAGCAGAAATGGTCTTTCAGTGCCAGCACATATTTCCACTGCTGGAAAAATTAATGAAATCTGCTGGTCTGATTGGGGTTCTTTTTATTGACAGTCACTGGATTAGAGAGTTCCTTTCCCCTTAAAACAGTCCTAAATGCTCAGATAGATGATAAAAGGAATAACAAAATCCTCTGTGAACAATTTTCCTCCTGTTGGAGAAGTCAGCTGCAGCTAGGAAGATGGCGTGCACTACCAAAGCACTCAAGTGTCCACGCCTCTATCTGCTTGACGACCAGCCACAGCCGTTCTATTGCTGCCAAAAAAAAAAAAAACATGGAAAAGAGGCTAAGACACTCTCCAAACAAGAAGAGCAGCCCACATGCACAACAGTTTATGGTGTGCCAATGTCCCTGTACACTTATCTGTGTTTGCTCCATTTCTTTACGGTCCGGTCAGCAATCCATCCAGCCGCCGCAGCGTTACTCCGATCAGTAGTTAAATTGTTGCTGTCGTCTCCAACAAGATTTGCCTCCTCTGTTGCTGCCCAACATGCTTGTGGCCCAGTTCTGCCCACCTTCTTTGTTTCTGTGCTCGACTCTTGGCCACTTGTGCTTGTGGTGTTTTTTTGCCTTCTCTCGAGTCCCACACCTGGCTTTAATCTAATTAACTCCATGCCAACATTGTGGCAGGGAGGGTAGATGTCGGATTTCACTAATCAGCTGTCTTGCCCATTTTCACACCCAAAACTGTCACGTTTGGTGGTGCTTATGAGAATGGACCCAAAAGCAGAGGCCAAGAGCTGGAGAAGAAAAACAGTTTATTA
>JBAMHW010000012.1:9434010-9457088 GCA_037177495.1 Rhadinocentrus ornatus
CTTTAAACAGATTCGGCTTTGGACCGTCTTTTATTAACTGGATTAAAATCTTATACAGTTCTCCTAATGCGAGTGTCTGAACAAATGATCAAATCTGTCCAAGTTTTAATTTGCAAAGCGGTGCCAGACAAGGTTGTCCACTATCCCCCCTCACTTTTTGCCATTGCGATTAGACAAAAATCAATCTATTAAAGGCATTTAGTCCAAAAATGTAATTCATAAAATAAGTCTTTATGCTGATGAAGTGTTAATATTCCTCCAGAACTCACAAACCTCTCTATCTGAAACAATCGCACTAATTAATAAATTCTCATCACTCTCGGACTACGCCATTAACTGGGCTAATAATACAGTTCTACCCATTAACTGTAGCTTTCAAAATCTACCCAGCATCACATTACAACAATCAGGTAACATTAGATACCTGGGTGTAAATATTCCCTCTAGGCTCTCAGAACTAACAAGCTTAATCACCTCACCATCTTAAGACTATAGAAGATGATCTCGTTCGCAGGAAATTTCTACCCATTTCACCTATGGGGAGAGTTGCCACTATAAAAATGATGGTTCTACCCAAAATCAACAACTTGTTTTGTGTGATTCTTATGAAACCCCCCTCCACCTGGTTTAAATCACTAGAATCACACATCTCCCAATTTCTCTGGAAAAATAAACCTCTCTGACATCCTGGTGGGTATTTCTTTAAAAACAACAACTCCTCAATAATACCATGTAAACTCACACCCATCTGGAACAATCCAGATATTCTACTACTCAAAAAAATCTGTTAAATTTTAACCAATGGACACTTTAACACTTTGAACATATTATCCATAACACTTTATCTTTTATTACACTCTCATCACAATACGGGATTAACAGCAACAGACTCGTAAAATATAAATAACTCAAAACCATAATACACAGTACTCCCCCTTCACCGAACAGACCTGAAACTTCCTCCAATGGTAGCAGAATGTATGGACCTCTGTACTCCAAAGCTACTTTAAAAAATATATAGATTAATGTCAAAAATAGATGATTCAATTACCCTACCTACTTCAAAATGGAAGAAAGATTTATCCATCAATCATACCCAACCATTTGGCTACAAATATGCCTTAATGTTTTTAATTTGACAGCCCAAATTTACAACTCATACAATACAAAGTCCTTCATAGAACACATTACACTGGACAAAAGATGTTCAAAATGGGTCTTAATCACTCAGATATCTGCACATATCATGAACATTTCTTCATGTCCTAAACTTTGTTTACTGGGTGACTTAAGTGACATCAATATGGACACTAACAAAGCACACAAAGACCTCACGGCCTTATGTATCACAAAGAAAACTATTCTAGCGAACTGATTTAAAAAAGTCTAAAAACAATCTAAATGTTAACCAGTACAGAAATCTCCTGTTGGATCACATTAGTCTAGAGACTGCATTGGCATCCATTAAACACCAACTAGTTAACTCTTAGTCTCCCTGGACCCCACTGATTAGTCACATCACATAGTGGGAAGGGGTGCTGGGATCTTGTCGTTTCTTGGGGGTCGGGGGTGGGGATGGTTGGGGGACCTTGGGGGTCTATCGGCCCTGGCAGTTTCTTTGGGTCAGTGGTCGGGTGGTGGCGTGATTGCCGGGGGTGAGTGGGCGTCCGTGGCGCTGCTACCTTGGACTCTTGGCCGGGCTGGGCCTTTGCCCTTCTGCCCTCAGGCAGTCCTGGAGAGGCGGGGGCGCCTACAGCGGCCAGCTGAGGAGTTGGTTGCCCGGGAGAGATCTTTCTCCTGGTTGTGCCCCTTCCCGCGCCCTTCTCCTCCCCTGTCACACCATACACAACACACATAGGGCACTGTGGGGCGGGCAGAGACGGTGGGCTTGGCTGAGGGGTCATCAGTTGCGGGATCCCTCTGTGGACCCCTGCGACTGCCTACCCCATTAAATGTTAATCACAACTTAGACACCAACATTCATTTAGGGCCTCGTGGGGACGGGCACACAGGCTGTGGGTGGGCGTACAGGAGCCACCGAGATGGCCAGTCCCCCATGCCCTCCCATTGTGACCTCTCTCCCCCCGATTTTATTTACACTTTAGACACTACCAAATTTTTCACCACAGTACTACACACATAAAACACACCATTCTGTATGTTAGGATGCTGGACAGGACAGGGTAAAAAAAAAAATGCTGTTATAAGCAAAAAAAAAGAAGAACAAAAGTATATATAGTCCATCTGACAGACTGAATAGATATATACTTCTTTTCAAATTAACAGACTATCTTTTTGCTTGACAAATATCACTGAACCAATTAGAGTGCACATCTGTTTTATTAGGCAGCATAATATCCATCCATCTTATCTGTCAAACTTTTTCCCAGCACCATCATGCACCTCATCAGCCTCAACATCCCTTCATGGATAACTGACCATGGAGAATAATTGAACCAATTTTACTTCATATCAGAGAAAGTCTTCACACAGGGACTCATTCTAAATTTACTGTCAGTCATGAACAGAAAAACAAAACTCGGGTGAGGGTAAGAAATTATACAATAAACTACATATTTTTTTAGCTCAAAAATGTTAAATGTTTTAATTTCTTTTGTTGTTTTTACATAAAACACTATGTATCTAAAAATTTAATTCTGTGACCAAATTCTGTCAGAAGTACAAAATAGCTTGTGATGCAGATTGAGTGATAGCTGAATCATGTCTGTTTATACAAGTTTGATTTTATATAGATATAACATATTTGTGTGGAAATTACTGACTGTGAGGACAGATTCTGAACATGAATCCAATATAGTAGAATTTCTCACCCAGCAGGACATAAAGACATCTGCGTTTGATTTAAATTGGATTTTGTCAGTCCATAGGTTTACATGAATAACAAGAAACTGTTACCTAGGGATTGTTTTGTCTTTTCTGCTTTTTTTTAAGCCGTCTGACAGTAATGTACAGAAATTGTCAGGGCTTGATTCTGTCAGCTGTTACTCAGGAAGACATGCTTTTTTTTCTTTCCCTGCAGACAGGCAGCAGGTGTTTATTCAGTCTTGCTTTATTAAATGTGACAATTAAATCAGTTGTGCAAGCAAAAAACAGAATCCCTGCAAAATTAATTGCTTGACCGCAGAGTAGTAAATAAATACAGCAGG
This sequence comes from Rhadinocentrus ornatus, assembly GCA_037177495.1. NCBI lineage: Eukaryota > Metazoa > Chordata > Actinopteri > Atheriniformes > Melanotaeniidae > Rhadinocentrus > Rhadinocentrus ornatus. The sequence continues at coordinate 9,437,178 of JBAMHW010000012.1, forward strand.
CCATTTTAGCAGTAAGTTAAAAATATTTGCTTTCTGTTAGCAGCTTTTTTACAGATTCATCCTCTTCTTTTTGTTATTCTTTTTCTGTTTTTGCTTTGACCACAGAGAGGTACATCCAACAGAGAGTGGAGCATATTAGTACCAAGAGAACAAAATCAATCAGGTAATTTCAGGTACAGCACTGTCAACTCACAGCAAGAGATGTCCTATTGAATCTCAGCTGGGCAGTTTATGTTTGGAGTTTACATCTGGCTTCCTCCCATAATCCAAAAACATGCCTGTTAGGTTGACTGGTGATTTTAAATTGACCACAGGATTTAGTGTTAGCGCGCAGTGGTTGTTTTTTTCATTTACCTCTGTACTGGCTCTGTGATGGACTGGACACCTGTCCAGGGTGTAGCCTGCCTCTAGCCAGATAGCAGGAATAGGCTTTAGCCACTCAACAACCCTGAACAGGATAAAGCGAGTGGTAGAAAGAGTGGATTTTGGTTAAAAACTAGGGATTAGCTATCCCCAGTAGTTTTTCTGTCATATTTTAATTTGTTTTCTTTGTTTTCTTCTCAGTTTTCATGTTTCTGGACACAAGGGAAAAATATAAGTAAAAAGAAGTTCATTCTTTTTAAGCCAGCAATTATCAACACTTCCTCACATCATCATGAAAGAGAGAATAAAGAAAAACACATAATGTTTCAGCTGAATTACACTTAAATCAAACACATATCTTAAAATATTCCAGTCAGACTTGTTTTTAAACAGAATTTGAAAAAGCAGAAATGGATATTGAGAAAAAAAAGGAGTAGTTAAGAAATAGTACTAACTGTTGTAAAGACCATCAGCGTATAATTCTGTATTTCCTCTGTTGGAAAAGGCTAGGAAGGCTAAGCTGCTGGGAGATTATTACAACGTGTGTTATACCTTTTCATTCTATAAATCCTGCCATCCGACACTGCTGTGTCCATGATGGTTCCAAATAATTAATCTGATATTGAGAAGAGGTCAACCATTCACACACACACAAACACACACACACAAAGCTGTATTCTTGCTGTTTTGCTGTATTTAAAAGTCAAACTTTATGATGCACAACATCATCTCCAGCTAGCTTAAGTACTTTTCTAAACTATCTTATTGATCAGTGTTTGTGAGGCAGCCCTTGCATCCATTTATACGGCCTTGGTGCACTTTGAGTCATCATTCTTCTCATCATCAGTGAAATACCATTGATTTGGTTAGATGAAAGGAACTTGCACAGAAATGGAAAGCTGTCATCCTCTCTGCCAATCAAAGGCCAAGGAGACAGGAAATACTCTCTCCTTGCTTTTTGTTCTCAGGAGCACTCGTTCTTAGATGATACAGCATAGATCACAGAGATCACCACTTGGATTCAATTACCTGAATCACATTGCATGTTCATGCAGAACAATTTGCATGTTGACTGAACAAACGAAGTGTTATGTATTAACCCTGCATTTGGTTTTCGGAAGTAGTTTATCCCAGATTGCATCAGCAGCTCAATTTCAGCAAATGAGGATGATGAAATCTTTAGACTCATGTTTTTAATTTGCAAATTTTAAAAAAACAAATGTCTTGAATAAATTTAAGCATTTATGACACGTCTTCGATTCACACAGTTCCTGCATTCCCCCCTGTACCTTAAATGTTCCATTCACAATGTGATGAAACAGCAACGCAATATATATATCTTTAAATGTCGTAAAATGTCATTACTCCAAGAATAGTTTTGAAAAATACTTGAAAATGCTAAATCACAGCATGTGATGGATAGTGAAGTGTGTTCTCAGGAAGTAACATAAAAATGATAGAATGCTTGTTTTGATTCTTTTATTTGTTCCCTAAAATTTAAAAAAAAAAAAAAAGAAAGGAAGAAAGAAAGAAAAATGGCATTTGAATGTCAGAAGTTGTACTTTAGGCACATTAAGCCTATGGTTTAGTATTAAAGCATTACATGCACCATCTCTCAGAAGTCTAAATTAGATTTTAATGGGTGTGATCTGTTCATTGACCTGAGCTCCAGTTTCAAAGTGTTCAGCTGGATGAGCTAGCTCACTGCTGCTATTTCACTATTATTCACAATGAACCATGAACCTCTTTGAAAAGCCATTACTGCGCAGATAGTGATATCTGTTTCTCTACAGTGGGACTGTTCACATTTCATCATTGACATTTTCAGGTGATCCAAGAATGATATTTTCCGTTAAATCTCATAAGGGAGAAAGTATAGTAGATTGTCCTGAATTCCAAATTTAGCTTAGTTTAATTTGGTGAAAAGCATGTTTACCATATGGGGTCATCTAAGTTTACAAGCTTAAAGCAACAAGAGCCCCCCCAAAAAAGAAATAGGATGATAAAAATCCTAATTTTGACTTTTTCTTTTTAGCATTTGTTCTTTAAAAATGAACTATACAACAGTGTTTTTATTTATACCTATTGTATTCTTTATAAGCATCCACACTAAGGGGATGTCTTGCTAAATTTTACTGTGAGTTGAGTCATTTTGGAGTTTAGACAATACACCTCTACACAACTTCCATCTTCAATTAGGCTGGCAGCTTGTTCAGACCTCTTTACAAAGCTGTTTTTATCTATATGATGTATCATGTGTTCGAAAACACTACAGTGATGCAATCTCGAAACAAAATGTGTAAATCTTTTATTATTCCTTTATTATACTACAATGCAAAACCACCTGTTGACTTCTATAATAATAATAATAATAATAATAATAATAATAATAATAATAATAATAATAATAATAATAATAATAATAATAATAATAACAACAGATTGGATTAATTTAAAACTTTTCGAGGCACCCTACATGCTTTACATTGAATCCATTATTCATTCACTCCACCATCATACTGGTAGTGGTGGTGGTAAACTACATAGGTAGCTGACAGAAACATGGCTGCCAATCTGCACCAACTGCCTTCCTGACCACCACCCCACACTCATTCACATTCATATACTAGTTTACCAAAACTAAAGACAAGGTGTGCATCCTTTGAATAGTTCCTCTGAATAGTTTATACTGTTGAGGCAAACCTTATCTTCTAAAAAACTGTGACATCATTTTTTTTGAGACCGCACCTATGTGGCTTATTGATCCTTACACAAAGTAAATATTTTGTGATAACACAAAACAGACCTATATGAAAGATATGTGTGGTATTCTTTTCTGATGGGGTAGCACAGGTTGACATATTACCAGAGCAGGACTGGCCATCGCGCATACCAGGCACTTGCCCGGTGTGCCGACGGTGATTTTGGGCTGGGCCTTTTCCCTTTTTTTTAGGCTACTAATGGTACTAGTTATAAAAGATATGATGACTATTGAACTGAACTGAACTTCTGGTAAGTGATGAACTGTAGTATACACTGGGTCAGCTATAAATCAAGTTTGGGTGTAGTTTATTTTCGTTTTGCTTGATACCTCTTAAAACAGTCTGTAGTTGGAGTAGGTCATTTAACAATTTAACTAGCTATACATGCTAGTTAGCTAGCATGACAGGTTTCTCTACTGCTGGGCGGTTTCTGTCAAAGACATGTAGACAGTGCATTGGTCTCGTTTCATATGTCAGTGGTACCGCCATATTGATCCTGGGAATTACTTTTAACAGTAAAAATTGACAACTGTTCTATAATCTATAAACAAATAACTTCAGGTACTTGTTAGTCATACAGGAGCCTATAATGTCATTTTAGCCTATATCATTGATTAGGCTAGGAAAACTGTTTTATAATCTATAAATAAATAACTTGTGCACTTGTGTCTTTAGAATTACTGTCAGACCATATACTGTACTTATTATTACTTATTAAATTTGTGTGTGTGTGTTCTTTTTTATTACACCTGCATGCTTCTGCTACTGCACCTGTACTGTTGCAACAAAACAATTTCCCCACTGAGGGACTAATAAAGGTTTCTTAATGTGGCTTTTATTATTATTATCAGTTTCACTTTAAGCTGTATTCTTAAAGCCGCAGTGTGAAAGAATTACTCCCATCTAGTGGTGCACTAATATACTACAAGCAACCGAGTAGTGCTCTACTGGAGCCTCAACGTTTAAGAGCGTTATTGCAACTACAAAAGCCGTGGAGATTCATAAATGTGAAGTTTGAGTTCCCCGTCAGGTGATGAGGAACTGAACGATACATGATACCTTTTTTTTTTATTTATGCCGATAAGTTACAAGCGTGCCCTCCATATATTTAGTACCAAGCTACTGCTAACAGCTACTGTTATCGTATAAAATCGTTTTTTGTGACTTGCATACTCAGAAATCATCTGATGAAGGGAGAGCAAGAGGGAGTAAAAACAGGGGCAGTGGACCTGTTGGCGCTGCAAGAGGAAGATCCTGTACCTGTCGACGCTGCAAGAGGAAGATCCTGGGCTGTAACGTTACTCTGTGTGTTAATAACATGTATTTCAGCTGATTTATCAAAAGAACTAAGTGATGTTTCGATAGAAAATAATTATTATCTGAGAGATATTTTTGCGTGAGAATGCTGCGGTTCTGGTGATTAAATCACTACGAGGAACTGGTTTTACTTTAGTCTATTTTGTCTGACTAGAAAGAGGACAACTACCCCCATCCTGTTGACAAATCAGCTGAAATAAATAATGAAACACGAGGGAAAGCTCTCGGAAAATACGTCTGAAAGAAGCGTACGGTCGCCTGCTGATATGATTTCTGTGAAGAGTAACAACTGAAAACTGTTGCAACGTAGCTTTTCTACTTAATGCTAACTAACAAATTAGCCATTTCTGCCGTTTTATATAGCAAGTAACAGTAAATGATCCGACTTAAACGGGAGGATAAAGTAGTTGCTGGACCACCCTGCCCTGTTTCTAACATAACGTCAAAATAAACTTCACTGTTTGATTGAAATTACTCACCTATCCAACAGAAAGCTGCAACCACCGCATTAGCTTTGAAGTCCTTCTCCTTCATTAGCTGCCTCCATCTGGTAAATGTCCCACCGATGAACACTCGTTTTCTCCTGGTTATTTCTTTTTCTTTTCTTGGCTATTTTTTTCCTCCGTCTCATGGGGCAAAGAGTTTAGATGGTTCTTCATTTCAAAGTAAACTGGCAGCTGAATGATCCACGTAGTTCTGGCTTGTTTACACCACCCCTCCCCCGAAACAGCGGGGAAAACGCGCAAGGCTAACAAGTTTGTCCCCTTTTGGCTACTGTATTCAAAGATGGCGATGCAACATGGCAGCCGCCAGTTGGGTGCGCCGCCACCTATGTATTTTTAAACATCTAATTCTAAGCTCGAGAACGATTTTTTTTGGATGCGAATGTGATTAGACTTTGGTAACATATGTATTTATGAAAGCAATTCTTGATTTGTGCTAACAAAAAAACAAATAAGCTACACACTGTACCTTTAACATGATATTTTTAAACATCTACGTATGTCCAGGTTTCTGCTAAATACTGTATAGAATAATAGGACTGGGAGGATGGTGTTGGTTTACGTTTATGAGAAAAAACCACACATAAAACAACAAGTATATATTGTTCAATTGTTTTCTTTATTAAATGAAACATCACTACAATCGTAGAATAATTGGGATGAAGCAGGGTTTTAGCTGTGTTGATATTAATGTAAATTAGAAGGTAGTGAGAGTGTTTATTTTATGAATTCCATTAATCTATTGTCTTTTTTATGATGCACTGCTGGCTCAATCCCATCTACTACAGTCCTGTTTTATTTCCCCCCTCCACTTGAAAATTATTATTTTTCTACTTTTCTACTACTGCAAATAGTAAGGGTTAGCAGTTTAAATTACATGGTTTGGTAATAGATGTTCAAAATATGTGGCTAGGGTTAGAAAAATAACATTTTTTATGGCTTACATTGTGGTTCCCATCGTTGTTCCTGTGCTGCTGGTACATAACAAGAGCCTGGCGTTACAATGCTCTCTCACAGTTTTTACCTTGAATTTTTTATATGCTATAAACAAATATTCCGCTTCTCTTGTGAGACTGAGCTGACTTTTGAGTTGTTGTTATATACAGTTAAAAAAAGTTGCATGAGGGTCCATCGTCCATTGCCAGCAGTCTGACGAGTGAGTGACCAAATCGAGCACAAGTGTGGAAAAGAGTGGAATGTCCACACATGGTGTTTACACTACTGTGCCAATAAATCAAACTAATGCTGACAAATGGAGCACATATTTTCCTGCCGGGAAGCACTTAGTGGACAGTTACAAAGTGGGCAGTGTGTTTTTAATCGCTTCATACCACACTCCTCCCTTTGGAGGCGGAGAACAAGCTTGTCGATCTGTTCCAGTGAACATCAGGGGAGAACACCTTGAAGCCCGGAGCTACTATCTGCCATGCTGCAGTGGTGGTAATGATTAAGTATCAGTCCAGCGAGCTTCACTCATTTCCAAACTATCAGTTTCACCTTCTCCACCACATTGCATTTGTGGAGCAGAAGGTAATGATCCACTTGTGTGACTGCCAACTTATTTTCTTTCTTATATTCTCTCACTTTCCGTTTTGCTCTGTCTGCCCTCACTTCTTTCATTCTACTCTCTTCTCAGTCGTCTGCTGTCTTTAAGTTTTGATATTCATTTCTCACTGTGGATATAAAATATCCAGGATCACGGGGTGAGAGAGTCATCCCCAGAAAGTGTCTCTGACAGGAGGTCACAGAGAGTAAGAGTAGTTTTACAGACTTCTTTATGGCAGTCACAGAGCATCCAAAAGCAGCAGAAAGGTGAGAAAGGTTGTGCATGCTGCGATTATTGGCTTTGCACTCTGCCCTGCTGTTTAACTTTGGATATCAATCAGTTCCCAGAGACTGGGGGAAGGGTTTGACTCCAGTAAAAAAATGAAAAAAATAAATAAAAAACCTCCAAGATGGATTGTATTATCCTGTTTCACTGACTCAGGGTTTATAGAGTGATGGATTTAAAAAATAAAAGTATCCAAAGTGATGAAGTGAAAACGTTTTCTTATCGTCACACTTAGATTTCTATTTATCCACATAATATCAGGTGGAAGTGAGTAAAAGGAACACAGCTTGTGTCATTTTCATACCGTCTTTCACAACCTAACAGCAGTAATATTGTATGCATCATTGTTGTACTTTCAGATCAAGCATGGTTAACTTAATCTTTCTACCATTTCTGAATCAAGAACACTTTCACATAAGATGTGGAGTAAGAAATAATAACATTTCAACTGTCTAGCTGAAGGTTTCTAGGATAAAGTATTTGATCTTGTCGCTCTTTATTATCTCACATACTTCATGTAATCTTACTGTTACTGTAGCAATATAGCAGCTCCAGGGTTTGATGTCAGTGCTACTACTCATAACATCTAGCATGGTGTTCTTGGGTTCCATATTTCTGCTTATTCTGGCAAACAACATAATCTATGTCTCATGGAATAATAAAACTATTTTTATTAGAAGTCGAGCCATGTTAGACAGGAGCTTGGGTTGTACAATCTCTCAGTTCACAGGGTAATAAAATGTAGATGACTACAGACAGTGACACTTGGATTCCTGCAGCGGTGCTTTAATTTACTTTTTTGTTGTTGTTGTTTTTTTATTTTACTGTTGCATATACAAATCATAAATCAAAGTTGCTTGGTCGTTATTTTGGTCATGAGTTCACTGTGTTAAAACAACTGGTTGAATGTGAAATGCAAAGGTTTAAAAATAACCATTCCATAAAAGTAACGAACATTTCCAAACAAACAGAGTGGTGGTTCTAATGGACCTTGTTTACCTTTTGCCTTTCTGATTTTCATTTTCATGTAGTTGACTTTTAAAACCTGATACACAAATGCAATTGACTCCATAGCACCGCAGCCTCACAGCAAGAAGGTTGCTGGTTCGAGCCTCGGCTGGGGGAGGTTTGAATGTGGGGGTTGGTGTTTGTCCCTACATATGTTGGCCCTGCGATGGACTGGTGACTTGTCCAGGGTGTACCCTGCCTTTCACCTGAAACACTGCTGGGATAGGCTCTAGCTCACCCCGCGACCCCTAATAGGAACAAGCGGTACATATACTGACAGATTGTAAACATGAAATCTTTTCTTGAGCTTAAACCGCAGTGTAACAATGCAAGTTTAGCCATTTAATGAAGGTTTAAGGTAGAATGGGATTGATGAGGATAATGAGATGGATTATCTCGGGTGTCATAATGCCACCATTCTTGAAATAGGGAACAAACAGATCAATGACACAGAGGAATGGGAGAGAACAGAGAGGCTGTAAGGGACAAAGAAGAAGAGGGAGGATAAATGGACAAAAGGAAAGACAGAAAAAGGGATAAGGGAGAGGCAAGTGGGTGAGGGATGGGAAGATGGATGGATGATGAGGGAGAAGAGATACTGATAGATGGGAGGTCGAGAGAACAAGACACAGAGTTTGAGGAAGTAACCTGAGTATAAAAAGGGCTAATCCAGATGATTAGAGGTGTAATTGAGGTGTTGTCATGAGTCATGACTGAGAGTAGATGAGAAGGAAGGGCCCAAATACAGGATGACTGTCTGGAAATAGGTGGGTATATTAAACTAAAACTTGACTAAACTAAAACTAAAAGTGCTGCAATAGCAGGATTAACAAAGTATTTGAACCAAGATTAAATAACAAAACCCATCACAGGCAAATAGACAAACTGACAAAGTAAAAGATCTTGTAATAAACAAAGGAAACCAATGAATGTTTTTGCTGTGGAAGCTAATGAATAAATAAGGAGCAGGTGTGATGTGACAACCTGAACTCAAGAAAACCTCACAGACTAAAGAAATAATGCTACACTGAAAAAAAACTAAAATCTAACAAGACCTAAACAAAACAACAAAAATAAAACCATCAGATCTTGATATCTTAGAGCACATTTAATAATACTGTTACTGCCGCTTGCTCATTAACAACAAGAAGAATTAAAATTCGCTCACACGTGTATCTGCTTTCCATGTTCTTCATTAAATGCCACAGTATAAAGGTAGGGTAGGACATCCTGAAAAAAAAGTTCCAGCAAGCTACATTATGAAAATACTCAATTGAAAGTCCAAACCCCCTTCTTCAGACTCCCCCCGAAGCCACACCTCAACAACACAATAACAGAGTTTGTTCCTAAGGGTTCACGAGCACTAGAAAGCATGAATTCGCTAACCTTCGCCAACATTTTCCTCATGGCGATGTTCATATTTTAGTTAAGTCCAGTGGTGTAGTCTACATGATACGCAGGTATACGCCGTATACCTGCTAGAAAAGGTCCCAAACTTCCGTATAACCACTAAAAAATGCGCAAAGACACGTATCAACATGGTTTTGTGACATACTTTCACTTTCCTGGTTATATAAGAGCCACGAAGCTGACCTGTTTAGACCACGAGGAATTCCGTTGAATGTGATGCTGAGCCAACGTAGCTTGGCCATCTATCCTGAACCCGACCTGCATTCCTATTGGCTGGTGGCTGTCGGACAACCACAAATTAAAGAGTAGCGGATGAGAAGAAGCAGCAACAGAAAAGGAAGAAGAATTTTTTGGGGTGGTACGAGTAGCTAGTGGAGAGGGAATGCAGAGAAAAAAACATGAAAAGAAAACAAAGTTAAATCAGACTGTTTCAGTGTGTCAGTGCGCGTGCTGCTACTTGTTTCCTGTCGGTTCGGGCGACACTGCAGTTAACGCTGATAGTTCAAAAAGGAAGCCTGATAACTGCTCAGAGGCTGCCGCAACTTTTCCTGGTGGTCCGGAGGAATTTAAAAACAGGCATCCTTGGTTAGAGTGGAGAAACGGAAAGTTCGGTTAATGTTAGACAACATTTAAAGCTGGCAGAAACTATGTTAATGCTCTATTTGCATGTTATTATAGTTAAATAAAAATTAAGAAAATTCATCTTAAATGCCCATTAGTTAAGACACCTTGTACACCATCAAATAAACAACTTATATGTGTTATGTATAGTTGTCTCATTATTCAAGCTTTTCCAAGAGTGGAATATTTCCCTTTGTAATTTTTATTTATTAAAAATGCATCTGTCTTGTTCTGTCAGTGGCTGTTCAGCGGTTAAAGTGCAGCTGTTAATCAGTTCACATCAAACTTTATTTATAAAGAGCTTTTCTTGCTAAAGGCAACACAAAATGCTTTACATGATGAAAAAAATGTTGCATTTTAAAGTAAAACAAGCCTTCACACACCAAAGTATTTAACATAGCAATTTAAAAACACCCCATCATTGTCTCCCACAGTCACACAGACAACAACATACATGCACAAACAGAGCAGCCCCTCCTCCCTCCGTTATATACAAACATCAACTCCCTCATTTCTGTTTCTTAGTATAAAAATAATAAAATATCTTGGGGATCCGATCACACCAAGAGCCAGCCCATCCATTTCCACAGAGGCCACCACAGCACCCAGATCAGGGCAGGCCAGAGTCCACATCACAACTGTAGGACTGCAGTGCAGCACCCACAGCCACTGTGACAAGGGCAATCACCACGGCAACCACCCCCAGTCCAAGCAGGCAAAGGTCCTGGTGCGAAGGATCGCCATGAGGAAAGGAATGTGTGTTGTTTACATTTAGATACCACATAACCAGTCTCTTATGATCTCAGTTATGTGTGTATACAAACTTTATTAATTACTGTGGTCCTCATTAACAAGGTAAACATTTAAGAGCAGTTGCTGCTTTGGGAAGGATGCTGCAGGACAGATGTTGCTCCAGGACATGATGTATAAGGGGAAAAATCAGAGTTTACACACTAGAATAAACTAGACTACACCACTGGTTAAGTCGGTAAACAATTCACCTTGGAAAATTCAAACACGTTTGAAATATTTCAACTGCAGTCGTGCATGGTCTGTTCGCCTCACACATTTGCCAATTTGAGTCCGAACGTCATCACACGTTAACGAATTCCTGCGCCAACTTGTCATGCCGATAGCCCGCAACTAGTGCCAACTAGTGCCAACTATACTCAACTGGAAATTGAGGGAAAAATATTGCAAAAAGTTGTGTAGTGTGGCCTCAGCTTTTTTTACAGAGAAGACTTAGCCCAGTAAAAACAAACACTACTAACATTGCAGTTCTTTCAATATGTTTTATACTCTAACTGGCTGGATACTTGTTTAAATGACAACATAATGCCGGAAACCAATGACTATTCTCCAAAAGTCTGAAAGATATAATGTTATCTTACCTATTAACTAGTAGTATTCTTCCTCGGCTCTCCTTCAGCTTTTTTTCTTGGAAGCAGCCTTTTCCAAACCAGTTTTTCCTTTTCCGACTCGATATAGACACATTTTCTGCCAAAGTGTCGCTTACGTGTGTACCATAATTTGATGTAGTAAGCTGGCCAAGCTCTGGCTCTCACTTCGTTACCTCTACAAGTTTTCCAAGCCTCTGAGAGTGTGTGATTTGTGCACATAGAGAAGCATGTGCTGTGTGTGTTTGTGGAGGGAGGGGGGTTACTGGGGGGCTAAAAATCATATCACCAACCAGTCTTTTAGAACAGGCCGATTAAAATGATTGGATGGGTTTTTTTCAGTCATGTGCGTTCCACAGCTGACAATTTTTATTTTTTTTTATTTTTGTGATAGAGCATTCAATTAATTGGAGTTTATTGGTCCTAATGTCAGGTGCAACATCTGCAGGCACAGAGGAGGTGGACAGCAGGACATGGGAGAAATTGGACATTGCCATAAAAGCAGGTAAAAAAGGTTGAAACTTTGATATTGTTTGTTATTGGTTGTTAAAATAAAGCATCTTCACACTGCAGGATGAAATACTGAATGTATTTAGGTTAACAGTCATGTCATTTGATTTTGTTAAGTTGTTTAATAATTGTCTAAAATGCACTGGTCTGTACAGCTTGTTGACAAAGCCACTGCATATTATCTTTCTCTATAAGCACCTGGATGTAAGTAAAAAGCTAGTAAATTGGCAATGCCTGCTAACCAGCTGAACATCCTGCGATGGTGAGCAAGAGTTGAACTCATTTATGGCCAAAGAGAGTTACTAGAACACAGAAATGATGTGTCTGTGAAAAACTGCTTATATCCTGTTTTTGCCCTGAGCTGTACAAGTGTGTTGTTGGTAGCTGACAACTTAGAGCTGCTTGAGAAGAACAACAAATGAACAAATAAGTACACAAAACAAAGGTTACATGGTACTGCTGCAATCCACAATTAACATTAATTAAAGTTCCTCCTTTTTAAAGTTAAACAAAGGATGATTTAAATTCTGCTGAGAGTCCGTTGGTTTACAGTACAACAGTTTGCAGCAGAAAGTTCTCTGGAGGGTGTCGTTAGTGGCTTCAGTTGGCAGCCAGACCAAATTATTTATTTAATATACAGCAAAATTCTTAAACTAAAATGAAAAAGGCTTTGTGACAAAAATAAATAAAAATTACAAATGGGTACATTGGACCAGGTGTGTAACCACCATCAGCCACTTACTCTCCATCTGTCTGCTAATGGATGTTTGTCTAAATTCTGATCTTTAACACCAAATCATGGCATGAAAATTCACAATATCATGTAGAAATTATCTTATTTAGCATTTCATGTGTAGTACCTCATTTTAGTTCCCACCATTCCCTAGGAGTCATCAGATCCCTTCAGCACCAGGGATATACTGTAACATCTCCTCATCTGCAGAACTCTGAAACACGGAGAAACCAGACACAACACAGGGCACAACACAGGAGAAGAAACTTATCAAGCTAGGACTCTTCTTAATGAAAAAAAGTCACACTTCTGAGGAACACAACGTTAAACTCTTGACAAAAACAAGGGGTGAAACAGTCAATCTTTATCAGTACAGAAACTGTCACCTAACAGAGGAGGAAGATCCGTGGCATACCTACAACAGCATCGTTCAAATATCCAAAAAGAGTGACAGTATATATTCAACCTCAAGTAAAAATATGAAAATGATTGCATTATAGCATCTGACATTTGGGACTCTCAGTGATGGTTGTAGACTCTAATATCAGTGGTTTTACAGGCTACTTGAGGGAAATCTCTACCACTACACTATCGCCCTTAGAATTTAAGAAGCTTGTTCTGAATAAGAGCGAAACAATTTGGGGAAATTAAACTAGCCCAGTTCGCTTGATTCAACCTACGTTGTTTTAACTCTTTAGGACCAAAAATCTTCAAGATGGTCCTGATATCAAGTACCTTATGGGATCACCTTTGTGCATGACATCAAGGACAATGGCAATTACTGCAGCCTGGTATATGTTTTTAAAGGCTCCGATTCCATCACTCCTTTCACATGCATGTTTTTTAACTAATCAAATATTGTAGTAAATGCAGTATTTCCTCTTTTAACCAGAGCCTACAGGTGGATGCTGGGCTGGCAATAGGGCTCAAAACAAATGCAAGCAGGGTGTAAAGATCATGGCAGCAGTTGCAGTAGCAGCAGCAGTAGTGGCAGCAAGAATGAAGCAAACAGCAAGGGAGGAAGTGTGTAGCTTAAATTGACAACCCAAATTGGATGGGTGTGTTTGATGTAGCATAAACGTTTGAGGCAGATCACCTGGGATGCAGCACAGCAACTCAAGTTGTCTGCCTGAACTAACTTTCATTTGTACTTGCACAGGGACAAAATCTCTTCTGGAAGCATGCACCCAAATGCGAATATTCCTAAAGACTGTAATTCAGAATTTACTTTAAAATGGATTCAAACTGGTGTAGTGACAGTGGTGATCCATGCGGCATGAAACTTCATGTCAATTATTACCTTTTTGCAGCAATTATATCTGGATGAATCATATATGATAACATCTGATTTTTTGGGTAGATGAAATGTTCATTTTGACAGTTTCAATGAGCACCACCGGGACATACACTGCTGATAATACATCAGTATTTTCCTGGGGCCCTGATGTTCTGTTATGCTGCACAATCACTGACCCTCCTCAACAAAAGTTCAAGCAATTCCTCTCTGGAAATGGAAAGACCTAAAGGCTTCAAACAGGGTCAAAAGAGCTGGATGATTCCAGTACATCCCCTGTTGTCTTCACAGAAACACAGCTCAAAAATTGATATTCTAAGCGAAGCTCACAGAGTATGTGGTGTGAATTTAGAGATGATCTGATGTGCTGACATGGAGGAAACCTGCTCCACTGCAAGAACTGAATCTGAGCCTTGAGATTCAGGTGGCTGGCGAGACCCCATCTCCCACACTCCTTCACTAACTGATATCTTACTCATAAGCCCCAGAAATCTTTATGGTGTAAATATGGTGCATTATTAGTTCTCTTTCAAAGCATTCTTTTCAATGTCACACTATGGGTTGCGCCTTAGAAGCGCCTATCTCATTACGCCAATCCTGATTGGCTGGGGAACTTGACGCTCACGTCACCCTACCTTTAAGTAGCCTGCGCTACGACGCAGCGTCATATAAAAACCTCTCCTTGCTTCGTTCGGAGAATATCTCATTCTCACGCTAGCTAGCTTAACTGTCCATAGACGGATCTCTCCAACCCCAGCTTCCATCGTCGGGCGCTAGCTGCATCTCCCGGTCTTCCCCATAGACTGAGGCGTATAACCGCAAGGTTATACTCGCACGGTTTGGCACACCAGCTAACACCGTGTTGTTCGCTTAGCACTCCAGCTAACGAAGATGGAGAGGACATCTCTGAGCTTCTCATATCTGAAGAGGATGAATATGACAATGTCGTCTTCATCTCGCCCGCTCCGGCTGCACAGCCTGACGCTGTTTCTGCTCCACGGGAAGAACAGGAGAGCACACCAGTTTCTCCTACTCAGAGCTTGGATTTGCAGGCAGTGTGCAAACACGCTGCATCCTGACTGAACATCCCTTGGCATCCCTTGGCCTGCTGTTGTGACGGAAACCGCTCGGTCATGTTATGAAGTGAAGAAATTGCCCCTGGCTACGAGAGCTGCAAAACAGCTACTTACTGTTTTCCCAGAGCTTCTGGATGAGGTTTCGGTCTCGTGGAAGGACCACCCCTTCAGTGAAAAGAATCTAATTCAAAGGGCTTCCTCCCTGGATTTTGAAAACCTGGAAAAACACGGCATGTCCCCATGCCTCCAATAGAAGCGCTAGTTGCAGCCCACCTGCATCTGTGACTATCAACTGCGTTTTCAGGCGCCCCACTGTGCCATCAAGAGCTGACAATCTGCACTCTGCCATGACTGACAGAGCGTACGAGGCCGCAGCTTTAGCTGTCAGGGTGCTTAACGCCACTTCCATGCTTTCCGCTTATCAAGCAGAGATATGGGAAGATATGGCAACGAAGCCCGAGCTGTGTGGGAAGAGATCACGTGATTACGGACATCTGCCTCTGCTTGCAGCGATGTGCAGTCCAGGTCATGGGAAAATCTATGGGGATGATAGTGTTGCAGGAACGGGCTAGATGGCTCAACCTGACAAATCTATCAAAAAGAGAGAAGGAGGACATTCTGGATATTCATTCATTCCAGGTGGCATTTTTGTTAACGCGTTGACCACGATGCAGCAGCAGTGTGAGGCCAGAAAGAAAAAGGATGAAGCTCTCTAGCTTTGTCTTCCACGGAAAGCAGAGCGTCCTCCTCTGCAGATCGAGCCGACTTTCCCTCAGTGTGCTCCGTGGCCTCCTCTGCAGCTGAAGTTCCCCAGATGGCAAAAGCCCCAGCCTGCCCCCACTACTCCTCCAAGACAGGAGGTCAGGTCCGGCTGGCCCAGAAAAGTGCCGATACCGACAGCAGCCCCGCCGGGACAACCTGTGCAGGCTGCCAGTCACCATGTCGGGAAGGAGAAGAGCATGCACCGCCCGCCTGTTGGCAGAAAGGTGAGCACTTTCAGGGCTTGTCTCGCCCTTTTTCCTCTGAACAAAACCCTCCCTTTTAGGTCGTGTCAGCGATTACTGGGGTTGATGGCATCAGTAATTCCAGTAATTCGACTTGGCCGCCTCCGCATGAAAGGTTTTCAGCGGTGGGCTTCTTCGCTCAGGCTGGACCCCGTGGCGCACGGCAGGTAACCAATATGGCGGAGAGCCTATTGGAGCTCGGCTGCTGACAACATCTGGTTTTCCTGTCACAGGGGGTGATCATGGGCGCCGTCCTGTCGCAGAAAGTAGTCACAACCAACGCCAGTCTGTTGGGCTGGGGCCGGATTCATGGGGGCCAGTGTGTGAGAGGTGTTTGGAGCCGGAGTCTCCGACAATTTCACATAAATTACCTGGAGCTCTTGGCAGTGGTTTTCTCACTGAAAGGCTTTCTCCCCTTTTCTCAGCAGTCACCACGTTTTGGTGAGAACGGACAACACCACGACTGTGGCCTATATCAACCGTCAAGGGGGACTGCGCTCCCGCCGGTTACACATGCTAGCACGCAGACTGATTATTTGGAGCAGCGAGCTTTTCTTTTCTCTCAGGGCGACGCATGTCCCATGTTCTCAGAACCAGGGGGCGGATCTGGTCTCCAGGGGCACACCGATGTATGCCCATTTGACCTTGTATCCAGCTAGTGGATCAGATGTATTCACGTTTCGGCCGAGCCTCGATGGATCTGTTCGCGTTGGAAGAGAACGCACAGAAGGGGTTTCATGGCGGGCTTCTTCCTGTTTTTCAAGGCCCCTGGTGCTCCCGTGGGACTTTGCGGTGGTGCTGGAGGGTCTATCTGGACCCTCAATTCAAAATGACAAGACAATTTCATTGCCAAGGTCATAATGAGTTTTTAAAGACAGGTATGTCAGTACACGAGTTGAATACATTTCAGGTTGCTGCAGACAAGCTCACAACATACCCCTAGCCTTGACTTGTATCTTCTCAGCAGTGATGATCCTCTTTATTTAGTAAAATACCGAGACTCACATTAAGTTGCCTTTGTATAGAACGAGACTTGAGATTTCCTTTAATGGGTCTCAGTGAGTTGACTACTGGGTGGAAAAATGTCACTGATTACAGTAGCTCAGGTTATTTATCTGCAT
This sequence comes from Rhadinocentrus ornatus, assembly GCA_037177495.1. Lineage (NCBI taxonomy): Eukaryota > Metazoa > Chordata > Actinopteri > Atheriniformes > Melanotaeniidae > Rhadinocentrus > Rhadinocentrus ornatus. Next base: position 9,454,128 of record JBAMHW010000012.1, read on the forward strand.
GCAGCATAGCTGTATCCAGAGCACGAAAAACAAAAGAACTGATGAGACACAAACAGGTTACATAATGAGAATAAGAAAATGATCCTGGACAAACAACACAGTATGTAACTGTGCCTTGCTCCTCTGTGCTATTATCCAATTTAAGACCCATTAACACCAAAAGTTTCAACATTATCAAAGTAATTGATGCTTTGGTTGGATCTTGAATATTCAAAGCATGTTCGTAACCTGACAATTACTTAATCTGAGAGAGTGTGTATATGAAGGCAGGAAAAACGGATTTGCAAAAGATAAATGTGCACATTCTAGATGATTTCGAATAACAGTCGATGCTATTTCAGACTCAGTGCCCTTCGTTGTTTCACACCAAAGAGACATGCTGACAACTTGGGCAAAGGCCACCTGTGACTAAATTGGTCAGAGTATAGGTGTTATCAATTTGCAACAAAGAGCTGATGTGCCACCTGTGAAATGCAAATATGACCGGGGCAGGATTCACAATGCTTAGCATGCAAATGTGCTTAGAATGGCTGTGGGGTGTCCAGCACCTCTGACCTGCTTTTCTGGCTTCCTCAATGCTTCCTTCTTGTGGCTTTGAGCAGGGATGCTCAGCAGGGATTGGGAGGGAATCTGGAAGAGAAAGTAAAAATGTCTGGTTTACCTTGTTTTAAGCTTCCACATAACATACGTTATGCTAGTTGAGCTGTTTTGGGTAGATATTTCTCTCTGGAATTTATCACAGTGTTTTCTGGCAAGTGGTTATTTTCAGCAGATAATTTCTGTGCAGTTTTCTTTAAAAAAAAAGAAAAAAGTAACACACTTCCTGCTCCCTAATTAGGTTGAGAAGAATTTCCTAAAGTTCCCTTTGACCCCAGTTTGAAAGAAAGTAAAGAAGACTCCCTGACAACAAGAGTTAGACGATACACTAGATGGTATATTAAACATAAATTACTTAACTTTTTTTTGCAATCCATTGTTGTCTTACCCAACTTTGTATTTAGATTTATGCAGGCTTTGGAATACAATATGCAACATTATTTACCTTGCTAAAAAAGGTACTAAACCTCCTTTTAGATGAATATTACAGCTGTGACTCAGTAAAAGACTTTGTAGCTGTTGCAGTATAGACCTCACAGCCTTTAAAAATTTGGTTTATAATGAAACAAAAAACACAGGATGCTCCTAATTGTTGAGCTGCTAACCTTTGTATCAGGCAAGAAAAGCAAAATATTTTCGTTCAGAAAAAACAGCACTTTGTCTTTTAAATTTTCCAGACATGCCCCATTGCTTCTATTAATGATTTTTTTAAACATGACTACAAATGTGAATATTTATAAAGGCAATAAAATCAGCAGTTTTCTGATATGTTGTTTATTTGTCTTTATTTAAAATTCAGAACTCCTTTTCTAAATGTTTTTTGTTAACAAGTTTGTTAGAACTTTTTAGAATATTTTCAGAATTTCACCAGTGTGGTGACAAGTCCAAGGAAATTTATTGTACTTCTAAAAGCTCCCAAGCCATCTCTTATCCGCAGGTTAAACCCAATGTTTTCCTGTGCAGCTGTAAAGTTGCTGAGCTTTTACTGACCATTTTTTCTTTACTTTTTTTAATTTGAAAATGAATAGCATTAAAAAGTAAAAGGTCAGCATTTAGGAAGTTAAAGATGTACTACATGGTTATAAGACTTTCATTATAAAGACTGAGGTCAAATCGGCCTGTTTGAGGCAAAAATATGCCAGCTTTAAAAGCAATCAAATCAATCAGACTTTATTTAAAAAGCACTTTTCATACAATGAAAGGTAGCCCAAAGTGCTTTACAGATTTTAAAAGAATAAAAAATAATAGCCCACCAACCCCCTTCCCACCATGTTACCTGCCCTCCATCACCACATATACATATTCACACACACACAGTCAGATTTATATGTGGCTGAGCACAGAGGAGCCAAATAAGTAAACACTATAACAGTAGCCGTCTGCACAAGGGGTCGGCCGGACCACAGCGGCCAGGGCACCAACATGGGCACCAGACAAGAGACCAATGCCTCGGAAGGCACCCCCACACACATGACCGACACAGCCCCCAGTGCGGAGGGCTCCCTGATGTATATTCTAGCAGCCCACACACTTTTATATTATAATTTAAAGATTATTTTATCTTATTAATTAAATATTATGAGTATAAGGCTCCTCTTGATAGTCTGATTCCTTAATTAATTTATTTACTGTTATTTATTTACTTTCAATCATGGAATCTATGTGATCTTGCTGGACCTGACCGGAGGGGACAGAAAAGGAGAAGAAAGAAGAGACAAAAACACCACAGACAGAAGACAACGACCCTTCAATCCACACTAACAAACTTCTACAATTGTACATAAACACACCAGAAAATTTCTTATAGCTTTCACCAAAAAACGGAGATGCCAGTGATTAAGAATTTTAAATAATTACCAAATAATGGTGGCCCGCACCATACCAAGGAGAACCGGGTCCCCCCAAACATCCGCCCTGCGCATGCCAGTACCCACCCCGATGCTCCAGCCGCCCACCCTGGGAACCAAGCGTCACCCTCCCCCACTCTCCACCCCACACAACCCCCCACTCACACCCTCTCCCGCGCTGCACCCACAAGCACTCACCATCACGCAGCCACACCACACACGACCCCCCCACCATGTCCCATGGGGGACGCTCCAGGCAGACCAAAGGACAGTGAGCCCCAAGCCCGGTCCACCCCAACCCCTCCAGCCACCCCTCCACCCCACCCAGATGCGGCAGACCGGGCACCCCCCCAGAGCAAGCAGCCCATTAGCGCAGCCAAACCGGGTCCCGGCCCTCGGGGGAAATCCCCCCCACCACCACCTAGGGGGAACAGGGGCGAGAGAGGTCCCGATTAACCTCCCCCTCCCCGCTCCTGCCTGTTTATGAAGTGTATGTTGTTTGCAATTAAAATTGAGG
>JBAMHW010000012.1:9465815-9479219 GCA_037177495.1 Rhadinocentrus ornatus
TTGAAAAACATAAAAAAAGGAATCACAATGAATTTGAATAGCATCATTGTATTATGTTCTTCTGCATATTATTACCATCTCTGGACATGCTAAGCAGTTCTTGTTAAAGAATATCCTGGTTTAAGAATTACTTTAAGAATGTGAGAAGAGAATGTATGCGTGTGAGAGGAGAATGTACGTGTGTGAGAAGAATATATGTGTGTATGAGTTCAAATGTGCGTATGTGTGAGTCTCAGAATGAATTATGGCCTATACCGCCCCTCATACATACCTGTCAGAGTAACATACACCTACTTTTTTTATCAGCTGTATGATACCCTGACCATTCAGCTTACCTGTAGGAGTAACATACACCTACTTTTTTATCCGATTGGCCAAGAAAATAATTGCAGAATTAGGTCATTTACACTGACTTCTATAAAATTGATTAGATTAGATTTCCTTTTGCACCATGCAAATCAAAATCAAAATTTGAAAATGAGCTACTTATTCTCAATACATGTAAAGACTATCTATGTAAGTTTTGCTTATTTATACTTGTCTACAAACCTTTTAACCTCACCTTAGCCAGAAATTTATTCACATGCAATAATGTTTGCAAATGCTTTACTCATTTTCTGCTAAGCCAGTTTTACATTTCCCTCGCTACCATCGACTGGTAGAAGATCTGTAGCACCTTTATACAGATGTTGAAGGACGCCAGCCTTCTGAGGAAGTACAATTGTCTCTGTCCTTTCCTGTACAGAGCCTCTGTGTTGGCAGTCCAGTCCAGTTTATCATCTAGCTGCACTCCGAGGTATTTGTATGTGTGTACCACCTCTACACAGTCCCCTTTGATGATGACCGGCTCTGGGTGCGGCCTGGGTCTCCTTAGGTCCACCACCATCTTCCTGGTCTTGGTGGTGGAAGCAGGTGTTTGGAGTCACACCATTTGACAAAGTTCTGGATTAGTCCTCTATACTCATCCTCCAGTCCACTCCTGATACAGCCCAGAATGGCTGTGTCGTCTGCAAACTTCTGAACATGGCAGTGCTCAGACTTGAACTGAAAGTCGAACGTGTACAGGGTGAATAGGACTGGAGAGAGTATGGTTCCCTATGGTGCTCCTGTGCTGCTGGCCACAGTGTCAGACCTGTAGTTTCCCAGCCTAACATACTGAGGTCTGCCAGTCAGGTAGTCTATGATACATGCCACCAGGTGTGATTCTACTCCCATCTCTGTCAGTTTGTCCCTGAGGAGCAGTAGCTGGATGATGTTAAAGGTGCTGGAGAAGTCCAAAAACGTAAACTGTTTATCTTTATTATTATATCATTATTAACATTTAACTGTTATGTGGTTAGTTTTAGGGTAAATTGGTAAAAGAAAATTTCTAGGTTTCTGGGGGTTTCCTTACCTACTACTGCTTTACTGGGGTGAGCGGTAGCCTGGGGGTTACAGAGGTTCGGTAGGTGCATGTGTGTTTGGTCCATCCCATTCCTAAGCTATTTGCCTGCGTGCATTTGGGTCCTCACCACCTCCCACACATGTCATAAGGGTTCCTAAAGGAATGAATGCAGAGAACCATTTTTTGAAAGAAAAAGTTCTTCAAGGCCTAGTGAAAGTATGGGTGTTAGGAGCTAATCACCCTAAAATATTCATGTTTTTAAAAGTATTTTTAATAAATGTGTCTGGAGTGCTCTCATCAATTCATTTTAGTTGAACATAAACTTTTAAGTAGTGTTAGCAACATTAATATATTGCATCATAGGTAAAAAGGTGATGGATATTGACAAAACCTATTGCCACCTTATCCGTTCTGCAGATGACAGCACCGGACCCCTAATCTGTTGCTAAGATGCATCTGGAAATTGTTATCATTATGACAGTTCAGTGAAAGAGCTAAACAATTTGCATAAATCTCATTTAAGACAGTTAGTTCAGAGTATAAAAAAAATAGATAAGTGAGCTAATGGGTTTGACTCAAATCTAATGGTCACCCATGTTAAAAGGTACAGTGTAGCATTTTTGTTTTATTGTTAGCAAAAATCAAGAATTGCTTTCATAAATACGTATTTTACCAAAGTCTAATCAAAGTCCCATCCAATTGAAAGCGTTCTTGTAGCTTAGAGGGTAGATGTTTATAAATACATAGGTGGCGGCGCACCCAACTGGAGACTGCCATGTTGCATCGCCATCTTTGAATACAGTAGCTGAAAGGGGACAAACTTGTTAGCCTTGTGCGTTGGAATGAAAATATTAATTTTAATAATTACATAAAATTATGAATTATTAATTAATTACCTCAGGGCACCACCACACATATAGCTGTAATATCATTCTAATGGCTATGTGGACACCATTAGAATACTAGATTAATTAATTCAATAAATTAATTAATTCAAGCTAGTCAAATCAAATCAGTTATCAATCAGTCTCAGGACGCTCAGATCGTGAATTCTAAATTCGAAGGGACCCATAACATGATTCAAAGGAGAGCATTCACATAACCAGACCAGTTTAGGATAAATATGAAAATATGAACAAATCTAAAACATATTGAACTATACCATGAAAGTGAACCCATTTTTGTTGTTGAATGTGGCGAAAATGGATGCCCAAATAAATATACCAACATATCATTTTGAAAACATCTAAGCCAGAAACGCAGCAGCACAGTCCAAAAGGAAAACACTGGAGTGGACCAGCATGGACCTATCATATATCATGTAACATTTTTGTTTGATACAAACCTAGAATGTGTTTACTGAGAAGACATTCAAATTTACCAACATAAAATGTTAAAACTTTGTGAGGTCCTCTCACTTCCATCTGATTATGTGCCAATGGAGGCTTGTGTTGCAGATGTTAGAAGACAAGCTACTTCAGTCTGTTCCACTATTACTATGTGCCTATTCTCAGATTATTCTCACTGGACCATCCATTACTGTTGGTAGTCAGCTAGATAATTAATCTAGTGTAGTAAATTGTGTCTTGTATGGATGCGACTGTCTTTTTTGTCTTTCCCATCTATGTCACCATTGCTGGAGATTTCATTCACCTGACAAGGACATCTTGGGATGCCTGGCTTGTCTGTCTGTAACATTGGTTAATCCACTGGCCTATCATTGAGAAGATTTTTGAATAAAAAGCAAGATGTGAATGCAGTTGAAGGCTTTTTTAATCAATTATTTTGATAGACAGAATATACAATGTGTTTGTTATTCAATAGTTGGGCCTGATATGTTGCATCAATTTTTCTCTCTAACCATTGAAAGACAAGAGGGTAATCAGTGAAATCCTCGTAAAAGATGTCTGTGGGTTGTAGATAAAACCATTTGAAAATAAAAGGGTTATAGGGGGAACTCCCTGTGTGGGTTCTGGGTGAAACCCTTGGGATATTAAAGGGTTCAACCAATAACCCCCAGTGAGGATTTTTGGTGGGACCACCACATCATTGCAGGGTTCAGTGTAGAACCTTCTATTTATGGTTCTGGGTGTAACCCTTTATGAAAGGTTCTAGACAGAACCCTCCGAAAAAGTTTTAGTTAAAACCCTTACAAAGGGTTCTAACAGGCACCAAAAAGGGTTCTCCTACAAGGACAAGCCAAAGAACCTTTTATGGTTATAGGCAGCGCTTTTTTTTTCTAAGAGTGTGGACACCGTGAAGCCTGGCAGTTATCAGTTAAAACACCAATTTGCTTAAAATCATATCAGGGATTCTTTTACCTTGGTAAATAAATTCCAGATAAAAAAAAAAATCCTGGAAATTGTCAGGAAGACCGTGGACGTGAGGACCCAAATGCAGGCTTAAAAGACAAGAGACAGACAGGTTCAAAAGAGATCAATTTAAACTAAGTAACACAAAAACACTAAAGTAAAGGCAAAAACATGGATGAGGCATGACATGGACTAACTAACAGAAAGCAAACTAACACAAACAATGAACTGGCAAAGGAGGAACTGAAACCAATGGCCTAAATACACTAAGGAACTAACAAGACACAGGTGAGGTGAATGAACAAGTCAGACCAGGTGAACTAATGAGCAGAAACCAAAAAACACAGAACATGACCCTAAATACAAGAATCCAAGATCTAAATACAAAAAACAAAGAACACTCAAACTTAACAGGAACTTAAATACAAGAAAAACAAAAAAAAAACCAACATCTAAATGTGAAATATTAAAGTAAACTAAGGAACAAGCCAGAATCATGAAAGAATTGTTGGTGGAAAACGCCCTGTCTGTTCCTTCTACTTTGATTCCCTGGTGTTTTGCCTCAACTTCTATTTTTCCTTGTTTTACGCAACATCTTGACTTGTAATGATCATCTAGATCAATCTATCCCACCCACCAGCTGTAAACATTTCCAGGAAATATATCCTGTTAATTCGCTGTCAGAGCCAACTTTGCTTCAGACCAAAGTAACAATTCAAACGGTTGTCACATCTGTCTATTATATTTTTTATTATTTTGTTTTTGACTTGTGCTTTTAATTAAAATGTTTTTCTCTTTCTCAGCCTTGTTGATCTCACTCATGCAAACACTTTGAGCCTGTGTTCAGCTAATGCAAAGTTTACTCTTTTATTTCATACTGTAAAACCATATACTCGTGTATTTTATATTAATAAAATACACATTTCAGACCACTACATACACCAAATGTCCACATATGTGACCATATACTCATAAATTGAATAAAATCTGCAAGGTCACTGGATGCTATTACATGACTCCACTTTGAATTGAAGGGAGAAAAAAAAAGTGAAAGATAAAACTCAACAACTATGAAGGGGCTCCTGAATTGAATAATTTGTGCCATGGGGAACATCATGTTTCACTGTAGACCTGAAACACATTACTTGTGAAGTAAGCAGACAAAAATGGACAAAAGTATTTCTACTGTAAGACTCCTCCTGCTCTATATCATCACAGCTTTAAGCCTAAATCTGAAGCAACATTCACCAGTCAACATTCATGACAGCATGAATTAATTTAACTACTCCAATATGAGAATGACCTCCATCAATATGCAAATTATTTAAATGAAAGAATTTGCCATTGAATGGTTTCAGGGGTTTGTGCAGTGTCTTTTGCTCACAGGTCAGCTGATCCTCTCTCCCCTCTGTCTCACTCTATCTACTTCACTACAGCAAACCGTCTCAGCCAGAGTGCTTTGCATTATTTACATGTTTGTGATTAGTTAAGCCCCACATGGAGCCGCCATCTGCTGAAAAGTGGCATGTATAATAGGAATGGCATTAGGCTTATTTATTTTTACAGACAGAAAGAGTCAAACGAGGATGGATAGCCATGTGGCTTCTAATTCACAGACACAAAAGTCCATTGTCATGAGTACCCTAAAGTCATAAAATCTAGTATTTATGCCTCATTAAATATGTAATGCTTAACATTACTGTTAAAATATTAACCCCAAACTAGAATAAATAAACTTTACAGATGGTACTTGGCAACCTGTGCCCCCTTCGGAAAACATCTAAACAACACAACATCTATCTAACAAATGGTTTCAAACTTCAAACATGGAGATATTTTAGCCAAAATATTTATTTTTAGCATCAGTTTCGCAGTATCAAAAGACAACACTATTATTTGCATGTGTTCAATTTTTTCTACATTGATTTGAAATAAATTGTATTTTTTTCCAACCATTTTCCTTTTCCTTTTAACTGTAGATGGCACTGACTTTTTTTCAGTAAATAAGCCAGCATTCTTAAAGGCTGCTGTGTAATCCACTAGAGAGAACATCACTTCTGCATTACTGTTATTACTACGTTCCAGTGGGGTAGTTAAAAAACAGATTTAACTGAAAAGTTTGTATTGCATTATTTAGATATTAGCAATAAAAAAAAAGGTGCATTTGAAAGCTGTGCATTAAAATAAATACTAACTTTTAGGGACAAAACCAGTCGACTTAACTAATCAGTGAAATTTAGTTAAAAGAGAAACTGACCTACACCAAGAAATTAGACTGACAAACTTTTCAAACGGCCACTGAGAACACTGCTGCTAAACTAGTGCCTAGTGCCGGCTTGGCAAGTGGCCCTGCTGGCAAGCCGATAGCTGACAGGAGCAGACAGATGCAGTGTTCTTGTTTCCCTCCTTTAATATTTTTCTTGTATTTTATTCCCCAAAATGGGATGAAGGTGCAGACTGGAGCATGAAAGAAAGGATTGAAAGTTTTTTCTCAACTTTTGACTGTGTAATGTACTTGACCAACACACACTTTTAACAGTCTTTGATTTAAGGGAAAAAATGAGCTGATCTAGAAAATGTTTGATGGGCATATGTAAATGAGACCACGTATATGAGGGCTGTATAAGACAAAGAGCATTTTTAACTCTCACACACATCTTTGAATTTATGCATATACTACTATAATCAGTTGCACATACACATGAAATCATCTGCTTCAAAACCACACTTTCTAAAACTATGCAGACAGTACATGCATTAATCACCCGTTAAAGAAAAAGTTCCGTTAAAAGGAATTTGCATTAATGTCTCAACCACCTCTGGCCATCATTCAGCCTCAACAGCACTGCCATGCTGGATAATGCCAATGTCACATCTTGTTTTTATCACTATAATGCTCTTTTGTTTGGTTTACTCCAAAAATTCCTCCATAATTTTGAACTGGTTCAGAACTCCGCTGCCCACATTATCCCTAGAACCCTCTTCACAGAACATATCACCACTGTCCTCTAAAAACTTCACTGGATCCCAGTCTGTATCCCAATCCATTTTAAATTCTACTTCCTACCATTCAAAGGCCTCAACAGCCTTGCTTTCACTGAACTTCTTGAAAAATACATACCATCCCACATGCTCAGGTCATACTCTCCACTTCACTCCTCTGGTCCATCTGTCTACCAAGGAATTCTAGTATTTAAGCCGCACTGCTCCCTGACTTTGGACTACACTCCCTCTGGATATTTGTACATGAACATTGCTGCCTACATTCAAGCCTCAAAACCCTCTTTTTCACACTTGTCTACTCCACACAATCTTTCCCTCATCACAACCAAAGTATTTTCTACCCATTTAGTGAACTTGGGGTTTTGTGTTATTTTCATTCATTCATTCATTCATTCATTCATTCATTCATTCATTCATTCAGTGGATTATTTTAAACATCTTTTTGTCAGCTTAGGCTACAAAAACATTTTGTCCCATATGACACTTCAGGAGGCAGAGAAATAAAAAAAAAAATAAAAAAAACAGAGATGGACATCCTGACCATTCTCTCCATGTTTAATCTTGGTTACTGCCAGGCTAGACCATCCTTGACTGAAGGCAGTTGTCAGTAGATGATGTTGGCAGTGTGTACTTCTAGTAAATTAAAAAAGATTATTGTTTTTTTTCCCTTTACACTTTATACTAAAGCTCCTCCTGCCAGATACATGTGCACCAACAGGATGGTGTAATCAGCAGTTGATGATACAATATGTCTCACTCAGAGGAAGATAAGCCCCCAAATCCATTTGCTCAAAAAGGAGCAATAAAATAAAAATGAAAGAACAGCTAGAAACCAAGAGTTTACACTTTGAGACCACCTCCAAGAAATGTGCTTTTCTTACAATTCACCAATGTGATGCATTGCAGTGTAAACCGACAAATAAAATTGTTTAAAATTTAACTCTTGTCAGATCTTTTCAATTGATTTTCAAGTCTCTCTTCCTACAAATGTTTTCATAGAGTTATATAAATCATTTTTATGGTTTCAAATTTCATACTAACAATTTTTTATATTTTTACTCACTGGGTTCCCAAAATCTTCAGTAAAGTATTTTAATGGAGACTGTGTCTTCGTAAAATATATTTTTTAACTGCTGAACAATTACTTTTCCGAACAAGAAGAAAAATGGGATGACTCACCGACAGAGTTAAGTGGGTCTGATTTTGAAAATGTGATTTATACCTGCCAGTAGTAGCAAAAACAGTTGTGAGCATTACATAAAAAAAAAAAGAAAAGACAAAAGAAAACTGTATTGCTTTTCAATATATGAAAAGAAATAGTAAATGTTTTTAAATTACATTGAGTGTTCAGAAAAGGTTCACAAAGGTTTGCTTATTTTTTTTTCTTCATAGTATGTAAGACTCCAACAGACTCAAATCGAGTCTTATTTTTCTCAATAACTGTACAGAATATTAAAATTAAGTCATTTGATGGAGCTTCTTGCATAACTGTTCAAATAAACACATAAAAGATCATATTGCAATAAAAATGAAGATGTCAAATTAAGCTAGCTACAGCAATGTAATGAAGAAGAGAAGAAGAAAAACCCTCTTATCCCTTTTTGTATGCTTTTATGCCCCTTGGTGATTTTGTGTGGTCAGTCTCAGCCAATCCATTAAAAGGCTACCATCCACTCAACCTCTCAAGGAATACCAATTTCTCTAGAAAGCATTGGGGTGAAATGTGACGCAGCATCAACACTCCTTAGGGTGATCGGGGAGCTGTACACATTGATTTGTAATTGTCCTTCCTACTTTCCAGAGAGGCTGTTTGTCCCAGAGGGAGGTGGCCGTTACACCACAGCCGGCCACGGGGACCATTCAAGGGCAATCAGAGCAAAAAGACTTAGGATAACCACTTATATTGGAGTGCACTAGCCAGGATTGGTAAGAGTGGGCAGAAAACAAGCAAGTCGGGAGGCAGAGCTTGATTTTGTGGCCTTACGTGAAAATGTTACAGTCTGCAGCTCTGGTGCTGTGCTAAAGTGAACAAAACTTTACAGACTCTTTTGTGAAAACCATCAAAACACAGAGTGTGGTGCTTAAATGCACCCTTTTATGACTGGTTTGATAGCTTAAGTGGTTTTCTGAACAGATATCTAATGCTGAAATATATTAATCATATTGCAATTAGTTTCGGTAAGAGTAATTAGAGTAAGGTCTTTTTAAGCATATTTTGGTACATTATGTGACGTTATTTATACTCTGTTTAACAGTGTCTGACCAATGTTTCAGTCTAATTTAGACTGCAGTACATTTTTCTTCTATAAGTATTCAATGCTTCTTTCAATTTTAGATCATGATTTTAGGTGAAAAATGACTAACTTAAAGACTAAAGACTTAAGTTGTTCTTGTTCTTGCTCAAGCACAATATGTAAATATTTGATAATGGTCTTTAACAAATGCACTTATGTCTGCAGTCTGTACCCAGTTAGTATTCAGTTGTTTTTTTTATGGAATAATGTAGCATAAAATGCACTTTCGAATATTTATTTATGACCCATTTTTAACAATTTATGCTTTCAGTAACAGCCTGGCTTAAGGCTAATTTCCTGAAGTTGGAAAGAATTAAGAGACACTGCATTAGTTTTCACCATGCTGACGATTGGGTTCATTAAACCGTGGACTCTTTTTAGTTCATAATTACTTTTACCTTTCCTTCAACGCGTTTCCTACTTAGAAATTTAAAAAAAGGAAAGATTCTCCAGAGAAATGTTCAAAATTTATCGTTTGTCTGCCTGAAAATAATTTGACAATTTATGGTTGAAAATAGTTCCCATTAATTGCTTATGACAGTAGCTGGTTCTTACGTCAGAGTTAAAAGACTTCTAGCTGTTTGTAAAGCAATGCAACAGCCCTCTGTTTTATTATTTTCTTTCTCTCAAATAAGGCTGAATAATTGTTATATAATATAAAGATTCATTTCCAACATTTAAAAGCAACTTTTACTGATTTGAACAAAATGCATTAGAAATGTTGAGATTGCTGAAAAAAACTTTGGCAAGCAAATAAAATACTTCAACCAAAAAATTGAAGTTTTATATAGACAAAAACACCGTATTTCCTTGAGCCTCTGTATCCAATAAAAAAGATGAATGGCAGCAACATAGAGAAATTAGTAGAAGAAAGTTTCAAAGCAGCATTGTGACAACAACTCAATTGTTTATGACACAAAAGTATTTCAGTCTGAACCTTTTTTTTTCAGTTTAAAGGGTGAATATAAAACCATGTTAAGTGTGGTAATTCTGTGAATGTTTACCTTCATAAAGGCTTTTCATAAAAGAATTAATCTACAAAACAAACCCTATTTTTTAGCTACTTGTCATTCCACTAAGAAAAAGATAAGGCTATGCATCATTTTGTCTGAGATGGAGTAATCCATAAGCATCTAAAGACTGTTAAACCTGGATGAAACTTGAAAATTTCTTCAACCTTGTTTTTATCCTGTCCCCTCAACCCCTTCCTTTCCTTCAGACCTAACCAGTTTATTCATTTATATCACCATCACAATAAAATTTCATGTAGGTGTGCATCTTTGCTGCTAATGGTATTTTCAGCCTTTTATCTAGAATTTTCCTTGCTGTCTTAAAAAAAATGACTTTACAGCACATGTATTGTGATGTGAAATAATTTCCCACCCTGGAAAAAATCAGTAAACTGAGTTATCAGTTGCTTAAATGCTACAGTGCATCCCACCTACATTTTGGTGCATGTCTTACAAATAAAAACTTTCCTAAAAAAAAATACTCAACATTTTGGGCCATGACACTCCAGAACAGCAATGAAATGAATACTGACATGAAATTGTACTGCAAAAATATTTTACTGTTGTGGAAATAGAGAGAGATTTTAACATCTTAATATGATGGTGTAAAGCCCCTAAAAAAAACTTAGAAGTCGGTCCTACTGACTGCTGCCAGATTGTTCTGTGCTGATTACCTCTTGCCATGACTGACTCATCTGTTTAGCTTAACCGTTGCATCATCTCTTCTGAACGTTCAATGATTAAAGGGTTTGATTTATTTAAATTACTAACCAAAATGTGCCACAGATAGCCTAAATATTTATAGTAACCAACTCTATGTCATCCCAGCCTTAAGTGACCATCATTCCTTCTTGCTACTTCTGGAAGTGTTAAAAGTTTAATTCTGCATCCTCATTCATACAGCATCAGAGTTTTCCACTCCAATGGCTTCCTAATACGGCTTTTATAAATTCTCTCATACATGAGGAAACCTTAAATAACAGGAACTGATGTGTACAGATCAGGGCAGAGAATGCACAGGAAAGCGGTCAATGTTAGAGTTTTCGTTTAAGCTTTAAGCTCGTTAAATGTTTTTGAGTTCTTGCACCAATTCATGTTTTTCTGAGCTGAGAGAAAAGTGAAGAAACATGAAACATGTTGTAGCTGGAAACTTAAAAGTACTGTGTGAATCAAAGATTCCTAGATCTGTCAGAGGACCAGTAAATGCATCTTACATCTCATAGTCAATGAAAAATACAATAGTTCATTAGAAGATAGTAATATGAATATCTATGAATGAACCTTTCTGTTATCATGTGGCTATGAGGTGGCAGTTTCATTACACCGTAAAATTCATTGACTGCAGATTTAATAAACTTTACTATAAACATTAATAAACTTGTGTATAAAACTATCCATCCATCCATCCATTTTCTGTACCGCTTGTTCCCTATAGGGGTCGCGGGGTGAGCTGGAGCCTATCCCAGCAGTGTTTCAGGTGAAGGCAGGGTACACCCTGGACAGGTCACCAGTCCATCGCAGGGCCTGTATAAAACTATTTCTGAATAATTAAACAGTAAAAAGACACTACAAATTGTTTCGTACAACTTTATATATACATATTGCAATAGCTGACAAGCATTATGTGAATGTCTGATTATGTTTTTAAGCAGGCAGATACACTGCGACATTTACTACAGTTCACACCCACATTATGTACATTTGCAACTACTCCTCCAGCAGATGCTTTTACCTCCTGTTAAATAAGTAAGTTTTGGAAGTGTGAAAGATTTAAGTATGTCATCTATTCAAAAAGACGGAAGTGCAAGTTAGCTGTGTTGGTGTGCAAGAGGTGCTTATGTAATTCTGAAAGGTAAAGAAGGACATTCTTGCTCTGATTCAAATGCACTTTTGACTTTCTAAGCTGGCACTTGTTTTACGGAAGTTCAGAAATCATCTGTGATTGCAATAGTCAATCTGTGTAAGTGTTACGTCCCCGTATTGCTAGGGGTAGCAGGGACGGAACACAAAGCGAGTCAGATACCGGATCTCAAATAAAACATACAATTTATTTAAACACACAAATGGGTTCAAGTTCAAAATACGACCATCTGGTGTCGACTAAAGCCACAAAATATTAATACAGGTAACTCAAAAACAATAACAAACTAAAAGTGTCCCAAAAATGGGTAATAAGTACTGTAAGCAAATAAACAAAAAGTGTCCCAATGAAAGGTGTAACAACTACTAATACAATTAACAATTACTTTTACAACCAAAAAGAAAATGTCCCAAAAACAAGCAACACGCTCTAAGTCGGAATCAGAATTTAACAAACAAAAGAAACTTGCACCTCAAGCAGGGTAAAGATTTGTCAAACTCAAACACAAAACTCTTTACAAATTAACACAACTAACCAAAGTTTAGCAACAAACCCACACAGAGCGATTTCCACGACCAACAAGTTCAGTAACACTCCCAGACTGGCAAGCTGCATTCTGCTGTCCACAGCTGCCCCCAATGAAGTGGGTGATGAGGCTTAATAGGTGCACGGGCGAGGCAGGCGGCCGTAACAGTAAGGTTGGCGTATTCCAGGGAGAAACCAAAAGGCAGCATTTTATTTAATTATAAGTTCAGAGTGATTTGACAAAAATGTGGGAATGAACATAGCTTTCAAACATCACATTACAAGGTGGGTGTTGTAGTGTTTTAAAATTACAAAAAGCTCATCATACATTTATTCTGCAGTTTTAGAAGGAAACCACAGTGATGAGTCCACTTATTTTCTTTCATTGCTGGCTTTGATTTATCTTAGTAAACTCAAATTCATCCAACACAATCTAACAGAAGCTTTTGAAACTGTAGGTTTGTGTCCAGGAATGCAGCATGTAGGAACAGATTCTTGCAGCATTTAAAATAAAAAAAAAAAAGTAATTACTTTTTTTTTCAGAGTAAAGAAGTGTGCCTGAGCAGTCTTCATGGCTTTGATGGTAGAGTTATATATGCTATCTCCAAAAGACACACGCTTGGTGTGGGGATGAAAGTCCTATAATTATTTGGAAACTTGTGACGAATGTCAGAAAAAATCATGCAAAATTGTATCCAACAAGAAAACTTTATTTAAGTTTCGTGACCCACATTTACCACAAGACTAGGTTGTCATTTTGCAGGACTATGTGGATCTGAACCTGAGAAAAATGGCAAAATTATGCTAATCAGTGGTTGTAGTCGTGCACATTTTCTTGCACTGAAGCTCAGGAGGTTCGAAGAAACAGACATCAAAGATATGTTAGGAAATAGATAGATAGATAGATGTTATTTCATCTGTTAATAGATGAAAGGTTGGACCTATCTATCTATCTATCTATCTATCTATCTATCTATCTATCTATCTATCTATCTATCTATCTATCTATCTATCT
>JBAMHW010000012.1:9481686-9494746 GCA_037177495.1 Rhadinocentrus ornatus
TATCTATCTATCTATCTATCTATCTATCTATCTATCTATCTATCTATCTATCTATCTATCTATCTATCTATCTAAGCATCAGTATTATGCCTATCCCAGTATTAGGACAAGAGTCCAGTGATTGTAATGGTATTAATAAAAAAAAGTAGTATATTACATCTGCACGTCCATCCATCCATCCATCCATCCATCCATCAAGATGGTCTGCTCAATCTAGGGTGGCAATAATAAGCTGCAAATTTCCGATATAATTAAATGTTTATAAATTCTTATTAAACAGCAAGGTCAGGGCCAAGTGCAGGCAAATAGAAGAAAGTAAACCTTGTTTGTCCATGAACCAGTGTCCCGCGGTTTTCGAAGTTTCCCTACTGCAACACACCTTCACATCAAGTTCAGCACGAGTGTCTGTCTGACTCAGGTGTGTTGCTAACGAGAAACTTCTATAACCTGTAGAACTCCAGCCCTCGAAGACCAGGATGGAGAATCCCTGTATGTTTTGTGCTACCCGATGTCATAACAGAACATATAAAAGAAAATGGAAGGCTCAAAGATTTTACGTTGGTTGTTTTAGACTCTTATTCCCCTTTGTTTGTGCAGAACTTACTTAATTATTTTTCCATTCAGCCGCTGCCCCCTTGTGAAGAGGTGTTGAGGTCCATCTGCCATGTGTTGTCCTATGATTAAGTCTCCATGACCATGTACACACTCCTGATTTAGTTGCTGGAATAAGCGGCATATAATCGGATGAATAGATGTTACTAACTTTGGTATGTGAAGGCTTATTTTTACTTTTTTAATTGATGCTGAAATTATGTTTACTATATATAATTGTTGTTATGTAAAACACTTTGTACTGCTGTTTGGTATAAAAAATGCTTTGATTTGATTTGATTTGATTTGATTTGATTTGATTTGATTTGATTTGATTTGATTTGATTTGATTTGATTTGATTGGATTTGATTGGATTTGAGTATTTGGTTGCTCGTGAGTCTGCTGACTCGCCAGCAGGAGATCTTATGCAAGAGTGCAGAGAGATCATTTTATTCTCTCGGAGACAGCAAAGGTTTCCTCCTTGCAAACATGCAAGTTAAACTTGTGCAGTTTTTTTTTTATTGTGGAGGCATGCACTTTCACATCAACAGTAGCCAGAGCCTGCTGTGGGTCCCATGATGATGTTTTAGGGTTTTTGGAGACCTATTAGTATCTTGCGGTCTGCTCTCTGGGTAAACTTGCATGGACAACCAGATCTGGGCATGATGACAGTTGAAAGCCCTCCACATGTTGACTATTTTCTGGACAGCAGAATTGCTGATTTAAAAATCTTTTGAGATCTTTTTAAATCCCTTACCAGACTCATAAGCTGCTAGAATTTTCTTTCTGGAGGCCTCAGAAAGCTCTTTTCCTCTCACCATGGTGCTTACTCTGAGCAAGTAGTCAAATTACTTTAATTTCTCAGTATTGTTAAAATTAAGATTAAATAGTCATATCCAAAATTGTTGTAAAAATGCACAGGCTTTTATAGGGTGTCTAATTTTTATTTATTTATTTTTCTTGTTTTGATTGATGATTGTAGCTGTCACCTCATGACCTTTGCCCATTTTGGAAATGTGGACAAATGTTTTTATTACACGTATTCTTGTAAAACTCTTCTGGTTTTGTTCCTCTGCAGTATGATAATTTTACTGCAGAATGAGGATCTCAGAAGTCTTGTCGTGACTCAGAGTAAAAATGTTGCAAAGCTGCTACCACACGGTAAAGCTGTGGGAAGCGTGAAACCAGCTCTGCTTGAGCAGTATATTGATCATCTTTTCCTGCAATTTTTTGACACACTGCATAACTCCACAGAGCGGGTTCACCTGCTCTGCACCAAGGCAAATCATTGGAGACTCTTTATGTTTACTGCCCCACGGCAACGTACAAATGAGAGGAAAAAGCACCAGCTATGCTTGAGAAGTGAAGGGGAGGTGATGCATGTTTAGGAACATTGTGACAATTTATTTTAAATGAAAAGCAATGGCTTAATTTCCTTTCACTCGTATCCTAAAAAACTCACATCTAACCCCTCAGATTTTCCTTTCCGGGCTGTTGCAGATGAAAGCAGGGCAGGAATCACGCAGCTTCGACATTCTCACTTGCAAATTCAGGGATGACAGGGTTCCTCCGCCAGCTTCAATTATGAATGACAGCCTTTTATCTCCTGCCTGCTAATTAGGTGAGATGATGCTTATATGCTCACACCAAGTTCTCTTCCTCGCTTTTGGTGTCTCTTAGATACCTGAATTCAGCCTTTCTAGTGGAGCAGATAAGTAAGAACAGAAGTGGGTCAGGATGAATTATCTTGGAGTTTAAACGAGTTAAGTTTAATGGACAGTGGGAGAGCCACAAAAAGAAAAAATAATAGGCTCACCACTAGCCTTCTTTTCTGTGGGCACCTAACAGCACTGACACAATTTTCTAATGTTACAGAGGTTGACTCAGATGTGGGATGCTTTAGAATGACTTGTTCTTTAAGTAATATAGAGGGCAGCATTTAAATACTTGTCAAAGAGGCCTCAGAGGGATTAGGTCACAGCTGAGATGGGAAAAGGATCTGGGGTCAATTCGACTGGATCCAATTAACTGTCTTTGCCAAGAAGCCATGACAAGCCTAGCTCTGCAGTGGCTTCAGTTTCCCTGAGCTGGGGGGTCCTCTCTTCCAGAGAAATAGAGGGATATGAGACTTAGAGAAATAATGGAAGAACAAACAAGTCACGACTCCATGAGAGCACCTACCAGATATTCATTAAAAGAGAATCGGTGCCTTCTCTCTCCCCCTATTCTGTTCCAGTCGCCATCATCCCTAGGTTTCCCTTTCCCTTCATTGAGTGTGCGCTCCTTAGTTTAAATAACATGAGAGATGATTCTCTCGGCTGGGATCTTGGATACACTGACAGAATAAAAAAAACAAAAAAAAAACAGAGAGCAGCATTCACAACAGTTTTGATAGCATTCAATTGAGTTTTGTTTTTTTTAATCTCAAATCTGCCTAAGCTAACAGTATTCCTTGTTTGAAAAGTAAGTAACAAAACTTTTTCCTTTTCTTTGTCTTGTTTAAGAAAAAGATCACATCGATAGTCTTTTGTGCTTTTCTGTTGTTCCTATAGAAAAACAGAAAAAAATGTACGATGAAGAGAACTATTTAAGTAAAAGTTGTCATTTAGCAGGGTTATTCATCTTTTTAGTTAACAGCATGTTTAAGTGCTTGAACAAAAAACAATTGTACATGTGCATTTAAAAGGTTGGAGAAGATCCAATTTAGGTTCAACTGTAAAGTTTAAAAGGTTGGAAAGCTTATGGTGAGTTTTAGGTACATTCTGACATCCTTCCAAAGCCTAATTTTTCAAACTATGCTGAAGCCTATAAAACGCTGCTATTGGTTGAGAGACGGGTTACTAATCACGGGTAGAACATGCTAATCAGATCACCAATACATGAGAAATAAAAATATTGTATTCCAACATATTTTTACAAATACATTAAATAATAGCAGATGCTCAACTATGGCTGGAAATCAGATGCCTGCCCCTTTAAGAGCTGAATATCTAATTTTCAGTGCATGAAACTAAACCTCAGAGGAAATGAAGGTGATCAGAATGCAGTCTTTCCAATATTGCTCATTATTGAATGAAAAAGTGAGGAAATCATTTTCAACAGATAAAAATAATTACCCACATGCAGCACTGCTCCCAGGGACTAAACTCTTTCTGGTTGTCAAGATAGTAAACAAGTGGTGGAAATTGGGAAGAGGATGAGGATATCAGTTGTCCTTTGAAGTATTCTCTCCTTGTTTAAAATAAGCACAGTGGCTTGCCTATTTCCCTCCACTGCCATGGAAAGAAGCAGTAGCTTAGACAGGAAGTTCTGTGGCCTTGGCACCCCATGGCAGGGATTCTGGAAGGCAGCCTTGATGCAGGAAGCGCTAGCTGATGCACTAATCACATTCAGGTCCCTGAACAAGTGCCTTGTAGGCTCACTCCTGCACAGCTGTGTTTGCATCTGAACCATCACCAGCTGGGCTGAACAAGCCATCCAGCAAAGGTTATGTACGGGTCAGCGGCAAAAACATTCAAAAAGGAAAGAGGGTGACCCTCATAATTATCTGAATAGCATCATCAAACAAAGACTAAAGAAAAACAACAAAAACACTTTGCAGTGTAACACATACATCTGTTAAGAATAATTTCTTATAAAAGCTTTTTTAAAAACCGTCCTGCCACATCGGTATTTGAAAACAAACAGTTAATTCAGCATGTAGCTGATTATTTGTCATCACATTAAACCCTTTCCACTAAATGCCAGCTAAGGACTTGAGCTTGACCCTTTAAACACTTTAAAGGCTGACCCAAGAAATGATGGGCAGATTTTTTTTTTTAATAATCTGAAGCCATGTTACTTTCTAAACTTGTGTATCAGAATATGTTTGACTCATTTTGATGCCACAGTGACATTTATATGCTTATTTTATGTATTTTCCTGGAGTTGTAGCCCAGCTGTGTTCTGAGGCTGGAAAACCACAACTTTGGGATCCCGCCTGGAACCACATGTTACAGATGAGTTTTACGCCAGCAACTGGATATCAACACATTGGCAATTTTAAATGTGCATCATGATGGATTCATCAAGGAAAAGCAAGGAGACATTTATGGAGGAAGAGAGGAAAAGGAAAAGAAAGGGACAGAGGATGAGATAAGACAAGAGTCAACATCAGAGTAACCTTTTTTTGCTGGACCTGTAATGTATACATCATGGAAAGATCTCAGGGTACTGGTAGGATGCAAGGTGGATGTAGAATTAACCATTGTTAAGGGTTGCTAAGGAAATCTGCCAAAGTGCTTTTTTAACAAAATAGTCAAAACAAAAAGAACAAAAATTAGTTATATTTATGTAAAGCTTTTTACTGTGTGATATGTCAGAATTATTGCAGTGCAAAAGGTATCCCCCCCCGGTGGTATTATCCAACAGAGTTTTGAGCAAGGTTTTTACTACAAGGTCATGCAATAGCTATCAGAAACTGTATGTATCAAATATGGCATGCAGAGCATTGAAAGGTTAAGTGGTTCTAGACAACAGCTAGTTTGGTTTTCCCCAGCCAGAGATCCACTACATTAAGTGTCTTTAAATGTCTCTTTCAGCATGTTTGACCCTCCCTCTTGAGTTATCTTTAATTTGATAAATGACCACACTAGAGGAAAATTATTAGTGTTTGTCTCATTTTCCCATTAAATACATAAACATCAAAGCTAAAGTGATTCCACTGTGCAGTCCCTACTGATGTATCAGTTGATGTGATCAGTAATACAAATTCTGATCCTATATATCTTAAAATCCTTCTGCTGGATTGGATAAACAGTTTAGGAAAAGCATGTAGTTTTAAAATCATAAGCATGCTGTGGTTTCTGTATAAAGCTACCATGTTAGAGAAAGTCCAGGCATTAAATGATAGTTTGTCTGTTACACCATCTCTAATGTATCCCAATTACGAAACTGGTCTAGCTGTGTCAGCACATAAACACAGACTCATTAATGAATATCACAGAGAAGTTTCAAACATTTCTCCTCCATGCCATATAAACTCAAAGTCAAAAGAAGTACATTTACATAAGCAGACAGGATAATAACTTAATGATTGGTCTTACACCTGAAACCAATTTCACTGCTGTAATTACTCATTTAATGAGACTAACTCTGCAGTTACAGGCAAAAGCTGTGATACTAACATGAAAAGGGTGAGGGGGAGAGCACTCTGAATCTGAAGTGAGTTGTAACCTGCTCAGCTGTCACTGACAGCAGCTTCTCTACATAACAAGACTGTGGCTTGATATGCTAATTGTAGTATATATCTGAGTGTGGGGAACCAAAAGGTTTTAGAGTCAAAGCCAGAGGTTGTCTGTGAGAAGAAAATTTAAGTAATCAACACACTCTTTGTCACATACTGAGTCACACTACTGTTTAAAATTTTCTGATTTAAATTATTAGTGAATCTTGGGATTGAACCATGGCATGGTTTTAAAGTCTTAGAAATAAACCTGTCTTTTCAGATGGTGGATATGGAGCAAGCAAGTTGCGTTGGAAGGACATAATTTTCTGTTTCCATGCCAGGGATTGCTGAGCCTTCAAAAGAGGGAGAGATTGGAACAGTGTTCTCATAATGCCTGAGCCATAGGTCATGGTTTAAACACTAATCCCAAAGGATGAGTGAGGTATAGACATCCTACACAGCATGCTCTAAAGATTGCACCACTTGTGTTTGATCTTATCATAACAAAATCACACTAATGCAAAGGAAAAGAGCAGCTGCAGTAGCGAGACTCAGTGTGACCAAACATCTACATCCAAATAGGTGACAGCAGCTGTAGAAAAAGGGAAAGCTTTCAGAACATGGCCTTGTCCTACATAAAGCTGTTGACGAAAATATGTTGTCTTCGTAGTTGCTGGGTTGACGTTTACTTAATGTCTCTCAAAATTAAATCCAACAACAGGGGCAGTCAGTGCAAAAGCTATAGCAAGCTCTGCATGCTTGCAGACATCACTGCCAGTTAAATTATTGTTTTGCTGTCACAGAGATAATTTATTGAATGACAACGCAGTCAAGAAATGTTCAGAGGTTTGCCAGCTCGTCTTGGTGGGAAGAGCATACAGGTGCAGGAAAGAAAAAAAAGTAAAAGAAACTGTACCCTGTTGTTGGCTTTTTTTGTTTGTTTGTTTGTTTTGGAGGCACCTTTAGTACTGGACTGAGCTTTAATTAATGACGCAGTAATGAAACAACTGCTGTCATTATGTTTAATTGCTGAGGAGTCCATTAGGATCTCTCGCGCCCACTAAAAGTGTGGTCAATCTGGGATTAAGTTACTGAGATATTGAGCAGACATTCACCATTAAACCTCTAAGCACTAGGGTAAATAATAAAAAAAAAAAAAACATTCAATAAAGTTAACAACCCTTAGCGAGACATTTAAGGAGGAAAAGATAGGAGCAAAACAAACTCTATATTTACTCTTGAAAGATTGAATAGTAAGGGTATTCACACTATTGTACTTATAAATTTTAGTCTAGACCAATGTTATCCAAACACTACCATTAAAAAAGTGAACTCTTCATCTTTATATGATGTGCTGCATCAAGCATTTTTAATTCATACAGAGTTGCCTTGAAGCCTGGAATTGATTGACTTGCAGAAAAGGGCCACTTATATCACACAGCTGCAAGCACATTGCAGATTCATTGTGGGAGATATTCCCAGCTCTGATACACACTCGACCTGGGATATAGGTGTGAGCCACTTACTGCAAGACATGCTGTTGTAAAGTCCAGGAAGACCAATTATACTTTATTTTTGCCCTAAAGCCCAGTCATGAAACACATGCATGGAATGCTTAAATTGATTGTCAGTGGATGCAGAAAATATGGTTCATGTTGTTGATGACCTTTTAGCATCGGTGTAGGGTGACCTCAAAAAGTCATTCTATGTGCAAACTGGTTGGAAAAATTTGATACTAAATAGATGAAAAATAATAATAAAAAATAAGTCTAGTCCATAGTCAAAGTGTAGAATCCACAAATTTTGGTTGATTTCATTCCCTTTGTTTTCTCCATAGGCAGGTGGAAAACAGTTGATTAAGAATTACATCAGAAGAAGGGAAGAGTGTATTTGCTTGGGGCAAAACGCTGTGGCAGTCTTCAGGAGTGAAAGCTGTCTGGCTCTTGGCAATCTCACAACCTTGAAGGTCAGCTTCTCAAAGGAAACTGATACCCTTGACAGCAACTCTTTTTGCTCATCATCTACTTTGGCAAATGGATAGACCAGGCTAATCAATCAAGTGCCGTCAAAAGGCCAAACAGAAAAGGAAAAAGGCCAGACAGAGGTGCTGAGCCTCTGTATCGACTGTTTGGATTATAGAGGATCTTCCTATCGGCTCGCTACGTGATTTGGCTATAACATCAGTCCTATCTTTTGATCTTAACTTCAGTGTACATATTCTTATGTTTCTGCCAATCTATAAAAAATAAAAACAAAAGGTCTTCTCTAAATTAAAAACTTTTTCCCTTACCCAACCTCCCATTTCCCCTGGGAAGGCTAGGAGGCTGTTTATCTCAAGCTCGGGTCCTCTACTAGAGTCCTGGGAGCTTGAGGCTACTACACAGTATCGTAGCTGTTCTTACGACTGCTCTCTTCTGGATAGAGATGTTGGATGTTTCTCCAGGGGTCTATTGGAGCCACTTCTCCAATATGGGGGTAACTGTTGCCTTCACCTTCCAGGCTTTCTCCAACTCTTCCTTGAGCCCTTAGTATTTCTCCAATTTTTCGTGTTCCATTTTAGTGATATTTCAATCGTTGAGGATGGCTACATCAATCACTATGGCTTTCTTTTGCTGCTTATCTGTGATCACAATGTCCAGTTGGTCGGCCACCACCATTTTGTCAGTCTGTATCTGGAATCCCACACGATCTTAGCTAGATTGTTTCAGGGTGCCTCCTTGCACAGCCTGCAACTGGGGTCCTAAGCCTGCATATACTGCTTACGAGGCAGGAGGCTGGCAGGTGCAGAAACATGGTTTAAATAACAAAAAACTAAACTACACAGATGAAACATGGCATGAAGGCAAGAAGGAACTAAACATGACATGAACACTACAATGAAGCCTTCAATGAAAAGAAAATCAAGTGATGAATATACACAGGTGGACTAATGAGAAACGGGTTAAGTGAATGAGCGAAAAAAAACCAGGTGTACTAAAAAAAAGGAAGCAGCAAGCAAAACAGAATACACAAGCGAAGGAATTAAAAAATAAAACTGGGGGGAAAAAAAATAAACATAACAGGACTACAGAATTTTAAATCAAAGCCCACATACTATGACACTCAAATTGATATTCACCTATAATATAGAGTTTAATCCTGAAGCAATACTTAAAATGATTACAATATCTTAAAAATACAAACTTGACCTCCCACAGCAGGAGGGAAGACAACGGCAGCAGATAAGTGATGTAGGTTAGTGACGCTGATACTTCATATGAAGAAGACCCTGTGAAACGACAGATTCAGACCAGGTGCACTTAAACATTCATTCATGCTATTGTCTAACTTTCGCTAGTCTAGTCTAAAAAACTTTGAAAGTAGGAAAAAAATGTATTTTATGGTACAATCTGGAGCACAGTAGGGAGGATTTGGCCAGCCTTATAGATTTTAAAGAACGTTGATATAACAGAATTGTTAGGGTGAAGCCAAACCAAATATCAACCCCCCTCTACCTCATCTAAGGCCATGAGACAGCAAAAAGAGAATCTAACTGAAGTTATTTCACCACCTGGTCAAAACTGTTCAGGATGATGTTCAGGATGGGTCTGTCACAATCAAATATTAGCTTACATTGTACTGACAACACGATTGACAAGTACTTCCATGCCTTGTGGTCCTGCCAACCTGCTTATGGCTGTGGGTCCTTGGTGGTTTCCCATGGTGGGGATCTGGGCTGCTGCATACTGTGTCCGGTCCTGTTGTTGGCTGTGGGGGGTCTGCGGTTGGGGGTCGCCTTGTGGCAGGGGGTGTGTCCACTGGTGGGGCCTGGGTGTTGAGTGGTGGGCATTAGCCCTTTGCTGGTTGGCCGGGCTTTTCTGGGGCAGGCTGGGAGGGGGTTCTGGGCTCTGGTGCATGGGGATGACCCCCTCTCTTTGGGGTAGAGGGGTCAGTTGGTGCCGAGGGGGCTGGGCCTGCCAGGGTGTGCTGCCGCGGGGTGGGTTGGTGCAGGCCCTGGTGTCTGGTTGCTGTCCCAGGACCCAGGGTATGGCCCGGTGGTAGGAGGGGTGTAGGGGTTTAAAGGGCGGCTGAGTGGTGTTCTAGGAATCGTAGGGGGAGATGCTGGGGTGTGTTTAGGGGTGAGATTGGGAGGTTTGTGTGTGTGTGTGTGGATTAGTGAATTGGTATGAGCAGCTGTATAGGACATAATCCATTCTTGACTCACACACACACCTCTAAAATCATTCATATCCTGTAACTATAATTATTTGCACATACACACAAAATCAGCTCTCACATACACACTTTAGCAATATATCACATATAAAATAATGAAAATTCACACATACAGATTACTAAAACCCCATGCACATATACATACAAGACACCCTATGCACATTTGAATCAGTGATAACAGTACTGTATGTGAGAGATTGTATATGTGTATGTGAGAGCCTAAAGTAGTTTACATGAGAGGTTATATATGTGTATGTGTGAACCTTAAGTAGTTAACCTCTCCTTTTCCTTTAGCTCTGGTGTGTTCAAAAACAAAAAAGGAAAAGTAGAAATAAAATTCATAGTTTCAAAGCTGCTGAGCTATGGCTAAAGTTCAAGCATCAGTCTCCCATGTGGGAGACCAGGGTTCAAATCCCCCAGGGAACAAACATTAACACCTTAATGTTGGGTCCTTAGGCAACTGCCTAACCATTGTAAGTCACTTTGGATAAAAGCATCAGCTAAATGACTGTAATGTAATGCGCTAGCTAATTTGCTCAGGTAACTTGCTGAACAACCAATATAATCAGCAAGGCCAGTCACAAGGCTCCAGCTTGTCAAAGAATACATGTATGACAGTTTGAATAGGATTTGTTAAAACAAAATACTTCTAACAGTGAGGTCACCTTTTATTTTAGTGGCAGGTGAAATCAAACTGGTCTTGGGGAGGATTAGTCATTATACAACAGGTATATTTACAAACATAAACTTTAAAGAGAGTTCACTCTTATACAAAAGCTAGTGTTTTGTGTAAACTGTGTTTTTTTTGTGTTAAAAGTGGATTCTTAACTCTGCTGATATAACACCATGAGAATATGTTTCTAAAACTGTAAACGTTCACCATTTAGACTCTTTCAAGTGTCGACCTCATAAGCTGAACTTCTGTAGTTGCTGTTTCTGTGCTGCCATGTAATCCAGTGTTAAGGAACATGCATGGTAAGGCCAGACTAAAAGGGTCACTCTGGCTGCTGACTTCCCAACAAGGATTATTGGCTGAGCAGTAAACAGGCAAACAGCTAATTCCGCTTTATCAAAATTAATGAGTTATTGAAAACTTATATTACCTACTGTTTGTTTTGTTTGTTAATTCAGTAAATTGTCTACCTTTTATTAAATCAGTTTTCACAAATGTGAGGAAACAAATGGATAAAAGATAATTGTGTTGCAAAAGAGATCAAGAAATATGTGTATTCTGCCAGCTAGTAACACCAAGTATTACCAGCAACCCAGTGTTATGTGTCTCAGTATGTGAATTATGCAAACATATTCCTTTCTAATTCAGAGGTCAGTAATGTCGGGGCATAAGCATGTTGTATATGCACATGAAGTAAAAAAAGCTATAGTATTTGACATATGTAATACTTTTACCATCATCTGTATGTCCAAATCCACCAGCAACATCACTCTATAATCCCACCAAGCTTTGATTTTTCTTGTTTGCTCAACTATGTCTAAATGTCAGTAAAAGGAGCTGACATCTAAAATTACAACACACACTTGTCAGCTCAGAAGCCACGCACAGAATAATCTACAGTAGGGAAGCAGGGAAAATAAATGTTGCACAGAGATTTCTGCAGCAGTTACTAATATTCACAGACATTTTACAAATATTCACCTTCAAGCATTGTGCCACTCTCTTGTCACCCTTGTCAAGATCTCTGAGCCCTGTTGTCTAAGAGCCGTGTGATCAATAGTTAGGAATTCTCCTTGAAACATAAAACTCTGTTTAAGTAAATAGATATTTCACAAACTTACATCATGGCAAAAAAAACATCTTGGATTTCTCCACATATCAGAGTTCTTTCTCATCTCCAATTAGGCCACACTTCTATGCCAGACTGCTGAATTGTAAATGTACATTTAATTAGTTTACTAATGATTTCTCTGCCAGCAATAAATCCAGATGCAAATACTACAAACTGTGAACTCTTGGCACAGGTTAAATTATTGAAGCTCAGATGGCTTCTGATTTTATGCAGCAACAGTTTCTTTAGGGGATATATGGAAATGTGACATTAAAATAAATACGATGACTTAATGATCTGTTGATCATGATCAGCACTAGTTTGTCAGACTAACAATGTGTCCCTGGACAAATATCTGTGGCACTTTATGATTTTCAATAGAAATTAGGATTAAAAAAAAAAGCATAAAAACAAATAAAACAAGGAAGAAAGACCTGGAATAAATGATTGGAGTGAACAGGAAATCAACAAAGAAAGGGATAACCAACAAAAATTATACGGAACCAAAACAGCAACTAAGGAACAGAAAGAAATTGAACAAAACCCATAATGAAAACCACAGACCATGACAAATAAACTATATGTATGATGCCATAAAAGAAGCTGCAAAATTGTAAGAACTTTCAGCACATGCCTAAATGTCATGAAGCTGAAAATAATCTATTACCAAGAAATATATAGAAATTATTCACTATTCATGAGGGCAAATTATTTATTTTAGAAAATACTTTATTATTCCCTTAATTTGTACAATCAGGAAAGGTTTTCGTGCTTTCGTCATCGGTATGAGATTATGGAACAGGGTCACAATGAATTTGAAGCAGTGTCCAAGCATGAAATAATTTAAAAGTACAAAGACACTATTTTCCAGAGTTTAGGGATGAGTAAGATGTTGGGTAGCAGTAAGTGTTATTAGGATAATTTGCTTGTGTTTCTTTCTTTCTTTACTGGTCACTTTTACTTGGTAAGGGTATGAGTATACAGTGATACCTCGAGATACGAGTGCATTGACATACAAATTTTTTGAGATACGAGCTATGATTTGACCAAATTTTTGCCTTGAGATACGAACAAATCTTTGAGATACAAGCATCTTTTTTTTTAAAAAGTAACAGAGTACATTTCTGAGAAATTATTTACTTTTATATCTTGTAACTCCATTACTAACGCTGTTACTTTTTTATAAAATAGAATAGAATAGAATGCCTTTATTGTCATTATACACCGGTACAACGAGATTATGCCATCACCAAAACAGTGCAG